>JAESUZ010002808.1:0-577127 GCA_017311185.1 Proteles cristata cristata
AAAAACTGAGGACTGATGGATGTGGGGGGGAGGAGGGGTGGGCATGGAGGAGGACACTTGTGGGGATGAGCACTGGGTGTTATGTGGAAACTAATTTGACAATAAACTATTTGTAAAATAAATAAATAAATAAATAAATAAATAAATCATAACCAGAGAGAAAAAAAATTATTTATTCAACCTAAAAAAAAATAAAAATTAAATTAGAGGGGTGCTTGAATGGCTCGATTGTTTGAGTATCTGACTTTTGATTTTGGCTTAGGTCATGATCCCAGGGTCAGAGGATAGGGCCCCACGTTGGGCTCTGTCTCCCCCGCCCACCTCTCACCCTACTCACACTTTCTCATAAAAATAACTTAAAAATTAAAATCAAGTTAGATAAAAATGTTTGGCTTATTTGTTTACTCTGTTGGACAGTATAGATGAAAGACAGTGATGGTGTCACCATTATCCTCTTTATGATGACTTAATGCCCTTAGCCATGTCATTTTCTTTCTGTAAACTTTCATGAAGATAGAGGTCACACTTGAATGCATATGTTGTACTGTCATATTAAAACACCCAGCATGGTGTGTGCCCCACAGAAGACACCCCATAAACTCTAGGTGCAGAATGAATAGATCTTGTAGGTGAGAGATTTTCAAACAGAATAGTAAGTCACGTGTAGATCATATACAGAATGTAATGGAACATGGCAAGCATTAAAAACAGAGTAGAGTGGAATGAAATGAATGACACGAGAAGACAGACTCTCGGTGCCATACAGCCAGGAAAGCTGGGAGCACCTGCTCTGTTGCTGTATTTGTTTGTCATTGACGTACATCTGTATTTGCATTTGCAGGAATCCTAGGGCATAATGTGCTCATGCTTCCTATCGGGAGATGTGAACCAAATGTGTAAAAGACTATGTTCCTATACAGGAGGAATTCAGATTTTCAAATCTATGGAGCATTCCCCAGGAGGCAACGAGAGTGAAGAAAATTCTGTATCATAAATCCTAAAGATACTTCCTGAGTGATGGTACAGCCTCTTTGCTTTTCTCCTCTTAGATGATATACAAAAGCAACAGGGAGAATGTAAAAATAATAATAATAATAATCCATGTTTAGTTGAATTCAGCCATGCATGAATTCTACAGTTTCCAAAATCTACACAAAGTCCATCAAAAAGAGTGCCAAGATCACGCAGAAACCCTGGCGGGTGGAATGGAAGAGGGGAGGCCCAGAACTAGTGAGAGATACACCAGGTGGCCTTATACCAGGTGAGGGCGTCACCCTGAAATGACAATGTTTGCTGCTGGTGTGGCAGCAGATGGGTTTGGACACCAGAAAAGGAAAGAAAGGTGGCCGGATTGTTTCTGGGTCCAGTGAATCAAGGAGAAGATCAGATGGGGTATAGAATGGTCCCCACATTTTGTTAGAAGGAAATTGCTTGTTTCAGTGGCAGTGGAAAGTACGGAGCCTTTCAGCTTTGAACCTAGTTTCTCCCCCACACCCACCACTCACAGAAACTGTCATCAATGGGATCTAAGAAGATCCAGCCCATCCAGTACTAAGTAGCAGAAGGGGACACACAGCAGAGACATAAAGATACTTAAGAAATAAATGTAAAAAGAAAAAACCCGGTAGCACATAATCACTTATCAGAAAAAGTATTGCCACGGAGCAACGGAAGTTTTCCCAGTTATTTCCCTGATAAACACAACAACAGCAGCAATGCAAAAAGCATTGGAATGGTTAACTCTGAGAGGAAAGATCACAGTTCAGAAGCACGAGACTGAAAGAAGAGACTGCGAGCCGGTGAGAAGGTCAGGAGCGCTGGCAGTGCTCCAGAACAAAAGTGAGAGAAAAGAAACAAAAGCACCGTAAAAATGAAGTGAGGGGGAGTAGACACTTCGCAAAGTCTACCAAGAGACAGGCTGCAAATTAGAGATGTGGGGGGCGCCTGGGGGGCTCAGTTGGTTAGACATCCGACTTCGGCTCAGGTCATGATCTCAAAGTTTGTGAGTTTGAGCCCTGCATAGGGCTCTGTGCTGACAGCTCGAAGCCTGGAGCCTGCTTTGGATTCTTCGTCTCCCTCTCTTCCTGCCCCTCCCCTGCTAACGCTCTGTCACTCTCTGTCTGTCAATTAAAAAAATCAATGTTAAAAAAAAAATTTAAAAAGAGAGATGTAGAAAAAAGTGAAATGAAAAGAAAGGATTAAAAAATGATAGGAAAGAACAGGGGATAGCTAATAAATGACTAGAGAAGTAGTGGTGACATTCACATAACTGGTGTTCTCAAAGAGGCATTGAACATGCTGGTACACAACAAATATTTAATGTTACAGAGGCAAACAGTACCTTTCCCGGAATGAAATATTTCAATCTGCATATTCAATCTACACTCTGTGGAGTGGAAAATTTGATGGTCAACTTCCAGTCATACTTGGATGAAGTGAATGATTGTAAAGGTAAATATCCTTAGGGCACCTGGGCAGAAAGTCTCTGGTAAGGGTAAAAAATAGTTGGTCCCAAATTCCTCCCACTCTTCAAATGACACGTTTCTCAAGACAAAAATTAAGGGTGGGTCTATACCTTAAGCCATATGCAAGTATAATTACAAAATGATCAGATATTAGAATATAAAAAATTAAACCATCAACATACTAAAAGAAACAGAGGGACAATGACCTTAAAGTTTTGTACTGAGGAAGACCATTTTAATAGGGCTCAAAATGTCATACAGGAAAATAATAAATTTTACTAAGTAAAAAAAATAAGTCTACCAAAAATCCTTCTGCATAAAAAAAATATAAGCAAAATCGAAAGTGAGAAAACTAGAAACTATTTACATTTACATATTTACACTTCCTGTCACAAAACTATCTGTTATCTAAAAGAACCCTAAGAAACTTTTTATTAAATGACTAGCAAAATAGTAGGACCCAGTGAAGGGGTAGGTGAGTGGACAGTTTACAAGAGAGGATTTATGAGTGGTTCTCAAGCATGTGGGAAGATGCCCAGCTTTCCTCACGCATGAGGACAGTAACTAAAGACTACACGCAGGACCATTTTTATCTCTGTGTTTTGTAAAAGTCAAGAATTTCCTCATACTGTTGGCAGTCTGTGTCAGTGGCCACAGCCAGGCATAGATGATAAGATTGCGAGTCACTGAAAGTCTTTTGGAGGAGAGACAGCCCAGCAGCAGCTGCAGTCAGAATTGTACATGCACGTCTTCTCGGTCAGAGTTACCCACTTCGCAGGTTTCTGTGAGCAGATCTGCGTGTATGTGGATGATGGTGGTGCAGCGCTGTCCACCTCTGCCAGGTACTGAAAACCAGTGACATGCCCAACAGTTGGGCTATTAGAGTAACTGGTGCCACCTCTATGCCTGGGATTTGATTCAGCTATTAAAAGACATAATGATGGCTCTCTCTTGGTACACAGAAACACGTCCCACATACATTTAAGTCTTCTGGAAAGAAAAGGAGAGAGACGAGTATATATTTGGATGTTGTGCTTAAAGAAATTCTGGAAGGAGACCCAGGGAACTTAGTGGCTCTTTGATCTTGTATGAGCCACCAGACGGAAGAATAGATACACCAAAACACATATTCTTTCTGAAAAGCTTCATAAATCTAAAACATTGACACATATAGCCCTTGCAAAATCTAAATTGATACAAGGATTCGGGGGCGGGGGGTAATTTGGAAATAAATTTCAAAAGCCTTGAAGACAAATATACCTTGATGGCCCCATAGTCCCATTCATAAGGAATCTCTGTGTATGCTAGAAACAAACTTCATAGCCCGCACAATACCTTGTAAGTACACAAATGCATTGGAAATGAAAGCTATTTTCTTAAGTAATGATAGATATCTCAAGCTAGAGGCCGGCATGTTTCTTTTCTTTACTTTTTTTTTTTACAATATTTTATTTATTTCTAGGAGAGAGAGAGAGAGAGACAGCGTGAGCAGGGGAGGGTCAGAGAGAGAGGGAGTCACAGACTGAAACAGGCTCCAGGCTCTGAGCTGGCAGTCAGCACAGAGCCCGACCTGGGGCTCGAACCCACGAACCGCGAGATCATGACCTAAACGAAAGTCGGACACTTAATCGACTAAGCCACCCAGGCACCCCGAGGCCGGCATCTTTCTTAATGGAAAACACTAGAAGCTTTCTAGTTAAAATCAGAATAAAACCAATAAAGTGAAGTCTCATCACTGCCGTTTAGCACAGAATCACTCACTAGCTACTTCAACTAGAGAAGCAGTAAAAAATGATTTTTTAAAAAACTCAAAGGAATGAGCAAAATTATCTTTATTTGCAGACCTTAGCCGCTTACTCTGCCTCACTGCCTTAAGTACAACATGAGGCAGAGATATGACATTTCCCCCATCTCCGTGGGTTTTGTCTTAATATTATTTGTCAAACACACTATCCCTTCGCTCCCTACTAAGGGGACATATGTATAGTCTGTTTATACCTTTAACTTGTTCCATTAGTGTATCTGTCAAGTTCTCCGTGTGCCAGTGTTCTTTGGGGTTCTGTATTTTTGTGCTTTTACTATTTAGTAATGTTTGCCCTTTTCAAAATTAAAAAAAAAAAACATTTCCCATGACTAAAATTACCATAAACCATAGTGCAAAGAAAGTATAAGTATGTAGATCAAATACTTAAGTACCTACAAACAACCAACTTAGGTGATGTCTGACCTCCCTCTGTACATTCAGCATTGCTCAGGGGGTGGGTCAATGAGAATTAGCATCATTTGTTCAATGCAAAGAAACTGAAGCAACCATTACAAAGGGAAATATTTTCAATAGTATATTAATTGTCTATCTTTATCTTATTAATTATTTAAACATCATTAGCCCATCAGTAAAACATATAATGAAATAATTCAGTTGAGTTATATTTGATATCTGCTGAGTTTCAGTTACATAAAAACCGTATAATTTTCAGACTATATCACAAAGTTTCATTTGTCAAGGAGGGCAGAAAAAAATCTATTTTACTTAACAGTTTCTAGGTTTGCTTTATAACTTTCAAATATTTTGACGAATGGACCTCTCTCTCTCTATTCTTGTCCTAGGCCCTGCACATTTAGGGATGGACCTCCCAAGTTACTGCCATCACCTCTAACATCTGTGGAGTCTAGACCCTCACTCATCAGCTGTGTGTCCCTGGGCTGGTGGCTTCACCTGTGGGAGCATTGGGTCCACCCTACCAGCCCTGCCATCCCCAGGGTCTGTGTTTTAGAAAGTTCTGTGCACACCAGAGGGTCCTTTGACTTGGATTTGGTGGCCTGATTTCCAGGGAAGACTCTAGTTGCCTCAAAGGCAGTGACCACAGATTCTTATTTCGAAGATCCAGCCTCAGGACTAAGCACACAAGTGCCTCTTCTCAGCAGCTTCTACTTCCTACACCATTTTGCAGAGTCTAGAAGCTGAGAACACGGTTTGAGAGTCTTTTGCTCCAGGACTTGCTGTTGTGACCCTGTAGGAAAGGGAAGACCAGCAGCCTTTGCCACCAGGCTGCCAGCCCTTGTGATCATTAGGCTGGGGCGACGGACCTGATGACCCGTTGTCCCTACTACTGCCCCTGACCGTGCCTCTCGCCCCCACCTTATCTGTTGGCCATAGTGTCCCTCCCTCCCTCTGACCAAAACCACAAAGTGCATTTCTGTCAACTGACATCTGGGCTGACAAAGCACAGTCTCTTCTCACCACCTTTCATTCTCAGAAACTACCAGATTGTCAGAAAGTGTCCGCAATGGAGGGAGACTGGGGAGTGCTGCGAAGACTAGAGATCAGGAGGGAAAAAAGCTTATACAAGTGCATATACTCACACGTGCTAACATGGAGATCCTTGCTGTGCTGACACTCTGGAAGTCCAGTGTTGAATAATTGCTGGTCAATGATTTCATGGAGTTCGTTAGCAAAGATGGACTAAGATCCATCACTTCACCGTCAAGTTTTGTCCTGGATGACCTTCAGCTCCCAGCTGTGCAGACCATGCCTCTCATGCATTCCCTGCTGCTCTCCATCACATACATTCCCAGCTCAGGCTCGTGGAACTCTATTCTCAATCTGGAGCACAAACTCATGCCCATTGGGATAAAAATTTGAAGGATATGTGATCCTTATTTCTACATAAGGGTTATTTAATCTTGGTTAAATAGAATCAAGTGTTTACATTAGATAAACGTCTTTAAAGATCCTTTTATAAATAAAGTCCTCTTTAGCACTGATCTTGGACTTCTAAAATTCTCTCTGACTATAATGGCAATTCTAGAGTTTACTTAGGGGTACACTTGTGACTGCCTAATACAGATCGTCTTTTATTCAACGGGAAAATTTGTGATACTGACAAATTTCACAACTGAATAATGGTTTAAAGAGATGGAAACAAACAAAGCAAAAACTAGCTATGCTTGATGAACAAGGTCTGGGGAATAATGCTGACATTTTCATTAGAATTATTATATTGTTCAGAAGAAAATAGAAATATCCCAGTGAAAGGGAAGTTGAAGAGGGAATGATCAATATTTTTCTGGAGCACTTTGGAGGCCCATAAGACATGACCTTTTAGTGAGTAAATTAGTTTAATATGTGTAGAGAAATAGTTCTCTGAGTTGGGTTTTCTTTATGTATAATTACAATAATTCCATGGGTTCAAATTACCCCCCCCTTTTTTCTGCAAATAAAATAATAAAAGGGAACATATGTAAGTTTTTAAAGAGGAATCTCCTGGGGAAAAAACCCAAGCCACCACATCAATTTAATGCCTTTTTTTTTTCCAAGTGTTTTGGACAGTGAAACAAGAGCATCTTCCAAAATCACATTAGTTGAAGCCTTGGGTGGTTGGGGAGTGGAGGCCAGGAGAAATGTTCCAGTGAATTTTGCTTTCCTGAAGTTGTTGTTGAATTGCTCATGGCCCGTCTGACTCATGTTCTACATTCTGAACTCACCACGAGGTCTTGGTGCACTCATGGTCCTTTGCATCATAGGCTGGAGAGATCAGGGAGTGAACCTGAACACCAACATTGGCTTTGAAGATTTTCCTAACACGAAGGACACTCAAGAATAGAGTTTTCCCCTTTTTCTCTCATGCATCTCCCCTCCCTGAGTATTTGGAGAGAACTAGGTTACGACTGCTAGGAGGGTGAGGAGTGCAAAGAACCCACACAGGTCAGATGATGCTATTAGAGAACTCAAGCTCTAGGGTGGTAGGTCCAACCAGGGATTCCCAAACACAGAAAGAAATCATAGGCAGATGAACAAAATGCACAGCTACATATACAAGTTTTACTACTTTATAAGATGGAATTGACTCAAGCAATACCAGGTCTCCTCTTGAGCTCTTCTCCAATTACCAGTACAACAGTTAGGGCCATTTTTTCATGTAAAACCTTTGTGCCTGAAGTTTTTCATGCATTTCTGCATGAAATTAACTGTATCAAATATTGCTAAGTGGTTTCTATTGATGTCATTCTCCCAGTAGGTCCAAGAATAGGTAAAGTTTACTCAATCACAAAAATGGACAACATGAGAAGTATGTGCCAATCATTGTTCTAGGCACTGAGGACACAGCAGTGCACAGTAACTAAGCCCCTTCTTACTTACTATATATCCCAGTGATAGGAGGTAGTTGAGATAAACAAATACAAAATGCATATGTCAATACATATATATGTATACACATGTACACACACGAACATATGCATGCACACACATATAAAACATACATGCACACACAACATGCACACATACTATGTATGCACACATGTACATATATACACATACTACATACACATCTACTACATATACACATATACATACACATGTACACATATACACATATACTATCTACACATATACCATATATACACATATACATATACACATACACTTATACACATACATATATACGTATGCACATATGCAATGCACATATAAACACATATATATGTACATATTCACATGTACACATATACGCATATACTACATATACACATATACATATACCTGTTAGAGCTTAATAAATGCTAAGAGCTAAAATAAAGTAGGATAAAGGGAGAGGCAGTTATGTGGGTGTTACATTAATTAGATGGTGCAGGCACATTCTCTCGGATCAGGTGGCCTTTGAGAAGAGACCTGCAGAGACGGAGTGGAGAGCCATGGCCACGCAGGCATATGCAGGGAATGGACTCCGGTGTCAGGGGCCCTGAGACTGCAACCTGCTGGGCAGGTCTGAGGACCCCTCAGGAGGCCGGCGTGGTTGCACTGTCACTGAGGGGAGATTGGTAAGCCGGTGGCTCCCGGTGGAAAGGTCATTTTTAAGAAGGTAGTACATGTAAAAATTAGTTCTATAATATTATGCAAGTCAGATTAGTAATTATGTTTGTAGAACTTAGTAATGAAAATCACATTTAATAAAACAATCACAGACTTAAGAAACTAGGAAATCAGATGAAACTAATAATTTTTCTCATTCTTGCAAAGTTGCTTTAAGAAGCAAAGGAAATGTAAACAAAAAAAGAGTTGTGGAGAAAATGAACAGAGGCTCTCCAAAACAGGGCGTCAGTTATCAACTCCTGGCCTTTCAGATCCAGCCACATCCTTTCTCTGATAATGGAATTCCTTTAGGAGTCTAACGGAGCTTGATGTTAAGCTTTCTCAGAAGAGGGCGCTGGAGGGGCACTGCAAGGAGAAGAGGCTTCCTGCTATTTTCCTGGAGGGTGGGAGGGCCGGCCTTGTGGGGGTGAAGACCCCAGTAGAGTCAGGCCCAGCTGCCGGTTCTTCCACAGACCCTCTGCAATCTCACAGCCTTGGTTTGGCAGTGACCTTTCCGTGGCCCTCTCGGCAGGGGACCTAGAGCCCCCCATGAGCTCCTGAGGTGGACCTCCTGCCAGAACAACCTCAGTAAGCTTCTGCCCTGCCCGTGCACAGCAGCCTAGGGCCCCAAGGGTCACTCACAGGCCCATTGTTCCTTCTGTGACCCCCCCCACTCCGAGTTGGTCCCCTTTCTCTCCCAGAGTAGCCTGCTATCTCTGAAAGACTTCCCACCTACACACCTGACAGTGACCTACCCATTGTCCGCCAAGTGATTTTATGCCAGCTCCTACCTGATTGACCCAGCGACATTCTCTACAATGTAGGGCTGAAGGATACCTTCTCTAATGAAGTTTGAATCCCTTCCAAAGTTTTCCTCTCTTGAGTGCCCTCCTTCAGTCCTAGGATACCAGAGAGAGTTTCCTTCTATCTTCTATCAGTTACTCTTTGAACATAGTTAATAATTCTTTATATTAAATTTCCCTGTGTAGTCTGTTGTGTGGTTTTGTCTCCTGATTGGACCGAGTTTACAGCAGTGACCAAACTAGGCTTTTAAGAGCCTTTAAGTTAGATGATTTTATTTTTATGCAAACTCTGTTGTGTATGTGTTTTAATAAGCCCAGCATAAAAAAGTATAAATTAAAAAGCTGGACTATTCCTCCTGGTAAACGTTGATGTAAAGGTATTAAATAAAATAATAACAAATAGCAATACATGAAGGATATAACATAGCATGATGGTTAGTCTCATCTTCAATTTGGCCAGGCTACAGTCCCCAGTTATTCAGAGAAACATTCATCTAGGTGTTTCTGCCAAAGGACTTTGTAGTTGTGATTAAAGTCCACGATCCATAGAAATTAAGTAATGGGAGATAGTCTCAGATGTTCTTGGTGGGTCTGAATCAATCAGCGGAAAGTCCTTAAGAGTAGAGCTCCTCTGGAGAAGAAGTCCCACCTATGGACCAGAGTCAAACCATGCCTGAGAATTTCAGCTGGCCATTCCTGATGGCCTGCTATATGGACGCTGGGCTTACCTGGCCACCAACAGATCTGCATCCATAAATTCCTTGCAGTATATCTCTTATATCCAATAGAGTAAAGTTCATTCTAGGTATGTAAAAAATTATTTTATACTCATGGGAAGACTGGATTGCCATCTTCTTCCTTACATCAAAAGAAATGGTTAGGGGCGCCTGGGTGGCTTAGTCGGTTAAGCGTCCAACTTTCACTTAGGTCATGATCTCGCGGTCCGTGGGTTCGAGCCCCGTGTCGGGCTCTGTGCTGACTGCCAGCTCAGAGCCTGGAGCCTGTTTCAGTCTGTGACTCCCTCTCTCTCTGACCCTCCCCTGCTCATGCTGTCTCTCTCTCTCTCCTGGAAATAAATAAAACATTAAAAAAAAAAAAAGAAATGGTTAATGGACTTCATCATACATAAGAATAATACTGAAAAAACAGTTGGTGATTAAGGAGTGGTAAAGTATTTCTAAGTATGACACAAAACTGAAAAAGCCAAAAAGGAAATAAATCAGACATTTGACCACATACAAATTAAAAAAAAACTGAATCGTGAAAAATTCACAAAATGAAGTTGAAAGTCAAAGACAAAAAGGGGATATATTTACAAGACAATAACTTATTTCCCTCCCGTGTAAATAACTAGTACAACTTAAAAACAAATTATTAAGCAACCTGCTGCAAATCAGTATAGACAGAAAGAGGTGGAACTGAGAACTGAGAGTGTTAGTGACCAGGATGTCAATCAAAAATGACATTCAGGGTACCTGGAGGGCTCAGTCTCACAGTTTGTGGGTTCAAGCCCTGCATCAGGCTCTGGGCTGACAGCTCAGAGCCTGGAGGCTATCTTTGGATTCTGTGTCTCCCTGTCTTTCTGTCCCTGTCTTGCTCACCCTGTCTCTCTCTCTCTCTCTCTCTCAAAAATAAAATTTAAAAAATCAAAAAAATTTTTTTAAATTAAAAAAAAAAACAATCCTCAGTATGAATTCAAGGAATTTAAATCCACAGAATTTTATTATTTATTTATTTATTTATTTATTTATTTATTGTTTATTTAAATGTTTATTTTTGAGACAGAGCTGGAGGCAGTGGGGGCAGAGAGAGAGGGAGACACAGAACCTGAAGCAGGCTCCAGACTCTGAGCTGTCAGCACAGAGCCTGATGCGGGGCTCAAACCCACGAACCATGAGATCATGACCTGGGCCGAAGCCAAAGGCTTAACCGACTGAGCCACCCGGGTGCCCCTAAATTTAACAGAATTTTATAAAGGCTGATTGTAAATGATCTCGGTAAGGGTTCAAGGTAGTAGAGATCCTCATACACTGTTGCTGAGTGTAGACTGTGGGAAGAAAATGGACAATACTGATTGTAATGATTTTAGAACGGTCATGCTGTTTCAATCAGTGGTTCTACTTTAGGAATTTATCCTAAGGAACAGTCACACTGTTGTACGACATCTACGTGAAATCACATTCATTATGTGTTTATAAACAGTGGAAAGTTTTGGAAACTAACCAAATGTTTTGTTTACCTCTGATCCATAAGAGTGTCTGTCACGGGATCCCTTCATTGCAGCAGTTGTCTGCGAAGCTGTCCTCCCTCCTTCTGAGGCATGCATGTCTCCAAAGCCATGTCCGGGATCACCAGAGTGATCCGAAATTAAGCAGAACTTAATTGTCCTGGTATTTTTTTTCTAATCCTCTTAGTTTCAACAATCTTCTTCTCTTGACCAGAGAACCCTAGCCATCCCCAGTGAAATCTTCTAGGACATCTGCCCCATCCTACTCCTTCAGTCCTCTCTCTCTTCAATCTCCATATCAAAGTCTGTCATTTTGTTTCTGATCAAAGCCAACGGTAAAGCTAGTGCCAGATGCTTCCTTGGCTCACGTCCATTTCTTACCTAGTCCTTGCTTCTTTCAGAGGTTGTTTCATCAGGTGATGGGGCATGAGCGTCTCCCATTCTGGGAACCCTGGTCAGTATCCTGCAACCCCCTCCCCAGATACGTGTAAGTGTAGCTAACACTGCAAGAGCATTGCCACACTAGCCATATTTCTTCATGGCGGGCTGGTTCAGAGGTGTGGGGTCTCATTCCTTAAGTCCTGGCACAACCCTCACCCCGTATATGGATGCCTCTCATTTGGATACCCTGTTTGTGCCATTGACTACAACTTGCCAGATCTTCTCTGATACGGACTTGCAATAGACTCCATGTTGTGCTTTCCCCCGTGCTGTCCATCTCCGAGCCAGATTATGAGTTTGGGTGGGAAAGAAGGGGGCATGGAAGGGGCTGGGTACTCTGAGGGTCTGTCTATGGTGTGTATATAACAAGATATAACAGTAAAAGGAAGGTCAAGAGCCCTATTCGGGGGTAATTTTGTCTCCCAAAACAGATAAATGGAAGTTTTATCTTAACCCCAGGGACCTGTGAATGTGACCTTGTTTGGAAAAAGGCTTTTTGTAAATGTAATTAGTTAAGATGAGGCCACACTGGAGTAGGGTGGTCCCTTCATCCAGTATGACTGGTGTCTTTGTAAGAAGAGGAAAAGACACAGACATGGGGAGAACGCCAAGTGCCGATGAAGCCAGAGACTGGATTGGTGATGAAGGCAAGATTACTTGGTGTCCATAAGCTAAGGAAGGCCAAGGATTGCCCACAACCACCAGAAGCCAAAGAGGTGAGGAAAGACCCTCCCCAAAAGCCATCAGAGGCAATGTAGCCTTAGGACACCTCGACAAGGGACTTCTGGCCTCCAGAACCTGAGAGGATGGATGTCCATGGCTTTAAGGCATCCAGCCTCTGGTACATGGTTGCAGGCAACCCGGGAGACTGAGACAGCCCTCAAGCACCGGCCACTCTCTTCTGTCTCTACGGCATCCTCCTTCAGATTTGGGTCTTTCACCTAACCTAGACCGTGAGCTGGGGACCATGCTTTGAGACAAACTGTTGTGTTTTTTTGAACCTTGGGTTTCCTAAAGCAAAGGTCAGTCAACTGCAGCCTATGAGCCAAATCCAGCCCACTGCCGGATTTTGTCGATATTGGCACTCCATCACACCCATTTGGTCACGTGCTGTCCGTGGCTGCCTGCCAGCCACAGGGCCGAGTTGTCAAGACCGCGTGGCCAATGGAACATTGACTCCCTGACCTTTACGGAAAAGGCTTGCCAGGCCCTACCCTAGGCCATAATAAACATTCTTCACATTTTTAGACAAATGAAATAAATGGAATGGATTCATGCCCATAAAATTACCCCATAAACTCTTTTCCAGCCGTGATGAGGTGCGAGAAGGCATCCCTTCCCCACAACTTGGTAAGGAGATGGCTTAAGCTCCTCACAAGACTTACAAGAGGGAAACTGCACAGTGATTAGGATGGATTTTCCTAGCTTTAGAAAAGCTTAGTTTTGTTTGAAAGAAAGAATTATTTGTGGTGGATGAGAGAGCAGCCTGCCAAGAGAGAAGAGAGTCCTCTTTTCTAAACAAAAGGGTTTCAGAGTGAAACCTGAGACAGGCGAGCCCAGCTTTTGTAAGGTCCTCTGAACGCTGGGCAGCCCCGGAGCCGAGCCTAGACTCCGCCACTCAGCACACGGGTGGCCCTGGAAAGCTTTTGCCAACGTTTCTGGGTCTGACTCTTCTCATTTCTGAAATAAAAGGTTTCAGTAAGGAGTTGCTAAACCAAGGCATGGATTAGAATAACATGGGCAGCTTGCTAGAGCATTGGTCCTCAATCTCTCCTTGGAGACTGTCATCCCACAGTTCTGAAAGAGGACCCAGGGATGGGGCTCTTTAACAAGCAGGCCTGGGGACACCTGGGTGGCTCAGTCAGTTAAGCCTCCAATTTCGGCTCAGGTCATGATCTTGTGGTCTGTGAGTTCAAGCCCCACGTGGGGCTCTGTGCTGACAGCTCAGAGCCTGGAGCCTGCTTTGGATCCCGTGTCTCCCTTTCTCTCTGCCTTTCCCCGGCTCATATGCTCTCTCGCTCTCTCGCTCTCTGTCTCTGTTTTTCTGTCTCCCTCTCTATCTCTCTCTCAAAAGTAAATAAATATTAAAAAAAAAAAAAGCAGCAGCAGCAGCAGCAGGCCAGGCTACTGTGAGGCAGCCTGTTTGCTGAGGTTCTGCAGGCTGACACGGGGCATGTCTGAAAAAGAGTCCGGGACAGTCCTTCTAACTCAGCGACTCTGTACTGAGTCTTGATAATTCAATAACCTGACCCAGCCTTCATTCAGACTGCACACCACTGAACCTCTTTGTTGTGTCTGTTCCTGGGGAAACTCACACACTCACAGGCACACGTGGGCATGCTTGGCGCCCCCCTCACCCCCACACCATTAAGCTTCCTCTTTCCTTATATTCTGAGTATCCAAATTTATGGGAGGAGGGAGGGAATGAAGCATTATTAACTAAACTGACCTTTCCTGAGGGTATGCGGTATTGAGGAGAAGCCCCCACTTCGTCTGGGCCCCATGTTTCACTCAAATCAGAAGCCTCCTGATTTGCAGGGTGGCCACAGTCCCTGCTGACACGGGACCTGGGATGGAGCCAAAAGGTGAGTGAGCGCTGCTGGGTTCTCTGTGCATCTGTGTTCAAACGTTTTCCAGCGACGTATTTGTGCTTTCCTAAATCAGCGAGCAGTGAGCGTTCGCGCTTTCGACTCCAGCACTCAGCGTTGTCCAGGTTTGATTTTTGTTCTGTTTAGTTCCATTTATTTCTTGATGATTTAAGAAGGTGAATAATTTCTGATCAAATTTGGTATATTATTTCAAGGGGTTCAAACCGCCCAGAAGATCAATTTGTGGCTTTCTACCAGGTTGAAACAATTCGGCAACTCCTAATTTTCAAATGGGATTAAGTTGTGTTCCTTTGAACAGATTGTCATGCATTTTAGTGAGTAAGTAGAGGTTAGAGACACATGTGATTACATGGAATGAGACGATGAGTTAAGAAGCGTGTGTAAAAAGAGGTTTAAACACCAGACGTGTGCCATTTCTGCTGCACCTTGGAGAGGGGAGTTAGGAATACTGAGAAATGTGTCTCTTTTCTCTCCCCCTCTCTTGTCTTTCTCCCGGAAGTGGTTACCTTGAACATGTAAGCTACAATTGTGTCTCTAAGTCAGTCTTGTTTAATTAGCAAGATGATTCCGTAAATCAAATCCATGCCACGATGCTGTCTGAAGGTGTATTCAGAAACATATTGAATCCTCTTCTCTACTCCCTTAATACATTTGAAAGCAGCCAATAATTCTGCAACCCCCCTCCCCCCCGCCAGCCCTAATGTTCTCCAGGTGGCCTTTGGGCAAAAGTAATCAGTTCTGCCCTGATGGGCCCTGAAGATAAGAATCCGACCCTGCAGCTCCCACCTGGCAGGAGGAACCAGAACGTACTTTCCGTCTCTCCTTCTCACATGTAACCTGGGGCATCATGACCACCTGTGCACAATGCAGAAGGAAGGGAAATGTGACCTCTTTCCTGGTACGGTGACCGGGATCTGAGGACCAGACATGAAAGGTGTGTTTCCTACATTCGAGCGCCTCACAGATGGAAGAAGAAACAGATACGTACAGAAATAATAGATATACGTAGTTAAAAATGCTATGCCGCGTAGGATTATCCTTCATGCTCTTTTTTTCCATTACGTATTGAGGCACCGTCCCCGAGTAAGAAAGAGCAGAAGAGATCATGCCAGTGACCAGTCCACTCTGCATTCTAACATCTGTGGAGGAA
This sequence comes from Proteles cristata cristata, assembly GCA_017311185.1. NCBI lineage: Eukaryota > Metazoa > Chordata > Mammalia > Carnivora > Hyaenidae > Proteles > Proteles cristata. The sequence goes on from JAESUZ010002808.1 coordinate 15,547, forward strand.
CAGAAGTCAGAGAACAGGAGACCCTGGCATTGGCTTGAGCAGTGAAAGAATACAAGACATGTGGTCAGCAGGACAGCAGGGATTCAGAAGGCTCTGGTCCCCCCTCCCCCTTCACAGATCTCTTCTAACCTTTCAGCCGCGTTTCCTTCAAGATATCACCTGTCTAACATGAAACGATGCTCAGCATCGCTCCTCATCAGGGAAATACAAATCAAAACCACACTGAGATACCACCTCACGCCAGTCAGAGTGGCTAAAATGAGCCAATCAGAGAACTCTAGATGCTGGCGAGGATGTGGAGAAACGGGTACCCTCCTACACTGTTGGTGGGAATGTAAACTGGTACAGCCCCTCTGGAAAACAGTGTGGAGGTTCCTCAGGAAACTAACAATAGAACTCCCCTATGACCCAGCAATAGCACTGCTAGGAATTTACCCAAGGGATACAGAAATGTTGATGCATAGGAGCACATGTACCCCAATGTTCATAGCAGCACTCTCCACAATAGCTAAAACATGGAAAGAGCCTAAGTGTCCATCAACAGATGAATGGATCAAGAAGATGTGGTTTATCTATACCATGGAATACTACATGGCAATGAGAAACAATGAAATCTGGCCATGTGTAGCAACATGGATGGACCTTGAGGGTGTTATGCTGAGCGAAATAAGTCAGGCAGAGAAAGACAAATATCATATGTGTGCACGTATAGGAGGATTAGGAGGAACTTAACAGAGGACCAAGGGGAGAAGAAGGGCGGAAATGGTGGGGGAAAGGGAGAGAGGCAAACCATGAGAGACTCTTGAATGCTGACAAAAACTGAGGACTGGTGGATGTGGGGGGGAGGAGGGGTGGGCATGGAGGAGGGCACTTGTGGGGATGAGCACTGGGTGTTATGTGGAAACTAATTTGACAATAAACTATTTGTAAAAAAAATAAATAAATAAAATAAAATAATAAAATGAAAATAAAATAAAGATTAAAAAAAAAAAAAAGATATCACCTGTCTAACGTGCTGCTGTGGCGACTGAATGCCACGACACAGGCGAAGTGGTTGGCCCAGTCTGGCTGCTTGATAGCCATTAGTTTTGTTCCTCTTTTAAAATACAGAGCAAGTTCCTTACTGAGCTGGTCCCATCCGTACGTCTTTGACAAAGCGCCAAGGGACGTAGCGTTAAGAGGGACCGACAACCGACAGGGTTCAGATCCCAGCTCCTCGCCTGCAAGCGTGTGCAAACTTTCTGAGCTGCTGCTTCCTCGTGTACGTGTAAGACAGGGACTTAGTTGCATTTCTTTGCTGGTGTCCTGTAAAGGGGAGGAGGGTACATGTGTGGGAAGAGTCCCAACAGCTCCTGGCACGTGCCGGTCTCCGTCGTTCGTAATATCGGGTATGTCTGTGTATTACCTCTTTCTGCCTTTACTGAAGACTATCTGTCTTGGGATAGAAAGCCCCCTTTATCTTAGCCTGCACTTGACCATGGGACCACAGCCGTCTGTCTGTCTCTCACTGAACACCCAGAAAGACTAGTAGTGGCAAAGTAAACCCACCCTCCACATTCTGTCTCTGGCTCTGGTTTGCAAGACTATGACGTACGTTAAAGGCGGAAGGAGCCTTAGAGGCAGCTTGCCTGCGCCCCTCATTTTATAAGGAGAGAGTCAGAGACACTGAGACAGGAGGGATCTGTGTCTGGCCAACCAATGTCGGAACCTGGACTGAAATCCAGGCTCCCCCCGAGCAGCCCTGCCCACTGCTCTTTCTAGAACATGTTAAGAGGCAGAGCAGTGTATGGAAAGAATGTGAACTTAGAGAGTCATAAGGCCAGGTCCAAATCTTGGCTCCTCTGACATGTCACCTGAGCATCTTTATCAAATAAATAAAGATATTAACTCCTTTCTCACAGAGTTGCTTTGAGGAATAAACAAGGTTCTGTGTGTGAAAGCACCTGGCTTAAAGCAGGTGCTTAATGGATGTTAGCTTCTTCCCCATTGCAATAGAACTTGTATATTTATAGATGCTTGGAAACAGGAGAGAGACCCAGAATTAACAAAGGCTTCTGACAGAGCAGCTGGCCCAGCGCCTCGCTCAGAGGTGTGCACAGGTGAGTGCCTTTAGGCGCCGACCTGAGCAGAGACTGAGAGTTGCAACAGAAAGCAATGCGATCTCTTTTTTCCAGGAACACAACTACCTGGCTCCGATGCTGTGGGAAAGGGAAGGTAGCTTGTGAAACTCACAGGTGGCCCTGAGCACAACAGTGACCAGAGTCAATGTCAAGGCTGTTTTCCTCTGGGCTGTGCCCACCGCCAGGTTTGCGGGGCCCGTGGCCAAGTCAAACAGGGCTACCCTCACTCGGGGCTGCTCTTGCTCCGGGCGCTCCCAGGGACTAATGCATCAGACTCTCAGGTCAAATGGCCACTTCTCCCTCCCCCAGTCACCAGGAGGCAGTGCACCTGTGCGGCTGTAAGGCGCCAGCTGAAAAGCCAGGCCCTCTGTTCCTTCAAAAAAGCTCCCGGGTTTGCATTTTCTTTAAAGCATCAAGCACAACTGAGCGCCAAGCCCTCAGCCAAGTTTAAACATTTGCCTTGGCACCGGGCCATCCTAACACAGGCCTCAATGCTGTCCCAGGCTGACGCGCCTTAAAAGAGATTCACATGTTGAAATTCGGTGGGATCATAAATATGCCAGGTAGATCGTTGAATCTGAAGATTAGAATCGAGGGGTGAGTTATTAAATCCAGGGAGAAGCCAGGGAACAGCGAACTAGTTGCACAGCATCCTGGAAGCCTCTAGCACTGGGAATGGCTGCCACGTCCCTGCTGTGCCCTCCCACTGAGCCCGAGCAACAAAGAATTGTTATTATGACTATTTTATCAGTGCACAAACTGAGGCTCACAGGTGATGGGTGACTTAGCACAAGGTCACGGTGCTTACGTGTGATGGAGCCAGCCTTTAAATCAAGGTGGGTCTAACTAAGTAAAATAAAATAAAATAAAATTTCACATTGTTTTTATCACATCATGTTAGAAAACCAGAGTGAGGGGAAAAGAAATCAAATATCCTCATGATGTCAGAGGCTTAGCAAAAACTACCTGAAGTGTGGATTTCTTCTTCAGAAGTCTGCAAACAGATGCTGACAGGCCTGAGGAGGGTAGGAGACCAAAGTTCAGGGCTCTGTTCACGGCCTGTGGCTCTTCTCGAATAGTCTGCATCCAGGCCAAAGTGGATTCTTGTCCCGTCTGCTCCCCAAGGACCTTCCTGTTGCTATCGCCTCGTTGTTCCTTCTACAGAGAATGCCTTTCAGATCTCTGATTTCTAAAGAGAAACCACCATCCACTGCCCTGCCTAGAGGAAGGGTTTCTATCTCCACCAGCTCAGAGAAAAGCACACTGCGTTCCTTGGGTGCTGGTCCAAATGCAGATTCCTGGGTTCTGCCTTAGCGATGCTGACTCACAGACTATAAAGTGGACCCTCCCCCAAATACCTGTTTGAATAAATATTTACATAATTCTGACGCAGAAATACATGGGGTGTGCCCAGCAGAACACAGGTCTTAATTTGTGGATTCTCTCCCATTAGAAACCTTGTTTCTTCTTGTTCATATTCTCTCATTTCTCTATGGCTGTTTCTACTTTTTTTAAAAAAAATTTAATGTGTATTTATTTTTGAGGTATAGACAGACAGAGTGTGAGCAGGGGAGGGGCAGAGAGGAAGGAGACATAGATTCTGAAACAGGCTCCAGTCTCCAAACTGTCAGCACAGAGCCCAATGCGGGGTTCAAACTCACAAACAGTGAGATCGTGACCCGAGCCGAAGTCAGATGCTTAACCAACTGATCCATCCAGGTGACCCTGTTTCTACTCCTTTAGGCTTCATGCAGGGTCTGTGCCTTATCAAGTTTTTTTTTTTAATTCTTCTAGTGTCAGGCACTTACAGATTTTACAAATATTTATTTATCCGAACTTACTACTGTCTTTTTAATTAAAAAAACTATTTGGTAAATATTATTTTTTGTTTTTTCCCCTTGTAGCAGGTACAAAGTAGATCTGGGAGGGATTGGGGGGGATAAAGAGCAGGTGTGAAGAGACAGGAGAACAAGATGGTGGAAGGAATCGTCTGGGTAAGGGTGTGTCTTGTGAAAACTCCCCTCACAAGGATAAGGGGGTCCCCACAACCTTCCTGTTCTGAGAGAAAATTGAAGAGATCCCAGGAGGGGCACCTGGGTGGCTCAGTCGGTTGAGCATCTGACTTTGGCTCAGGTCATGATCTCACGGTTTGTGGGTTCGAGCCCCCCATCGGGCTCTGTGCTGACAGCTCAGAGCCTGGAGCCTGATTCGGATTCTGGGTCTCCCTCTCTCTCTGCACCTCCCCTGCTCACACTGTCTCTTTCTCTCTCTCTGTCAGAAATAAATAAAACGTTAAAAAATGTATTAAAAAAAAAAAAAAGAGACCCCAGGACACAGAATTTGGTTTTATTTTTCAACTCTGGTTGACCTTGGAAGTCAACCCTAGAGTGTCTGAGAGCCCATCTATACAGACAGGAGAGTCTAAATTATATGGATTCCTCTAGTCTTTTAGACTCTAACTGAGTGAGATAAAACCAGTTGGATCTCTGAAAAGCCTATACATCTACACTTCAGATAAATTAATGTGTCTGCAAAAGGTCTCAAATATGATAACCTAGGTGTGGCCCCCGCTCAAAGCATCCTGAACACCTTGTGCGTTTGAATTCAGATACAATTAAATTCTCTTATAACCTGCAGCCCATTGACAAATACTTGAGGCAAAGTAAAAAACCCCTCCAGGAACTCCCTACTGTCTTACTAATGCTTTGGAAGGAAAAACAACCATAGCTGGACAATAGCTAGGCCTCTAGGATCCTGAGTCTTCTTTAGCATGTGAAAGTCCCTCTGGAAACTTCCTCGTGACTTTACCTCCCCCAACTCTCAAGGATATAACTAGTCTCTCTTCATGATTCCAGGATAGCTCTTCCCACCCACGGGTCCTGTCCCCGTGCTTCAATAAAATCACCTTCTTGCACCAAAAAATAAAAATAAATAAACTAATTCACTAAATTCAAAATTCATAAGGGAATTCAAGTGTCAGCCACAGCAAGGCTTAGATCACATATTGTAGGGTCTGGAATCTAGTCTCTTCACAGTTTTAGAAGCTCTTTACAGTTTCAGAGAGCTTGACCTGAATCACAGGATGGTCTCCCTGCTCCCAACCTTTCCACCTGTGGGCCAGATCTGTAGACCAATCTGGTGTGTGTGTGTCGTATTCACCCACTGCAGAAATGCTTCCTTCCTGTACTTCTCCAGACCGAGGCGATGTTCCTTTACTCAGCTGCTTGGCTCTCTTCTTCCTGCCGCCCACCCCTCTCCGTCTCCCCTCTTTCTGTTGCTGCTAGAATGACTGTTAAATTACAAACTTAGATGCACACTCAAATTCTCTTTATATTCCATTAAATTCTTACATAAGAGGATTTGAGTGAGGTGGTTGCTAAGAGTTACCTAATTTGTAGAGTCCACTGGTGGATCATACCACAACCTCATTTATTTACCCAATGTGAAAGGTGACCATCATGTCACATTTTATATTTCTTAACCATTTAGCAAGTGGCCATTTTTAAAATTTTTTTAATTAAAAAAATTGTTTTGGTGTTTTTATTTATTTTTGAGACAGAGAGAGACCGAGCATGAGCTGGGGAAAGGGCAGAGAGAGAGAGAGGGAGACACAGAATTGGAAGCAGGCTCCAGGATCTGAGCTGTCAGCACAGAGCCTGATGTGGGGCTCGAACTCATGGACCATGAGATCATGACCTGAGTCACTTAGCCAACTGAGCCACCCAGGCGCCCCAACAAGGCGGCCATTTTTGTTACACAACTTTTACTATCTCACCGGACACCAGGGATCCTTGCGGCAGAGCTGGGAAGCACTGGTTTGAACCCTTAGGCATTTATAGCTTTCAGTATTTACCTTGAGATTCTCTCAGATGCATGTGATGATGCCACAACTCAGGACATTTTTAGTCTTCTACTCATTAAACAAGAACAAACAAAACAAAACACAAAGAAAAATCACCACCTATTATGTGCCAGGCATTCTTCAGGTTGCTGGGAAATATGATCTTCACTCTTTCAGAACTCACCATCTATCAGGACAAACCTAATAAAATGAAATGAAATCAGACAACTTTGATAAAACCAGGTAATTGCTCCAAAGGGGGTATCAATAAGGTTGAAGTAGCTGAGGAGAAGGACCCTCTACTAATCCCTGATCTGACTGCAGACAGCATAGATTCTGAGCACAGATCACATGGATTTGATCCCAGACTTTTATTTCCTCTTTGACTTTGAAGTAGGCACTTTGTCTGTACTGATGTCTGTGTCTATATCTATAGTATAGCTAGAGCTGTATCTGTATCTGTGTCTGAGTCTATATCTGTATCTATATCTATATCAGATGTTTCCTCATCTGACACCTGAGGTCAGTAATGGCACTTACCACATAGATCTGTGTTAAGGTTACTTGAGTTGATATTCCCAAAGTACTTAGAGGAGTGCATGGCACTCCATGGTGTAACACCTAGCTCCAGCATAAATGTCTATGAATAACATTTCACTGACAACTTACCTTTGCCATTCCTACTATATCTTGATGCTAAGTGAATACGAATGTCTGCATGAAATACAGTGGTGACTCTTAGAAAGATAACACTCCATCATTACAAATTCTTATTGAATTCATCAGTAATTCAATAAGCACCATCGTCCAATGGGGGTACGGCTCTCTGCTAAGAGAAAGGGATGTTAAGATTATCATAGAAATTTTCCTTTTCACAGCGAGTTCACAGTCCAGTAGGGGAGATGGGCATGTGGCTCTAATAGACAATCATAATAATGAAAATTAGCATGACATGTCAGGAGTGTAGAGTTGGTCTGCCAAAGCCAGCTCCGGGTCTAAAAGGAAGCTTCCCAGGACAAGGCACACCCAAGCCAAGTCCTCAAGGATGAATCGAAGCTGATTGGGCAAGGACATGATGAGAAACATCAGTTTGGTGAAGAGAATAATGAGCAGCTTTGGTCTGGCCCCAGTCTAAGTCTAAGTCACACTTAGATGGGACTTCTGATTGACTTCTGTCCTGTAGGCCTGGTCAATAACTAAAACATTTTTCAGCGGTGTATTATTTGAATCCCTGAAGTGACTTTCCCAAGATGACATCAAGATGGAGCTGAGGCAGAACAGCTGGACAATCCCCCCAGAACAACAGAAGAGGTGAGCACTGAAGCCCATGCTAGAGCTCAGAATGGTGAATCATCCTGGCTGCATCTCCATCATCTGACTTCAGAGGAATACGCAGCTCACTGTCAGCCAAGGTCAGGCCAGGGCTTTCATGCTGACTCTGCAGAACTGGATAAATGGGCCATACTTCTGGCCATACCTCTGGGCCCAAAGGCCACTCACTCAAAACAAGTTCTTTTTGTATATATCCAATCTTAGGGAAGAAGAATAGTCTCAAAGATCTGCTCTCCTAATAGCTTAGCCTACATTCTTCTGTTATAATTGTACATTATGGGGCACCTGGGTGGCTCAGTCAGTTAAGTACCCAACTGGCTTACAAGTAGGCTATTGAGGAAACTGAAGACATGATGCTAGACTGAAGAGGCAAGCACAGCTAATCCCGATTTTCTTCCAGAGAAGCCAGAGGCAATTGACATCTCTGGTTGTTTCTTCACCCAAGAGGGATTCAATTTGTCCTCTTTCTTTGAGAATAAAGTTGAGGGATCAACCTTACTTTGATTTTGCCCCCAAATCAGATTGTACCCCGGTTACCCCTCTAAGCTGACATATCACACACCCAAGCAGAGCCTGCTAAGTCCAAAATGATGTTCCTCCACAGATCTGACCAGCAGAGAATCTGTGAAATTGTTCAGAAGCTCCCACTTGTGGGGCATCTGGGTGGTTTAGTCAGTTGAGCATCTGACTCTTGATTTCAGCTCAGGTCATGATCTCACACTTCGTGGGTCTGAGCCCCCCATCAGGCTCTGTGCTGATAGTGTGGAGCCTGCTTGGGATTCTCTCCCTCTCCCTCCCTCTCTGCTTCTCCCATGCCTACATGCAGACTCTTTCCAAAACAAAGCAAAACAAACAAAACAAAACAAAATCTCCCACTTCCCTTACAGAAGAAAAACTTAAGTCACTGGCTTGGGATGCATGATCTAACCACAAGTCACTTTCTTGTCCTATTTCACTCCCGCAAGTCGTCGGAAGTGCTTGAATCATCTTGGCAACTCAAACACCTAATGAACAGTCACCTGGAGGATATTTTGTAACACGTTGCCTCTGAAATGCATTTTTCTTTACCTCCTTCTGCAGAAAATCTGTTCATTCTTCGGGTCTCATTGCTGGGTAGTGTCCTTGGTCCCTTGGAGATACTGTGTTCTGTCCTCCCTGGAGCCTTTCTTCTACTGAACCATCTGACACAACTTTCCCTGCTTGGGGAGAAGTTTGAGGGGACTGGCTCGTCATTGTTGTACCCCACGTCCTCACACAGTGTGTGACCCACAGTAGGTACCCATTAATACGTGTCGAATCAATACACTTAGCTTTTTTCTTGACGTCATGAGCTTAATAACTGCCTCATACATGTTTAGTAGTGCCTATAATGTGTCATGTGCTGTTCTAGATGCTTGTGTATGTGAAGGAGCAAAAAAACAAAAAAAAAAACCAAAAAAACAAAAAAAAACCAACCAGGAACCCCAACTTGTAGAGCTTCTATTTTGGCAGAATTCTAACTCGCCTCCTTCCACTTCTCTTTCTGTCAAAACAGAGCTTTTGACTCTCTTCTTTCCTTCCTTCTTCATATAAAAAATTAATGTGTCCTTACCATGTGTCAGAAGCTTTATTGAGGGATTCCCATGTGCAATGTAATGTAATTTTTACAAAATAATTTACAAAACTCTATGAGGCAGCCATCATTTCTTTTCCACTTGTGGAAAAACTGAGACTCAAAAACAGTTAAGAACTTACAGGGATCCATTTGACTGCAGGCAATGAAACACTGGCTTACACTGGATTAACCAATAGGCAGTATTTTAATCTCAACTAATTTCAGGGGGGAAACTTCAGGGTTGGTTATTGGTGTTTGCAGCTTACAGGTGAGGCTTACATTGTTTCTAGGTCTGTGATCTGCTGTTCATGTTCCTTCAGCCTCCTCCCCTCAACCCTCCCCTCAACCCTCAAACATGGCTGCCAGAGATCAGGGCTCTGTTACCTTGTTAACATCCTGTGGAAGAGGGAGAGTCACACACACACACACACACACACACACACACACACACACACACACACACATTATGTGAGAGAAAGAGAGACTGTAGACTTTCTTAAGAAGTCTCTCAATTTTCTCCTTACAATTCATCAGTTCATTTGCCTGAAACTTGTCACATGTCCATCATGGATCAGCTAATTGGCAAAAGAGATGGCATTACTCTTACACAAAGTTTTCCCACAGCTTGGTCTGAGCTCAGGTCCCCCACTTACATTGCATCCGAGAAACACTAGAATAGATGTCAAGGAGTCAATCGCAGGATCCCCCAGAGATACATGTCTGAGGGACACTGGGAATCAACACTGATGTGGTAGGACTTGTCATCGCCGAAGCAAAAAAAGCTCAGACATGAGTGAAGAAGACAACTTTTTGGAATCTAGAAGGAAGAAATGACGTGGAAGAGTGAAGAGAGAGGACCAGGGAAAGCCCCAGAGCCCAGGACGACCGGTGGGGCCCCAGGGGTAGGGTGGCTACAGCCCTGGCTCAGAGACCCCGAGGGGCCCAGAGCAGTGAAGGGGGAAGATGGCTGGAGAGAGCTGCCCACAAATGTCCAGTGTTGATCACGGGCTGAATTTTGATGAGGAGGGGAACGTTCTTGCTAGGCTCATGCTGCTGGAGATATGGACACAGGCAGTGTGAATGTAGAAACTATAAATGACATTTTTTTTTCACTTTGAAAATAGAATATGCTAAGAAATAGAAATATATTTTTTGATTCTCTTCTTTTATTCACTTTTACGATTTCAGTTCACAACTGAATATTCATATTTTTCCAATGTGTTTAATCTGCTAAAATACTATTGTGGAAAAATTGATAAATGAAGCTACATTGGAAGTGTCATTGGTACAATTTTTTAAGCATTTTGATAGTGTCAACAATCAAAGCTGAGCAGTTGCAGCCCTGTGACCAGTAAGTAAGCACCTAACATATCCAACAGAAAGGTGTCCATCTGTCTACCAGATGACATGTGTGAGGCTGGCCAGAGAAGCATTGTTTTATACTCACGCCAGACCTGAAGCAGCCCAAATATCTACCAATAATAGAAAAGAAGAGGTGGGGGTCTCCAAAATGACAAGGCAAGGAGCTCAGAGCTCAGCAGGACCTCTTTCCAGCAAAATAACAACTGACTGATTAAAATCACTTTAGAAAACAATCCTGTAAACTCTCTGGAAGTTGTCCTAAGTGCACACACCGCAACTGAGAAAACATTAAATCAAGAACATCTACTAAATCTCCATGTAATCAGTGAGAGTCTATGGCATTTGAGCCACTACCTGCTTCAGTCCCTTCCCTTCCCCCAGCTCCATGCTATCAAAGCTCTCCCGTGGGCAGTGCAGTGAGTGGGGAGCTCCGTCTCCCCCAGCACCCAGTCTGAGCTACGGTTGCATTCCAAGAGGGGCAGGCAGCAATGTTTCTCATCACCTCCGGCCCTGTGTTGCAGAAGCTATGTTCCAGACAGGTGGAGTGGAAATGACCTATCTTCCTCCACCCAGCTGGAAGGAAGAGATGGATGGGGCTCTGGGAAGTCTATAACCCCTGCCCCAGCTTGTTCATAGGGAACAAGTTTCACAGCTGAAAGGGCGGGCCAAGAAAACCAGAGGTTGCCCTTCCCAACTGCCTAATGTAGAGAGAGGTGTCACTCTGGGAGAAGTGGATTCCTGAACACAGTACTTGTTCAGTGACGCAGGTGCTTTGCCAATGGGGGAAAGACAGATCATAAGGAAGAAGAGCTTCATAGCTCTGCCTGAGGAGGCTATTTGTAACAAGCTGGGAGAAATCCATTCCTACGGGTATTATTCGGAAGAATGGAGATCTCAGTGGAAAGTAATGAAAAGTAGGCTTGTGGCTCCAGGATACATGTAAAACAGCCAGTATGATGGGAAGAACCAGGAAAAGAGATGGCCAAGAAGAGTCCTCTTAGCATCAGAGACAGCACTCAGGGTCAGGAAACCTGGGAGCATGTGTTAGACTGACCAAGTTGGAAGCAGTTGGAGTAGGATGTGGGGTAGACTTGTAGGCAATCCCTCAAAGTTCATTACAGAGTCTGACCAGGGACTACAGCTAGAAAACCGGGCTTAAGATTATCACACACAGTCCTGACAGCCTGGACGTTTGTGTGTAAGTTCAAACCTACACCCTCTAAGGGATGATCATAGAGGGAACCTCCAAGCTACCAGTCCCTGGGGAACAGGAACAAAAAACCCAACTCCCTAAATTGATAACAACTCAAAGCATATACTCATACAATGACCAAGGGTATAAATATAACTGGCTAGGTTGACTTAGGCACAACCTTTGACCAATAAGGAGTTTATGCTAACCCAGGGGTATCCCCCTAGATGGAAAGCTAAGAGATTTAAAATAAAACATGGGGGACAATCTGAGCAAGAAAAACTGCATTGAAAAGGAAATAGATGTAATAGATTTAGTTTCAGCAAAGTCCCAAGAAATAAACAAATGACCAAGCAAACAATAGCCATGTCTGGGAAGGAGAATTAGTACACAGAATTGTTACAATATGGTACCTAAGATAATCAGTCCAGCAAAAATTATGACATACAAATAAACAAGAATGTATAATCCATATGCAGCAGGGAGAAAAAGCAGGCATTTTCAAACTGCCTTTCAAGGTGAACTTGGCAGGCAAATACTTCAAAGCAGCTATTATATATATTTTCAAAGAACTAAAGGAACCTATGCTTTAAAAATTAGAGGAAAGTAGGATGACCCTGAAACTGAATGTCAATGAAAGAAATTACAGAAAGACCAAGAGTTGGAAAGATTAATAAACTAGATAAAACACTCACTAATGATCAGGAGTAAGAAGAGAATGCCCACTCTCTCCATTTTTATTTTACATTGTACTGAAGGTTCTAGTAAGGGCAGGTACACAATTAAAAACAAAAAAAAAAGGTACCCAGATTGGAAAAGAAAAAGTTCAAACTGTTTCTTCTCTCAGTTGACATGATATTGTAAGTAGAAAATCTTAAGGAATCCCCTAAGAATCTATTAATAAACTTACAAAAATTCGGCAGTGCTGCAGGATGGAAGACCAATGTGCAAAACTAAATTTCACTTCTATAAACTAGCAATGAGGATTCTTAAAAAATTAAAATAACAGGGGCGCCTGGGTGGCTTAGTCGGTTAAGCATCCGACTTTCGCTTAGGTCATGATCTCGCAGTTCGTGGGTTCAAGCCCCGTGTGGGGCTCTGTGCTGACTGCCAGCTCAGAGCCTGGAGCCTGTTTCAGTCTGTGACTCCCTCTCTCTCTGACCCTCCCCTGCTCACGCTGTCTCTCTCTCTCTACTAGAAATAAATAAAGCATTAAAAAAAATTAAAATAACATTAACATTTATGATAACATCAAGAGGAATAAAATAAAAACAAACATAAAATAAGTTCAAGTCTTGTATACTAGCATGACAAAGCAGTAATGAAATAAATTAAAGATCTAATAAAAAGAAAACATCCACATTAGAAAACTTAGTATTACCACCATAGCAAAACTCCCCAAATAGACTGAGAGATTCCACTCAACCTTTTAAAATCCCAGCTGTCATATTTGCAAAAATTGACAAAAATTTGTATGGAAATGTACAATCTTGAAAACGGACAGAGTCGGAAGGCTCAAAATTACTGATTTCAAGACTTAAAACAAAGCTACAGTAACTAAGACAATATGGAACTAGAATATGGATAGACACATAATCAAGGGGACAGAACTGAGAATCAAGAACTAAATCCATATGTGTATGGTCACGTGACTTTAGACAGGGTTTCTAAGACCATTCATCTGGGAGTAGTAGTATCTTCAACGAATAGAATCAGGGGGTGCCTGGATGGCTCAGTCCAGTAAGCGTCTGACTTTTGATTTTGGCTCAGTTCATGATCTCATGGTTTGTGAGATTGAGCCCTGGGTTCTCTCTCCCTCTCTGCCACTTCCCAGTCACATTCTCTCTCTCTTTCTCTCTCTCTCTCTCTCTTTCAAAATAAATAAATAAACTTAAAAAAATAAAATCAGAAAACTGGGTATCTACATGCAAAACAATGACTTTGGACCCTCACCTCACACCATACTATGAACTTAAAATGGATCATAAGCGTATGAACTGAAACTAGAAAACTCTTATAAAAATAGGACTAAATTCTAGTGACCTTGGATTACATAATGTCTTCTTAAATGTGACACCAATGCATGAATGATGAAAGAGAAAATAGTTAAATTGGGCTACATAAAAATTAAAAACTTTTGTGATCCAGACATTACCATCAGGTAGGTGAGAAAACAACCCCCCAAAGGGGAGAAAACATTTGAAAATCATTTAACTGATACTTGTATCCAGAATCAATAAAGAAGTCAAAATTACAATCCATTTTTTAAAAGACAACCTGGTTTGAAAAATGAGCAAGGATTTGAATAAGATTTCTCCAAAGAGTGTAAACAAATTAACAATAAATATATCAAAAGATGTTCCACATCATTAGTTATTATGGAAAAACAAATCAGAAGCCCAGTGAAAGACCACTTCACACCTACAGAAAGGCTATAATCAAATAACAGGTGTTAGTGAGGAGATGGAAACAAATCAAAGGCCCACCTACATCACTGGTGGGAATGGAAGATTGTTCATCCACTTTGGACAACAGTTTGGCAGTTCCTCTAAGAGTTTATCCCAAGGTCACCACATGACACATCAGTTCCACTTCTAGGTATACACCTGAGAGAAATGAAAATACACAGCCGTACATGTCTACACAAGTCCATTACAGTATTGTTCACGATAGCCAAGATGTGAACACAACCCACATGGGAAACAACTCATTCACCGATCAATGAATGAATCGATAAAAAGTGCCCTATGTGTATAATGGGATATATTCAGTCATTAAAAGAAATAAATAATGGGGCACCTGGTGGCTCAGTTGGTTAAGCATCCAACTCCTGATTTGGGCTCAGGTCATGATATCATGATTTGTGAATCTGAGCCTTGCATCAGGCTCCTTGCTGACTGTGCAGATTCTGCCTGGAATTCTCTTTCTCCCTCTCTCTGCCCCTCCCTTTCTCTCTCTCTCCCCCCCCCTCTCAAAATAAATAAACATAAAAACAAAAGAAATAAAGTACTGACTCAGGCTACCATGAACTTTGAAATTATGTTATGTTGAAAACGCCAGTCACAAAACACCACATATCGTATGACTCCATTTATATATAATCCCGAATGGGTAAACATGGAAATAGAAAGCAGATGAGTGGTTGTTTGGGGCTGAATGGGGGAATAGTGCATGGGGAGATGGAGACTGAGTGCTAATGAATTCTAAGTTCCTTTTAGTGAGAATGAAAATGTTCCAAAAGTAGATTATTAGATTATGCCGATGGCTGCACAGGCTGTTAATACACTAAAAATCATTGAATTGTACATTTTAAATGGGTGAATCATATGCTATGTGAATTATTTCTCAATAAAGCCACCTTCAGAAGACTAGAACAGATAAATTATGATTAATTTGCACATTAATTACTATACAGAAACGAGAACAGTTTGTCCATGAAACATAGGTGTATCTTACAAAGATAACGTTGAGCAGAAGAAGCAAAACACAGAAGAGCACGTGCTGTGTGATTCCATTTCCATAAGTGCATTCATCTGTGCAATAGAATTAGAGATGGGGTTGTCTCTGGGAGGAGGGAGCAGATGGGTGAGGGCGTAGAGCAGGGCGAGCCTCTGACCCGCTGCTAGAAAGGCTCAATTCCTCGATCTGGGTGCTGGTGTCATTGGACGTGTTCTGTTTGTGAAATTCATGGACCTCCTGCCTTTGTACAGCTTTTCTACATGCATGTTATATTTCAATAAAAAAGATTTTTTAAAAAAATTTCTAATGTTTTATTTATTTCTGAGAGAGAGAGACAGCGTGAGCAGAAGAGGGTCAGAGAGATAGAGGGAGATACAGAATCTGAAACAGGCTCCAGGCTCTGAGCTGGCAGTCAGCACAGAGCCCAACATGGGGCTCAAACGCACAAACTGTGAGATCATGACCTGAGCCGAAGTCGGCCGCCCAACTGACTGAGCCACCCAGGTGCCCCTCAATAAAAAAAGATTTTAAAACAGGATTTTAAATCACTCTATATGTCTTATCATTTTATTGTGCACCCTAGTTCAGAGCTATGGTGAAGAAGCCGCCAACTGCACAAGATTTTCGTTTTGGCACCATGTCCTCTGTTGATTCGGCATAATATTTAAGAACTACATGCAAAGCCTTTGAAAATGGCCTAAGTTTTGGGGCGCCCGGGTGGCTTAGTTGGTTAAGCGTCTGACTTTCGCTCAGGTCATGATCTCCCGGTTCGTGAGTTCGAGCCCCGCGTCGGGCTCTGTGCTTACTGACAGCTCAGAGCCTGGAGCCTGTTTCAGTCTGTTGACTCCCTCTCTCTCTGACCCTCCCCTGCTCACGCTGTCTCTCTCTCTCTCTCCTATAAATACATTTAAAAAAACATTAAAAAAAATTAAAAAAAAAAAAGAAAAGAAAATGGCCTAAGTTTCTAGATCACAAAAGTGAACCAAACACTGCAACTGCTTTCTCTTTCCCCCAAGTACCCATGGAATTAGCAGAAAGCATGTAATTTTGCTTAAAAATAAGAAGGGGAGACAACAGTGGACCAGATATTTTGAGATATGGTATCTTGGGAAGCAGAACACAGATTAGATTGGATGGATGGAAAAGAAGAAAATGTGCATCCGCACCAGAGAGGTGAGGTGTGGATGCAATCCAAGGTGGCCCCAAAAGGGTCTCAAATTGATAGCCATGGAATGCAGAGAGCTGAGTGATCCCCGGGCAGTCTTTGGGGTGATATGGGAAAGAATGGAGAATCACCTTCAGAGCAGCTGGGGTAGCGAAGCACAGTCCTGTGAGCCTCAGCTATTCTGGCCCTCCACACCAGCTACTGGGAGGGCCATAGGGAAGGCAGCTCTCCTGGGTAGAGCCACACTACAGATTCTCCATCCTGTCTCCTCAATTGGCATTAAACCCATGACTCAATGTGTGGGCTAAGGAGCCACAGTAGCACCAGGGTGGGGGACGAGAGTGGGTGGGGTGCCGGCTGGAAAAGCAGACTCTCCAGCCCCACCCAAGACCTACCAAATCTGCCATCATTTTAACCACTTGGGGTCAGGGTGTTGATATGCACTTGAAACACTGAGAAAGTTGTCTGCTAATACTTTCTAATCACGTTAGCATACATGTCAGTGATTACTCTGTGTTCTTTAAGACTTGCAAGGGAAAGTTCCCTCAAAACACAGGGCTAAAATGTTGATTAACTCATTGTGTTCCTCGGAGTTCCCCAGAGATGCATAACCAATAGGGCGCAGATGTATATATACATCGAGAAAGAGGTTTATTATAAGGAATTTGCTCACACGTTATAAAGGCAAGTCGCAAGTTCTGGAGGGTGAGTGTCTGGTGTGTATTTACTGAATTATATGTCAGGGAGTGAAGAGTATTGGGGGTGAAGAGGGCAGCAGTGAATATAATAATTCCCAAGAGTCTAGAGCTGATCCTGTGAGCAATCCAAACCCATAACCGTTGTGGTTTCCCATTGATTTTGTTATTAGGGACCTAGAACACTGAAGGGTGTGATCTGAAACTATGGGTAATCCCTCAGCATTAATTCTTCTGTACTCTGATCATTTGTTTCACAGTCTCATCTTACTGTTCTCCTTTCTTTGCACTTCACTCAGATTTTTCGTATTTGTTTTCGGTCATTCCATATATATATACATTTTTGTAATCTGCTGACCTTCTCTCTGGGACGATGCATCACAGCTGACTACAATGAGAAGACGTGCAATGTACCTGTTGGCCAAGGGTAATTGAGTGCACAGGCTGGCCCTGGGAGGAGGAATTTAGGATGTGGTGGCTGAAGAGGGACAAAGGCTTCCCTCCCCCTCACTGTTCCATCTCACCTGGGGTGCTTTGTTATCTAGCTGTCTTTCAAGACACCTACGGTTTTCCCACTGGCATCCCCTTCTGAAACAGAATGAATTAAGTCCCCGCAAAATTCACGTATTGAAGCCCTAACTCCCAAGGTAACTGTAATTGGAGATAGGGCCTTTATGGAGGTAATTAAGGTTAATGAGGTCATGTGGGTAGAATGGATCCGGTTCTATAGATAGATTTCTTATTTTGACTCTGATAAAAAACAAACAGATTAAGAACCAGATTTTAATCCAAGATGGCTGCTGTTTTGACAGGAAGAGGAAGAGACCCCTGCGAGGTACTCACACAGAGTGAGGGCCATGTAAGGACACAGGGAGAAGGCGGCCCTGCTGATACCTTGATCTTGAACTTCCAGCTTCCAGAACTGTGAGCAACAAACTACTGCACAGGAGTTATTAAATCTGCAAGTCTGGCATTTTATAAAACAAGCTAGGACCCTTAATCTCTCCCTTTAGCCCAGGACTGAAGCTCACCCTCCAGGGTCCTGCAGTAGCTCATCTCTTGGTCTGGCTGAGTTGATCTGATCATTTTCCCTGAGGACCACCAAGAAGTACTTCTCATGCACTAATCCAAGAGCAAATGAAGACGTGGCAGAGAGGATTTATCTTTAGGGACGATGGTTATTGTCCCTACTGGTTTCCTTTGAGGCCCAACAGCGTGGCTCACCCGAATGCTCTATTCCTAGCTATCACATGTTTTTCCCACATCAGCACATCATCAGCCCATGAGCACAGAAGTTGGGGAAGGTAAAGGCTTCTGCAAAGCCCTCTCTGCCTCTCTCCCCAAGGAGTACACTGTATGAGCTCTGAATCCCATTGGGTCCAATGCTTGGTGGACCCATCTCCACCTGCTGATGGATAGGTAGCAAGTGCTACTACTCTGCATGGTTGAGGTGAGGTCTGGGACAGAATCGGACAACAGGTACATCTGTCCCTTTTCCTCCACATTAACCTGCCCAGTGACATCTCATGAGCCATGCTAGTTCATTTTGTTTGGCTCCTTTGTCCGATTTCCTTTTTCCTACTGCAGTGTTTCTCAAACCCATGGGGCTTTGGAGTCCCCTGTAGCACTTGTTAAAGATGCCACCCGTAGACTTCCTCGTTCAGCAGGTGTGGGGTGGGGCCTGGGAATTTGCATGTCCAAAGGCTACTGCAGTTGGTCAGGGGAACCTTCTTCGAGAACTGCCGCTGTACTGTGACCCGGAGGGAAGGAGGGGCTTCTGGGTGATGGCTAACTTTGGGTCTGAAACTCCACACCTGAGAGCGTGGCCAGCAGCAGACCCAGGGGTTAGAGGAAGGCACTGCCAAGTGAAACCTCAGAGCCAGCCACACCTCTGCCAACTATTTAGGCTCTGAGTCAAAGTTCAGGCCGACCGTGGGAAATGTGGTTTTGAGCAGCACTGCTGAAACCAAAAACTTTGCCCAATTTCAAGTGTCAAAAGCCTACACCAAGCCCTGGCTCTGCTTCTTCTCTTCTGCGGGAGTCTCTGCTTCTCTGTATGTAAAAGTTTCAGCTGCTACAGTATTTGGGGCTTGGCAGGGAGGGACATTCTGCAGTAATGAGATGACAATGCCGAATCTGTGTATGTGGTGACTTCCTCTATCAGCCAAGCTCCATGGAGCCTCCCTCCCCAGGAGACTGACATTCCTCCCTTCCAAGGCTCTGAGTCAGGGAGCCCTTATAGCAGCATCTTAAATGATCCTGTGCCCTCAGACAGCCACATCGAGCCAAGACATGCCATTGCATCAATCAAAAAAAAAAAAAAGTCCTATGGGAGACATTGCTGCCACAAAGCTCATGCATTCTACTGTATTCGTGTAAGAGAATCTTGCAGGGATACAGAGCCAGATAATTATTATAAAACAAAGTCATGATGGGGCGCCTGGGTGGCTCAGTCAGTTAAGTGGCGGACTTTGGCTCAGGTCACAATCTCATGGTTAATGGGTTCGAGGGGACTCTGTGAGGACAGCTCAGGGCCTGGATCCTGCTTCAGAGTTTGTGTCTCCCTCTCTCTCCGCTCTTCCCCTACTTGCCCTCTTTCTCTCTCTTTATTTCTCAAAAAATAAACATTAAAAAAGTTTAAAACAAAGTCATGAATAGTTTAGAAACATATTAACAGCCATAGTTAATGACAGAAGATAGCATAACAAATATAGAGAAAAGCTGTACCAATTAGAAAGAACTCCATGAAAACAACAATCTGGGGCCAGTCGGGGCAGGGGAAGGAATTTATTCTCTACAATTTACTATCCCTGAAGGCACCACAGCACATGTTCTAAGTTCACCTAGATGGCCTGGAACTGTAAGAAGACCCAGAGAGGTTCACTGTTCTCAATTTAGGAAGGCTAAGATAGGCATACCACATGTTATTAAGATTTCTACAGAGGGGCACCTGGGTGGCTCAGTCAGTTAAGCTTCTGACTTCGGCTCAGGTCATGATCTCATGGCTTGTGAGTTCGAACCCCGCATCAGGCTCTGTGCTGACAGCTCAGAGCCTGGAGCCTGCTTTGGATTCTGTGTCTCCCTCTTTCTCTCTCTGCCCCTCCCCTGCTCATGCTCTGTCCCTCTCTGTCTCTCAAAAATAAATGAACACTTTTTAAAAATTAGAAAAAAAAGATTTCTACAGAATAAGAGAAGAACTATGGATTTGTGTTCAATAGCCCAGGCTCTGAGCTGGATTTGAATGATGACTTTTCACTTTACTAGCTGTGTAGTCTTAGATAATTTACTGGATGTCTCTGGGCCCCAGTGTCCTCGTCAGTAAAATGAGAATAATGACAGTCACCAGTATTATGTAGTTACTAAGAAGACAATGGTTTTAATGTATGTAAAGTGGTTAGAATGGCCCATAGTATAATAGATTGTTTATCAGATAAATACTCTGGTAACTAAGGAAGTACTTTGTTTCATTTATTAAATAAATAAATAATGACAGATGGACTTTTAGATGTGCTATGCTTGTAATCATACAATTTGGTTATGGAGAGAATTCCTATTATTGGGAAGCTCCTTATTTTCCAATTCCAGTGTGTCAATGAGATGACCTGGCTGCTTAATTCTTAGAAAAAGGCATTCTAAAAGTGGAGAAAAAACAGGCCTCGGAACCCCAACAGGTTTAGCCCCAGATCCTGGCTGTGTCGGTTCTAGTAGATGACTTTGGGCAAGACCGTCAACCTCTCTGAACTCCAGTCTCTTTCTCTGTGGCAGAAATAGCCACAATTTATTTGAGTCACCTCTAAAAGCTGAAACACTCACTAGGCCCTCCCTCGATGGCAGAGGCCTGTGACTGTGCGTGTGCCGGGGAAAGCGGGATGCGGCAGCACATGCTGACGGAACTCAGGTGTGAACCCTACACAGGCGAATGGCCACGAGTTACCTGGGCCAACAGTGTCCTTCCCAGCTCCTCCACCAGGTGCCAGCCACCTGCCCGGCAGCCTGCTCGCGTGCGTTAGTGTTGATCCATGGGATCGGGTGCAGATAAAGGGTCACGAGAAGCCACCAAGACACTTGAGCTCTTGCCCCAGGGTGCACTTTCCCTTTCTGAAGCTTAGGTTCTCTGTCTGCAAAGTGCCAAACCTGAAGCACCTTCTAGCTCCAAATCTGTTACAATCCACACTGGCCTCCTGAAGGGTTTTGGTTGAGCCTAAATGAGCTCTCCCAGTCTCAGCTGGCTCTTCCTTTACTGGCACACGCACCTTCATCTGTAGCCCTTTGGTTTTCTGGCTGTGTTGCTTAATCTTCATAAGCCCTTGCCTTGACAGGCCAGCACCTGGCCACACTGTCCTGCTGTGCAAACCTCACCTCCTCTCGCCAATTTCCAGAATGCTAATATCAAAGGGACAGTTTGCAAGCTCAAAATACTTTCAAGAACAAAGGAAAACTCAGTTATGACAAATCACATCGGACAAGTACATTTCAAGAGGATTCGTGTAGAAGGCCACATGGTAGATAGAGAAGGCCTGGACTTTCGAATTTTAAGCCTCACTTCACGCTTCTCTGCATCTCAGCGTCATGGTCCGTGAAAGAGCCATCCGGCAGAAGAGATGGGAAGGGGAAGGTACTAGATCGGGGTTTCTAGTGCTTGGCACCAGAGAGACTTGACAATTTTATTCGTTTCTCTCTATAAGTGTTTACTTTGCTTAAATATCAATATAAATTAAAAGACAAGGTCAAATTTGGAACAACTCAAAAGGAGTTTTATAGTGAGGAGGCTGTGCAGAATTGGCCAAGGATCAGCCTTTATCAGTGTCCAGTAGGGACGGGCCACACTGATTCCCTCCCCTTCTCAGGGAAGGTGGTGGGAACTGGGGAGAGGTGGGTTGGAACCCTGCTCCCTGCACTTGTTAACTGCGGGGCCTCAACCAGCTTACCTGACCTTGGAGAACCAGTCTTTGTCTCTTCCGGGGCACTCATTTTCCCTTTCCTGGGTACCAATGAATAGGTCACCGTGAGTGTTCTGGAACAATGTCCAGCCCTCTGACACATTATTCTCACATAGAATACATGTTTTCCTTGACATTTCAAGGTGTCCATTCTTTCCATTGATTTCAGTACAGCATTTGGGAGAACAAGCACAAAGAATCATAATTTCTTGCAGCCTTTTCCATAGATCTTCTGTTTTTGCATCTTAACGGTCTCACTGACATAAGTTAACTTTCCCTTGCAAGCTAAGTTCGGGTCATGCCTAAAAGCAGAATGTTTACACGCAGTCCCCTTTATTGGCACCTGCCGATATTGAAGGGAAAGTATTACCTAACTCAGAGTTTTAACTTTTTGTCATCTAGTGAATCTTTTTTTCACAACTCACAATGGGCCTTCTGTGTCCCCATCTTTGAGCAAACAAAAACAGTTGGCAGATGTGAGATTCTACCTCCCTGAGCCACAGCCAAGTTCACTTTTCATCTGTTTCTGCCCAAGTGTCTTAGCTTTGGCCTTGGATGTTGACACATCATTGGTGATGTGCTTTTTGGGGAATTCATTTGAGATCTTGATGTTTCCTGCATAGGAGAGCTGGTTGGGTCACATAGCTCTATGCTTGAGCCAATGAAAACAGTTACATGCCAACCCATCAAAGCTCAGTTTTCCTCTTAGCTAATCCCACCCTGAAAAGTATTAATTCAGTCATTTTGCCCATCCGGCATCAGCTCATCCTTTCATTTAACAAAAACACCAACCAATGGCCATAGCCAAGCCCATGCATGGGCTGCAGTGTTCACAGTGTTCACAGTGAATGTTACACCGGGGCCACGTGCAAGGTGTTCGGAAGCACAGGCCCTGCATCTCAGAATTCACTGACCACTTCTTCAGCCTTACTTGCCATTAGTGGTTGGGCCCCACTTGACTGAAATATAACACATGCGTGTGCTCTTCTGGCTTGGAACTCAGTAGTTTCCATAGACTGTCGTTCTCAGCCCTTGGCCCTTGTCCTCCAGGCCAATACAGGGTGGGTGATAGACAAAGATGTACCTATCTGTGCTTTCGTGTGTGTGTGTGTGTGTGTGTGTGTGTGTGTGTGTGGTCTCTGCATCTGTGGTGTGGGTGTGGCGTGTGTATATGCGGTATGCATGTAGGTATGTGTGTGGTCTATACATCTGTGGTATGTGTATGTGGTGTGTGCATTGTGTGTGTGCTACGCATGTGGTGTGTGTATGTTCATGTGTGCATGTGTTGCATGTGAGTGTGGTATGTGTGGTGTGTGTAGTATGTGTATATGCGGTATGTATGGAGGTATGTGTGGTGATTGTGGAGTGTGCATGCATGTAGCATGTACATGTGTGTGTTGTCTGTGTAACTGGTACGTGTGTGGTGTATATGTATATGGTGTGTGTGGTATGTATGTTGTGTGTATGTGTGATGTGGGGGGTGTGGAATGTACAGGTGTGTACTGTGTATGTTGTGGTGTGTGTATATGCTGTGTATATGTAGTGTGTATGTATCTGGTGTGGTGTGGTGTTACATGGTATGGATGTGGTGTGTGTGCATATGTATATGTATGTGTGGGTATGTGGTGTGTATGTACACTGTGTGTAAATACATGGTGTGTATGTGCAATGTGTGTATGTGTGGTGTGGCATGTATATGGTATGTGTGTATGTACGTGTGTGAGCGGGTCGGGTCGCGTCACAACAGACAGATGCAGTGAGGCACACGGAGGAGCGGGGTCCCTTGTGACATGTGGACAGAATGAGGGGCGCAACCCTGAGGGGCGCACAGTGGGGATGCAAAAGCATGGATGGGGCCCCAGTCTCTACAGAGGAAGACGCTCTGCACAGGGCTGCTGCGGGGAGGGCGTCCTGGAGGGGAGGCCCCCCTGGGGAGGGAGAGACCCCTGGGGAGGGAGAGTCCCCTGGAGGGGGAGGTTCCCCTGAGGGGGAGGCCGGGGGGGGGGAGGTTCCCCTGAGAGGGAGGTCTCTCTGGGAGGAGCGCCCCCCTGGGGAGGGACGTGGCCCTGGGGTGGAAGACCCCCTAGGAGGGAAGACCCCCTAGGAGGGAGGGCGGGCGTGCAACCGCTCCAGGCTGCAGAGCCCTGGGGCTCCTCAGGGTGCTCCCAGGCAGCCCGGAGGCACCCCTGCCCTGAGCCCCGGCCTCAGCGGCGCAGGCTCCGGAGCAGCCTTATTTGGTAGCAAAGCAGGCCGCCCCTGCTTGGCGGTCCCTCCGGAATTCCGGGGTCTGCGCTTCCTCAGAAGCTCGAGGCCTGTGCCTTTCCGAGTAAACAGCGCCCCAGCCCGCACAGCCCCGCCTGGCAAGTGACGGCTGCCTGGCGGCCGCTGACCAGGCCCAGGACTAATTTGGTAACGGGGCGCACTGCAGAGTGACATTTACTGGATCCCTCCTGGAGCTAACGCAGCGCAGCCTGAGGACCCAGGGAGGGGGCTGAGGACCCGGGGAGGGGGCTGGGGACCCGGGGAGGGTTCGGGTGGGGAGGGCTGGGGACCCGGGAGGGGGCTGAGGACCCAGGGAGGGGCCTGGGGACCGGAGGGCTGGGGACCCGGGGAGGGGATTGAGGACCCAGGGAGGGCTGGGGGGGCAGGGGGCTGGAGACCCAGGGAGGGGTCTGGGGACCCGGGGAGGGGGCTGAGGACCCAGGGAGGGGGTTGAGGACCCGGGGAGGGGGCTGGGGACCCGGGGAGGGGCCTGGGGACCCGGGGAGGGGGCTGGGGACGCAGAGTGGGACGGGCCCTGAGCCCCATTTCCTGGGGAGGCAGGATTTCTCCACTGGATGCCCCTGTCTCTCCCACCCTCCATCCCTCCTCCCCAGGCTGCAGGCACTGAGATGCTGCGGTGTGCGAGGCCGCGTTTTCCCGGAGGAAACTGAACTGGCCCTTGAGTTGAGCCGTGAAATTCCGGAGTCCTTTGGCGGAAAGAAAGCAGGCTCTGCGGCCTTGGATTACGCCAGGATTTAAACCCACAACTCTCCCAGGGAGCAACTAAACTTGATTCCAGTGGCCTGCTATGAAGCAAGATCTTGGTTTCAGATATTCGTCCTTCGATCTGGGGACCACCTGACATTCTCCGTCCGTGGAGACACACTCACTGCTTTAGGTTCTGTGAGCCTCGAGGTTTTTGTCGCAGTCGTTCAGCTTTGCCGGGAGGTGCAAAGGCCACCACAGAAAACGTGCAAAGCAGTGGGAGAATCCGTGTTCCCAAAGACTGCGTTTATAAAAGCTGTCCCCCAGCGGGATGCGGCCTGTGACTGCAATCTGTCCCCCCTCCTTTAATTCGTCATCAAATATCCGGTGAATGATATATTTCTAGGTGCGGCAGACACAATGGTGACTTCACACACAGAATCCTCACCTCAGGAGAGCATGTTTTGGGAGAGCAACCAAAACTCCTAAATAATTAGGCAATAAATGACAGGCGGTGAAGTGCGCTATGAAGAAAAACAAAGCTGGGTAAATGAGTCGTAGCATTGATTCAGGCTCTTTCTCTTTAAATATCAATCTTACTTGGGGCGCCTGGGTGGCTTAGTTGGTTAAACATCCGGCTTTCGCTTGAGGTTCCTGGGTTCGAGCCCCGCGTCGGGCTCTGTGCTGACTGCCAGCTCAGAGCCTGGAGCCTGTTTCAGTCTGTGACTCCCTCTCTCTCTGACCCTCCCCTGCTCACGCTGTCTCTCTCTCTCTCTCTCCTACAAATAAATAAAACATTAAAAAATTTTTTTAAATAAATATCAATCTTACTTTCAACCCTGTGAGGACAGGGACCTGGAACTTCTAATTTGATTTTCAATCCCCCCCACCCCCCCGCACCTAGTGTGGTATTTGCTCATGATCACTTCCATATGTAAATATACACATTTACATGTATACATATATATGCACATACAAGTGGGAGAAAGAAAACACATGAGCAAAAACAATAAAACAAAATATAGTTCTTAAGGATGAACTTAGGATACATGCAAACTGCAATAAGAAAATATAAAAATATGTCTAAGGGTCAGAAAACTACAAGAATGTGACAAATGAAAATGAATATTATGTTTTTTATTAAGAAGGTTCATCATTATGAATCCATTAAAACTTCCAAGGACTCATAGTATATGTAATATATCCCTTTCATTTTTTAAAGGGATATAATTTTAGTTTGAGAAGGTACTCTTCTTTATGCTTTCCTTTTGGGCTGTCCCGTGATAAAGGGGGCCCCTGAGGAAGATACGGAGCCTACTTTCAGTCAGTGCTGTCAATTTGATGGAAAAACAGGAGAACAGAGAAGTTCACATCTCTGTCTGTGATCACGTTAGATTTTTCTGATTATTTTTTTTCTTTTTAAAGTTTATTTAAATTCAAGGTCGTTAATATACAGTGTAGTAATGGCTTCAGGAGTAGAACCCAGTGATTCATCGCTTACATATAACACCCAGTGCTCATCCCAACAAGTGCCCTCCTTAATGCCCATCACCCATGTAGCCATCCCCCCACCCACCTCTCCTCCAGCAACCCTCAGTTTCTTCTCTGTATTTAAGAGTCTCTTATGGTTTGCCTCTCTCTCTTTTTATCTTATTTTTTCTTCCTTTCCCTTATGTTCATCTGCTGTGTTTCTTAAATCTCACATGTGAGTGAAATCATATATTTGTCTTTCTTTGACTGACCTATACCACTTAGCATAATATACTCTAGTGCCATCCACATGGTTACAAATGGCAAGATTTTATTCTTTTTGATTGCTGAGTAGTATTCCAGTGTGTGTGTGTCTGTGTGTGTGTGTGTGTGTGTGTGTTTGTGTGAGTGTGTGTATACCACATCTTTATCTATTCATTAGTTGATGGACGTTTGGACTGTTTCCATAATTTGGCTATTGTTGATAGTGCTGCTATAAATATCAGGGTGCATTGAACTCTTGAATCAGCATTTTTGTATCCTTTGGATAAATACCTAGTAGTGCATTTACTGGGTCATAGGTAGTTCCATTTTTCATTATTTGAGGAACCTCCATACTGTTTTCCAGAGCGGCTGCACCAGTTTGCATTCCCACCAGCAGTGAAAAAGTATTCCCCTTTGTCTGCATCCTCACCAACATCTGTTGCCTGAGTTGTTAATTTTAGACATTCTGACGGTGTGAGGTGTTATCTCATTGCAGTTTTGAGTTTGTTTGTATTTCTCTGATGGTGAGTTATTTGAGCATATTTTGATGTTTCTGGTATCCATTTGGATGTGTTCTTTGGGAACGTGCCTATTCATGTCTTCTGCCCGTTTCTTTACTGGATTATTTGTTTTTGGGGATGTTGAATTTTATAAATTCTTCATAGATTTTGGATACTAAACCTTCGTTCAATATGCCATTTGCAAATATATTCTCCTATTCTGTCAATTGGCTTTTAGTTTTGTTGATTGTTTTCTTTTAGTTTTGTTGATTGTTTCCTTCACTGTCCAGAAGGTTTTATCTTGATGAAGGTCCCAATAGTTCATTTTTGCTTTTATCTCTCTTTCCCCTGGAGATGTGTCAATAAAAAGTTGCTGTAGCTGAGGTCAAAGAGGTTGCTACCTGTTTTCTCCTATAGAATTTTGATGGTTTCCTGTCTCACATTTAGGTCTTTCATCCATTTTGAGTTTATTTTTGTGTGTGGTATAAGAAAGTGGTCCAGGTTAATACTTCTGCACATTGCTGTCTAGTTTTCCCAGCACCATTTGCTGAAGAGACTGTCTTTTTTTCCATCAGATCTCTTTTCTGCTTTGTTGAAGATTAGTTGACCATCCATTTCTGGTCCATTTCTGGGTTCTCTATTCTGTTCCATTGATCTATGTGTCTGTTTCTTTGTGCCAGTACCACACTGTCTTGATGATGACAGCTTCATAATATGGGTTATAGACCTGAATTGTGATGCCTCCAGCTTTGGTTTTCTTTATCAACATTAGTGTGGCTATTTGGGATCTTTTCTGGATCCATACAAATTTTGGGATTGTAAAAAGTTTAGCTCTGTGACACATACTGGTGTTATTTTAACCTGTCAAAATACATCCATTGCATTGGATGTGTAGATGCTTTGGACAGTATTGACTTTTTAACAATATTTGTTCTTCTGATCCATGGCCATAGAATGTCTTTCCATTTCTTTATGTCTTCAGTTTCTTTCCTAAACTTTCTATAGTTTTCAGCATGCAGATCTTTTACCTGTTTGGTTAGGTTTATTCCTAGGAATCTTCTGTGGGCTTTTTAATTTTATTTTTTGGTGTAATTGTAAATGGGATCGATTTCTTGATTTCTCTTTCTCCTGCTAAATTATTGGTGTGTAGAAATGCAACTGACTTTTTATGCTGATTTTACATCCTGCAACTTTGCTGAATTCACCTATCAGTTGTAGCAGTTTTTGGGTGGAGCCTTTTGGGTTTTCTACGTTGAGTATCATGTCATCTGCAAAGAGTGAAAAGTTCGACTTCTTCGCAAGTTTGTGTGCCTTTTATTTCTTTTTGTTATCTGATTCTTGATTATTGTTATTAATATTATTGTTTTCATTACAGAAGAAAATAACTACCTTCATCTATGAAGACTAGTATAGAAATTCCAAATGAAATTTCATTGAATTCAATCTGGTGCTGCATCACAATGACCAAGTAGGGTGCATCTGAGTAACACACTGATGGCTTAATGTCAAAATATCTATCAGCATGAAATGACATATTAATGATTTGAAAGAAAATATATTATTTTAATAGATGAGGAAATTATTTAGGAAATTCATTAAGCATTCAGATTTTTTAAGTTCTTAAGAAGTTGGATGCAAAATGCAGAAGTTGGATGCAAAATGCAAGTTCTTTTTTACTACAAAAAGGCATCTATCACAAATCTATAGTAAACATCATACTTACTGGTAAATTATGGAATAACTTACATTAAATTTAGGAAAAGATAAAAATTCTCATTATCACCAAACCTTATTCTTAAACATTTTCTTCAAGTACCAGAAAATGAGCTACAGTAACAACAACAAAAAGAAATATAACAGCTTATAAGAATTGGCAATATAGTAACAAAATTCTTTTTTGCAGATACAGTTGTCTACATACAAAATTCATGAAAATCTAAAAACAAACTATGAGAATTAGTGAGTTTAGCAAAGTTACTAGGTATGTTAGTATCATTTGAAAAAGGATGTAATTTCCTTCCCAATAAAGACAAAGAATATTTAAAAAAAGACACACTAATCATAACAGTGACAAAATTATAAGATACATAGGACTCAGTCTAATTGATTTTCTCATGAAAAATATTTTTATAAAAATTATGGCTAAAGAGCACTTCAGTTCTAGAAATGGAGATTAGGTAATTAAAACAAATCCTCTCATAGAGGACACCAATCAAAATGTTGGATTAACTGTGAGAAAATTATGAAAACATCAAAGAACTAGTAACATAATAAAACTGGGCCAAAATCTACGAGTAGATGACAGCTTGATGAGGTGAATCTTACACTTCAATAGGCTTTTCCTGGAAGGTGTTTGCTGATCAGGAAGAAACGTCTGCAATTAATGTCTAGTGTTTACCCAGCACCCACTCATGCTTTAAGCTGGGATTCCAAGTGGCTTCAACCACAAATTAAGTATGAATCGGAAGTTAATCGTGAGGCTTCCAGCCTGCGCTTTATCTCTCAGGTCTCCCAGAAGATCTCAAACCTTGAATTTGGAATTAAACTGATCCTAGAATGTTTTTCCCATAGCCATAGAAAAGAAAGGAAGACCTTCTGTTAAGAAATACTTGATTTTCGGGGTGACTGGATGGCTCAGTTGGTTAAGCATCCAACTCTTGATTTCGGCTTAGGTCATGATCTCACAGCCCGTGGGGTTTGAGCCTCACGTTGGGCTCTGTGTTGACAGTATGGAACGTGCTTGGGATGATTTCTCTCCCTCTCTCTGAGCCTCTCTCCCCCACCTAGAAATAAATAAATGTTAAAAAAACAAAGAAATACTCGATTTTCATTTACCTAATGCTATTCTTAGCAATAATTTTAAATATTTTGATCAGCACACAAAACTGAACAGGCACCCCACAAAACAAGGTGTAATGAATGAGGGTATGAGAAAATAGAATAGAAATACAGATACACATTCATGTCCTAACATACACACCCTAAAAGCAATTATGCATCCTATACTTACAGGTCTTTGTCAAAGAGCAAAGGACATGATAACAGCACACTATAATAAATTAGAGAACATCATATACTGTGCAAACTCTTGAAGAGGCAGAAAGATGAAATGATAAAAATTCTCCATCCAAACAAACAAGAAAGGAGATAAAGAAGCAGAGAGCAATTAGGCCACACAGAAAGAATGAAATAAATTGTTTCAGTTGACCCCAAATATAAAAATAGTTACATTAAAGCAGAAGGTTCTAAATTCTTCAATTAAAAAACAAAGAATATCTGCATGTATTAAAAAAAGAAAGTGCTTTTGCTGTGTAAAAAGTACCCCACACTCAGTAACTTAAAACCACACACTTTTGTCATCTAATAGTTTCTGTGGATGCAGACATGGTTTCGCTGGGTCCTTTGCACCACAACCTCACAGGCTGCAAACAAGATACTGCCAGACGCTACAGACTCTTTTCCAAAGGCATAGCTGAGTAAGGGTCTATCTAGTCCCAAGCTCACTTATGTGGTGGCTGGAGGCCTTTGGGGACGTTGACCTGGCCCACCCTCAGGTTCTTGCTTCTCTTTAGGGAAACTCACAACATGGCACCTTGCTTCAGCAGAGCAGATATGTGAAAAGAGCCAGAGAGAGACAGTTTGAGTAAGGGAAAAGTCACATTCTTTTAAAACCTAATAATAGCAGTGATGTTCTATCACTTTTGCTGTATGTTATCTCTAGCAATGAATGACTAGTCGATACAGACTGAGGGCGACAGAGGGTGTGAATTCCAGGTGATGGGGATCATCAGAGGCAATAGTGAAGGCTGCCTAGACCAGCTTGCTGTGGTCTCTATCAGAGCTCTTTGCAGTTTCAGTTCCCTGCAGAACACTCGGATGGGTTGCTTGTGTATCTTCTTGTTTATTGTCTGTGTCCAGCACCTTGGAGAGTACCCATGAGTGCAGAGGTTGCACCTGTTATCCTAGAAGGTGATCAATAACACTTGTCGAAGATGGGAATAAACCGACGGATGACCTGAAAATGCCTCCAAAGTTGGCTGACCTTCCTGGAGAACCAGGGAGGTGGTTCTCCGGAGGAGATTACAGAAGCCAGGGCACACTCTGACTGATGCAGGAGCAGTGGGCCAGCATGTCTCTGATTTATCTTACAGAAGCTATTCTTTCAGTTTTCTGACCTCTGTCCTGGGGACAGCAGTTGAGAAAATGAAGGGGTGGCAGCACATGATTATGTCACTTATTCAATTGAAGTGATCTCATTTGTAATAGAGCCTTGTCTGCCACTGTATCCTCCATGGGCTGTTCACCTGGACCCTGGGCTTCATGGATCATTCTCTATAAATCTAACTTCTGCTTCCCTGGCCTTTCCCCTCATCAGTTTTTTCCTCTGTGCCTTCAACACAGTTTCTCTTCCTCCTCCATTAGTTGCAATTTAATTATCCCTTGCTTCATGATCTCATGGTACTCTATTCAACTCACATAAATTCTAGTCCAGTCTCTGATTTCCATCATGCTGCAAAAGACGGTATAAGGACAGCCTAAGCCTTTGTCTCAGAATCTACTTCTCCCCTTGATCACTTATATTCTTTATTTAAATAAAATTTTTAATGCTTATTCATTTTTGAAAGAGAACAGAGCGTGAGAGGTGGAGGAGGAGACTGAGACTGAATCCAAAGCAGGCTGCAGGCTCTGAGCTGTCAGCACAGAGCCCAACACAGGGCTCAAACTCACTGACCATGACATCATGCCCTGAGCCGAAGTTGGATACTCAACCGACTGAGCCATCCAGGCGCCCTGCTCTCTTGCATTCTTTAGCTCCAGAAGGCCGTGAAACTTGTCCTGGAATGTCTGTGCCCTGCAGCGTTCTCAGCCTGGACACACAGTACATGAATTGGTAAACCTAAAGATGATCCTCACCACCTTTTCTAGAATTTCTGTTTTCTGGACCATGTGCTGCCCTTCTGGTTGCTATTTCTTATCTGTCTCCCCAAAGCATCCTTGGACTATCAGCTAATCCAGAAAAAAAGAAAAAGAAAAAAAGAAAAATCTTAACTTTGGTAGCATGTGAATTTCAATCACAAACATGAGTATTTAGATAATAAAAATTTCTTCTAATGTAGTCAAAGATGTTCAAAGCACATTGTTTTACAATCGAGTAGCTCTATGTTTATAACAAAAACAGCAGACAGGATGCCACCTCTTTCATTTCTAATCCCACCTCAAAGTGGTGGCCATTCCAACCCTTCTAGCTGATTTTTCCCATGGTAGTGACCCATAGATTTCTATAAAGCAACCATATGCTTCTATGTCTTGATTTTTCCATTTTAGTTGTTACCTATTGACTCCGGAATATGCAAGATGAGGAATCAGCTCACTGATAACTAACCCAATGCAGACATGAATGTTCACGTAGACCTGTCCACAGCCTTCTTCCCAAAATAGCCATCAATTCTATGCATTATAATGATTATTTTCCTACATGTTCATTTTGTTTTAAATTTCAAATTTTTGTTTTAAATTTTAAATGTTTCATTTCATTTTTTCTCTTTTACCCATTTAGATTTCTAAGTAGCCAGAGATGATGCACTCTACACCTCCCTAACTGAAGGGTAAATCTTATCTTAACATATTGATTTTTTTTCTTTTCTTCCTTAGAAGACATCTCTTAGTTTTCTTCTGCTTTGCTCCTCTAATGTGCTAGACCTATTCCATACTGTTCCAGTGGGAATTCCCCATATGATTATCCTGAGAACTAGCCTATTCAATTTTTCCCCCTTTGGGGTTAAATATTTCTTTATTGAAATCCACCTCTCCCTCTTTCATGGTTTAATTCCTCATTTATTTCAGTTCATCTACCAACAAAGAACATATTGGAAAGTAAAATGTTGATTTATCTTAAGACATTCTATACTTTTGCCTAATTGATGGCTTGAATACAAGTATGATTTCAGGTGAAAAATATTTTTTCCACAATAATTTTAAAGACGTTGCTCATTTTCTTCTAGCTTCTTCTGTTGCTGCTGACAAGTTCTATTTCAGTTATGTCTTGCTGAGTAGGAAACTGTCACAGATCTCGGTGCTTAAAACAATCTATCACTTGTTACAATTCTCTGGGTTAGCTGGTAGTTCTCTTACTGGCCTTATGTGGGCTACCTCATATATTGGCATCTAGCTGGGTCATAGCCTGGGGTTGGGAGATTTCCTCCATTTACAGTGCTTTATCCTTAAGAGGGCTGGGCTGGGCTGGCTTTCTCACACAGTGACAGCAGTATTCCAGAAAAGTAAGACCTCCCGAAAATGGCATCTTATTAAGCATTTGCTAGCAACATTTTAACTGATGCCTGCCTGTGGGTTACAAGTTCTGTGGCCAACCTAGAGTGCTTGAGAGCTGATTGTACAAGGTAAAGGTACTCGGAGGTTTAATTCACTGGGCACCATTAGTTTAACAGCCTACAGCATCCATGCTTCCGTCCCAATGGTTCAACCCTCTCCATATGTGGAACACGCTCCTTCCCTAATAAGACATCCCCTGCAAACTCATCAAGTCACAACAGTGAGTTTGAAGACTGGGTTCTCATGATCCACATCAAGCCCAGATGTAAAGTAAACTGTGTGGATGCTTCTGTCTCTGACCCAGAGCTTTGTGAATTCAAAAGACCTGCACTCTGTCTTTCACACACTCACACACAATAGTGATATGGGTACAAGATAATGGCAGCAAAACTCTGCACAGGAAAGGTAGGAACAGGAGGCACATAGGGGTCATTGGTCCATAGCAATTCTGAAATCCAGTTCATCATGTCAAGGCCTGTGTCTGGCAGCAGAGGGTCTTCCTTGATTAGGGTTGACTCTTCCTCTCAAAAGTAGTTCCCGATTCATGATTTGCATGATCTGGAATTCTTCCTTCTGAAACGTCTTTTCTTTCCTATAAGAAATAACCTACGTGGTCACCTGAGCAGTTTTCTCAGCCTCCTTCTTGGTTGTGGAAAGTCAAGAATCCCAGAGGTATCTTTTCTTTTTGAATTACTTCCACCCCTTTCAGTCCCAACTTATCCAACACTTTTGAAAAATGTGTGGGATTTTTACAGAATCCCATCGAGACTCACATCATGTCCCCAAAGCCATGCCCTTAATTCTGTTCTAGTGAACCCTCTCCATTTTGGGCCAAGCGTCTAGCTGTAGTGAAGCAATACTTTTAAGATTCTTAGAAGTGCTTTCTCCTACTTGAGAGAATCTACCAAGCTGGGGTCTTAAAAAGGGTCTTCTGACCACACCCTTGATTTACTCTTTACCTTGAGGCCATTTCTTATTTCTAAAGCCTTGAGCCAGCTGGTGAGTCTGAAAATGTGTAACAGTTTTATTTTTCAACCGAGCAAGTCTGGATTGGAGACTCTGCTTGCATACTGAGCAGTTCTCTCTTTAGCTCGTCTTCATCATCCCATATCTTATCATCTGCAACGAACAGAAGCCAATTGGCACTTTCAATATTCTGCCTAGAAATTTTATCTGCATGCGTAGGTTAATTTGGTACATCTTTCTTTTTATTTTTCAAGTTAATGGAAATGACAGGTTTGCCATTTGTTTCCTTCCAGCAAAGCCTGGATCACTGAAGCCGGTACCATCGGTGAATAGCGGTGCTTCCAGACCCCACTGACCATCTCCTCACCGTCCTTCCGGCATCACCCACGACTGTCCCGTGACAAGGCGAGCACCTCTTTGTGGGTCTGTTACAGCGGCGCCTTGTTTCTATCGCTGCACAACCAACCATTCTAAAATGCGATAATGTACGTCATTATGGAAGGCACCGTACACACTTGAGAAATAATATTTTCTTTATTATTTAAGAAGACAATCAATCTACAGATAGCACAACTTCTGTGTTCTGTGTGATGGCAGAAAAGAGAGTACACACCAAACTATTAATAATATTCACTGAATTGTTGGGAATGTGATCCCTGAGGGTCTGGTAAGAGGCTGTCAAAGTCTTTCATCTCAAACAAAAGGCACATTACAACAGAACTGAGTGGTGGTGGTGGGGGGAGTACTTTATTTTAAAATGTGTTTTTAATTAGAGAACCAATTGAAGATGTATTTATCTGGAACTTAGGAAAGGTGGGCTGGTTTGCCTTTGCCCCTGTGAGTGGATTTCAGTAACAAATAACAAGCAGGGGGTTAGGAGGACAGGTTCTCGGTGTCAGTGCTGACACCAAGTGTGTGACCTTGGGCAAGCCACCTCCTGGCTCTAGCCTGCCTTTGCATTTGCGATGTGGTGAGGTTAGGCCATCTGCTCTCCGTCTTCTCTCTGAAACTTAACAGTCGAGGACAGGATAATTTGAGCCTTTAAACAAATCTTTCCCATCTGGAAATTGGACTTAGCATAAAAAGAAGACAATGTTCATATTTGGGAAGCCTCTGGAGACAACATTCCTAAAAAAAAAAAAAATCTTGAGTTATTTTTTATAAAGTATCATAACACTTTCAAGCTTTTATTTACTAATAAGTTTGGTCCTAAAGTAAACTAATGGGGGTAAGCCACCTCCTTCAAACGTGTTGATCACCCCCCAGAGATTCATGTGATTGGGTGATCAATCAAGCTTCTATTTAATTGCACGAAGGAGAGAATGTTAAATGTGCTGCGTGAGCGCTGCGGAAACCATTCACCTGGCAGGCATGGCGCATTTACGCAGGACAATCTGTGTCTCTCTCTCTCTAATCATTTTATTTTATTTTTAGAATAGGTGTGTGCGGACAGGCTAGAAAACATTCTCCAGAGCATAGTCCGTAGGGATTTAGTAAAAAATCTCTCCAAAGACATGAAAGTATAGCAAATCCTTTCTGCTGCAAAATGAATTCTACTTTCCAAACTGACAGTGTAATTTCTTTTTTAGTAGATTGTTTACCAGATAATTATGGTTTATCAGGCAGAAGACTCAAATTCAGAAACGGAAGGACTCACACCACCTCTGAGACCTTATTAAACTTAACTTCAGTTTCAATGACTACGGATAGAACAGGTTAAAGTCTCTTCTGGGCTACCCTACTTGAAAAATGTGTAATTTTGGTCAAATAACTTAGTTCCCCTGAGCTTTATCTATATAGGCTGATGAAGGAAGAAAAGAGATGATAAATGTGAACATAACACCATCAAGTACAAATTGCTATTAACATTTAAGGGTTTATTTTCATTCATGATGTTATTGAAAATTCTTTTACTGAAGGCTTTTAAAAAAATTTTTAGTGTTTATTTATTTTTGAGAGAGAGAGACAGAGCATGAGTTGGGGAGGGAGAGAGAAAGAGAAGGAGACACAGAACCTGAAGCAGGCTCCAGACTCATAACCCTACATGGGCCTTGAACTCATAAGCCAAGAGATCACGACCTGAGCCCAAGTCATATGCTTAACTGACTGAGCCACCCAGGCACCCCTGTTGAAGGCTTTTTAAAGGGACAATTTAAAAAGCTAGAACCAATGTTAAGCAAGTGTTACTATCTCATGTACACTGTTATTTTCAACAACTGATAATTATTAATATTATTTGCTTTATTTATGGGAGAAAGACAGGGAATGAGGTTGAGAGAGAGGGCAGGGAGAAAGAAGTGCATCTTTTTAAAATATGCTATATTATAAATATTTTGTAATTTAATGATTAATGCCCCGAAACTCCACTTTAAGTGCATGTGCAATAGTAAGAATAGTAAGTCCTCTCTGAGTACCCATATTTCCATCAGTTGCTCATTTTATTGGTAAATATTTCCATTGGTTGCTCATTTAAATGTATTGCAAATGGTAAATGTTATAAGTCATATAATATTAATAATTTTCATATACAAATTAGCATCAGTACCTCTGACTACTTTATTAGGATTGACTCCTAGAAGGTTCTGAAGTCACCTGCCCACTGGGCCACAGTTATGAACTTGATACAAATCGGCAAATTATGTGAAAGATATTTTGTAACAAATTGTGCTCTAACAGGTAGATTAAGAGAGTTCTTTTTGTAGCACATGCTCCCTACCATTACCATGTTTCCAAACATATTTCTCATGAAAACAAGATTTACTGTTTTCATTCGCATAAGTTTTGTCGTTCTAGAGCTGCACATTCCGAAAGCACAGTCACATGATTTAAATTAAGATGAACTGATGTTAAATTCAATTACAATTCAGCTCTTCTGCTGCACTAGCCGAAGTTCAAAGGCTCGGTGACCACATCACCTTGGACGCTGCAGACCATTGCCAACATTTCTTGTTGCTAGAGAAGCTGGAATTTATTTTCATATATTAATTAGTTATTAGCATTCTCAATTACAAATGACAAAGAGAGATCACTCGAGCCTATTAAAAAAACACAAAAGTAAATTCAAGAATGTCTTAGTACATGATTTTGAAGCAGTACTTCCCCCCACCCCTCTGTCCCCCGCACACCAGTCACCTCTTCTATCCTAAAACTTGCCGTCGTTTTCTGCCACATTCTCTGTTTGGTGGCAACGCCCACAGCCCACTAGCTCATAGCTAGTTCTCCCACTGGAGGTTTGGTTTGCTCATTTTATTTTATTTTATTTTATTTTTTTAATGTTTTATTTATTTCTAGGAGAGAGAGAGCGCGTGAGCGGGGGAGGGTCAGAGAGAGAGGGAGATACAGACTCTGAAACAGGCTCCAGGCTCTGAGCTGGCAGTCAGCACAGAGCCCGACGCGGGGCTCGACCCCACGACCCGCGAGATCATGACCTAAGCGAAAGTCGGACGCTTAACCGACTAAGCCACCCAGGCGCCCCTAGTTTGCTCATTTTAATCACATGAATTAATTCAGTTTTCCCGTCTGGAAACAGTGCACTCCAGTGTTCACTTTTATTTTTAATTTGTATTTATTTTTAAAATTTTTAAAGTTTATTTATTTATTTTTAAGAGAGAGAGAGCATGTGTGTGTGAGTGGGGCAGCGGCAGAGAGAAAGGGGGACAGAGGATCCGAAGCAGGCTCTGCAATGACAGCAGAGAGCCCACTGTGGGGCTCCAGCTCACAAACCTTGAGATCATAACGTGAGCCAAAGGGAGATGCTTAAGTGACTGAGCCACCCAGGCACCCTATCAGTGTTCATTTTTATAGACCACTAAAATATTTGTGTGTTTCCTGATTTTCATATAGCTTACACATAAATCTCAAGAAATTCACACCTAGATATTTCATATGTGGTCATTTTTTTAGTTTTATCTTCCAAAAGCTTATTTCCGGTTTCTAAGAAAATTTCTGAATTTTCTGTATCTACTTTGTATTTGACTATTTTGCTTAACTAACATACTGAGTCTAATAGTTTTTTAAAATTGATTCTCTTAGGATACCTAAAGAATAATCTAAGCATAATCTTTGAATTATATTTTAGTATTATTTGGTATATCTTAAAATGTTTTGGCATATCTAAGTATAATCTTTTAAATTATAAGTATACTGTCTTTCTTTTTTTACTTTCAAACAGGTCTTAGGATATTTGTTCCTGTCTTTTTTCATTCTGTAGAACATTCTGAGTCATTTAAATTTTTTATTAAATAAGGTCCATCCCCAACACAGAGCCCAACGTGGGGCTTGAACTCATGACACTGAGATCAAAATCTGAGCTGAGATCAAGAGTCCATACTCAACCAGTTGTTCCATCCATACGCCCCTTAAATTTTTTATTTAAACTTCTTATTTATCCTAGGGCACCTGGGTGGTTCAGTTGGTTAAGCATCTGACTTCCACTCGGATCACTGATCACACAGTTTGTGAGTTGAAGCCCCACGTTGGGCTCTGTGCTAACAGCACAGAGCCTGCTTTGGGTCCTCCATTCCTCTTCTCTCTATGCCAACCCCACTTGCTCTTTCTCAAAAACAAATAAACATTTTTTTAAAAAGTCTCATTAATAGTTCTGGCAGGTTTTACCTTGAAAAACTCAAGTTGAAAGATTTAATATAAGTTTTTAAGAAACTTTAAGAAATTTAAAAACTTTAAGAAATCTTTACCTAGTCACATAGGAGACAATTTAAAAATAGCTAAGGTGTTTGGGAAATAGTATTTGTAAAGCATTTTTTATTATAAAGAAGAGATTCCTTGGGAGGGAACGAAGAGCACAGAGTTGGTGCGGGGGCGTTTAGTCAACTGCGTCCTTGTGAGACCCCACAGGTGAACTTGGCCGGGACCAGCTGGCATGTCTCTGGGGACTTTCCCGACTCCCGAGTTACAGCACTGAGGGGACGACTGCCCCCAGTGACTTTGTTAGCCACCCCTTCCTTGTCATGGTGGATCTCTCCAGCCGCTAGTAGGGAGAGCCTCTGCAGGTGGGCCCCTAGACCCACACCTGCCCGCTTGCGCAGTGGCCGCGTGCGGTAAGAGCCACCACCTGAGCGGGGGTGAGCTCTCGCTTTCCCCCTTCCACGCTCCCAGTTGCTTAGGGCAGCCTTCCCACCCGGCGGGCATCTACAGCCCCTAAAACCGCCTGTGTACCCCTGCTTGCCCGGACCTGCCCCACAGCCTGTAATGTTGATGGTGCCGGCTCGCCTCTTCCAGTCTCTCCACTCCCGCATCGTGAAGTTTCTGGACTTTCCAAATACCTTCAGATCCACTTTTCACGCTTTAGGAGATCAAAACTTGAAATTCAGACATGAGGTTTTCGGTTCAAAAACATAATACAGAATTCTTTTTTTTTTTTTTTTTTTACAAATAGTTTATTGTCAAATTAGTTTCCACATAACACCCAGTGCTCATCCCCACAAGTGCCCTCCTCCATGCCCACCCCTCCTCCCCCACATCCACCAGTCCTCAGTTTTTGTCAGCATTCAAGAGTCTCTCATGGTTTGCCTCTCCCCCTTTCCCCCAACATTTCCGCCCTTCTTCTCCCCCTTGGTCCTTTGTTAAGCTCCTCCTAATCCTCCTATACGTGCACACATATGATATTTGTCTTTCTCTGCCTGACTTATTTCGCTCAGCATAACACCCTCAAGGTCCATCCATGTTGCTACACGTGGCCAGATGTCATTGTTTCTCATTGCCATGTAGTATTCCATGGTATAGATAAACCACATCTTCTTGATCCATTCATCTGTTGATGGACACTTAGGCTCTTTCCAGGTTTTAGCTATTGTGGAGAGTGCTGCTATGAACATTGGGGTACATGTGCTCCTATGCCTCAGCATTTCTGTATCCCTTGGGTAAATTCCTAGCAGTGCTATTGCTGGGTCATAGGGGAGTTCTATTGTTAGTTTCCTGAGGAACCTCCACACTGTTTTCCAGAGGGGCTGTACCAGTTTACATTCCCACCAACAGTGTAGGAGGGTGCCCGTTTCTCCACATCCTCGCCAGCATCTAGAGTTCTCTCATTGGCTCATTTTAGCCACTCTGACTGGCGTGAGGTGGTATCTCAGTGTGGTTTTGATTTGTATTTCCCTGATGAGGAGCATGCTGAGCATCGTTTCATGTGTCTGTTGGCCATCTGGATGTCCTCTTTGGAGAAGTGTCTGTTCATATCTTCTGCCCATTTCTTCACTGGGTTGTTTGTTTTTCGGGCGTGTAGTTTGGTGAGTTCCTTGTAGATTCTGGATATCAACCCTTTATCTGATATGTCATTTGCAACTATCTTTTCCCATTCCGTTGGTTGCCTATTAATTTTCTGGGTTGTTTCCTTGGCTGTGCAGAAGCTTTTAATCTTGAGGAGGTCCCAACAGTTTATTTTTGCTCTTGATTCCCTTGCTTTTGGGGATGTGTCAAGTAAGAAGTTGCTGCGGTGGAGGTCAAGGAGGTTGTTTCCTGCTTTCTCCTCTAGGGTGTTGATAGTTTCCTGTCTCACGTTCAGGTCCTTTATCCATTTTGAGTTTATTTTTGTGCATGGTGTGAGAAAATGATCTAGTTTCATTCTTCTGCATGTTGCTGTCCAGTTCTCCCAACACCATCTGTTAAAAAGGCTGTCTTTTTCCATCGGATATTCTTTCCTGCTTTGTCAAAGATTAGTTGGCTGTATACTTTTGGGTCCACTTCTGAGTTCTCAATTCTGTTCCATTGGTCTATGTGTCTGTTTTTGTGCCAATACCATACTGTCTTGATGATGACAGCTTTGTAGTAGAGGCTAAAGTCTGGGATGGTGATCCCTCCCGTTTTGGTT
Source organism: Proteles cristata cristata (assembly GCA_017311185.1). Classification (NCBI taxonomy): domain Eukaryota; kingdom Metazoa; phylum Chordata; class Mammalia; order Carnivora; family Hyaenidae; genus Proteles; species Proteles cristata. The sequence continues at coordinate 56,570 of JAESUZ010002808.1, forward strand.
TTATTTTTCAGGATTACTTTGGCTATTCGGGGTCTTTTGTGGTTCCATACAAATTTTTGGATAGTTTGTTCTAGTTTTGAGAAGTATGCTGGTGCAATTTTGATTGGAATTGCATTGAATGTGTAGAGTGCCTTAGGTAGTAATGACATCTTAACTATATTTATTCTTCCTATCCATGAGCATGGAATGTTTTTCCATTTCTTTGTGTCTTCTTCAATTTCCTTCATAAGTTTTCTATAGTTTTCATCATACAGATCTCTTGTATCCTTGGTTAGGTTTATTCCGAGGTATTTTATGGTTTTTTGTGCAATTGTGAATGGGATCAGTTTCTTGATTTCTCTTTCTGTTGCTTCATTGTTGGTGTATAAAAATGCAACCGATTTCTGTACATTGATTTTGTACCCTGCAACTTGGCTGAATTCTTGGATCAGTTCTAGTCGGCTTCTGGTGGAGTCTGTCGGGTTTTCTATGTAGAGTATCATGTCATCTGCGAAGAGTGAAAGTTTGACTTCCTCTTTGCCAATTCTGATGCCTTTGATTTCCTTTTGGTGTCTGATGGCTGATGCTAGGACTTCCAGCACTATGTTAAACAGCAGTGGTGAGAGTGGGCATCCCTGTCGTGTTCCTGATCTCAGGGGGAAAGCTCTGAGTTTTTCCCCGTTGAGGATGATGTTAGCTGAAGGCTTCTCATAGATGGCTTTGATGATGTTTAAGTAGGTTCCTTCTATCCCAACTTTCTCGAGAGTCTTTATTAAGAAGGGATGCTGTATTTTGTCAAATGCTTTTTCTGCATCTATGGACAGGATCATATGGTTTTTATCTTTTCTTTTATTGATGTGATGTATCACATTGATTGATTTGCGAATGTTGAACCAGCCCTGTAACCCAGGAATGAATCCCACTTGATCTTGGTGGATGATTCTTTTGATATGCTGCTGGATTCGATTTGCAAGGATCTTGTTGAGAATTTTTGCATCCGTATTCATCAAGGATATTGGCCTGTAGTTCTCTTTTTTTGCTGGATCTCTGTCTGGCTTGGGAATCAGAGTGATGCTGGCTTCATAAAATGAGTCCGGGAGTTTTCCTTCGCTTTCTATTTTTTGGAATAACTTGAGAAGAATTGGGATTAATTCTGTTTTAAATGTCTGGTAGAATTCCCCAGGGAAGCCATCAGGTCCAGGGCTCTTATTTGTTGGGAGATTTTTGATCACTGATTCAATTTCTTCACTCGTTATGGGTCTGTTCAGGTTTTCTATTTCTTCCCATGTGAATTCTGGACTTTAAATTAAAAACAATCACAAGAGATGAAGAAGGGCACTACATAATAATTACAGGGTCCATCCATCAGGAAGAACTAACAATCATAAATGTCTACGCATGAATATGGGAGCACCTAAATATCTAAAACAATTAATCACAAACAGAAACAAGCTTCTAGATAAGAATGTGCTAATAGCAGGGGACTTTAATACTCCGCTTACAGCAATGGATAGGTCAACCAGACAGAAAATCACTAAAGAAATAATGGACTTGAAAGATACATTGGACCAGATGGACCTGACGGATATATTTAGAACTTTACATCCTGAGGCCAGGGAATTTACTTTCTTCTCAAGTGCGCATGGCACATAATACAGAATTCTGATCAACGCGCGTGTCAAAGAAGAGACCTTAGACCTATACTGAAGTGATTGGTGGACACATGGAATGTGCATATTTTAAAAGCAGAATAAAAGATTATACCTAATAGCATATTTTTAATCCCAGTATTAAATTCTTATTTTATGCTTTCTCAAATCTGGATAGCAGTATTTTTGGGGTTTTTAAAAAATGTTTATTTAGTTTTGAGAGAGAAAGAGACAGAATGCAAGCAGGGGAGGGACACAGAGAGAGGGAGACGCAGAATCCGAAGCAGACTCCAGGCTCTGAGCTGTCGGCACCGAGTCTGATGCAGACCTCAAAGCCACAAACCGAACCATGAGATCATGGCTTGAGCTGAAGTGGGACACTTCACTAAGTGAGTCACTCAGGTGCCTCCGGCTAGCAGTGTTTTTTAAGGTTTTGTAAAGTAAATTGGGTAGCAGTGCATATGTCTATGCTCTAGCTTATATTAAAGTTTTGGAATTAATCCTTTCTTAAAGTTTGAAAATATATATGTATTCATAGTATTGTTCTTAACAGTAGTATATTCATTCCTGCTGCCATTTTGACAATTTTCTTTCTTTCTTGTTATGTTTTTTTTTTTAAGAGAGATAAAGAGTTCAGGCAGAAGAGAAGGGCAGAGGGAGAGAGAGAGTCTTAAGCAAGCTTGAAACTCAGTGCAGAGCCTGACATGGGACTCGATCCCACGGCCCTGGGATGTGACCCAAGCCAAAATCAAGACTCCAACTATCAAATGACTTAGCTACCATGGCGCTTCAATTTTGACTTTAAAATTTTCCAGAAAATGAACCATCCAATGGGATTGTTAAAAGTAATTGGCATTTAACTCTGCATTTTCCATTGGTGTCTGTTGTTACAGTACCTATATGGTGTCTAATCCTTTTCTTTTTATGTGCCTTAGTTTTGTTCTATCATTGTTCATTATTTCAAATGATGGATTCTTAAAATTTCTCATTCCTATTGTTATTTCCTATATTTGATTAGTTCTATTCATTCCCTTTCCCTGTAGTTGTCCTTATTTTTAAGATCTCTTAAATTCAATGTCTAGTTTCTATCTATTTATTATTACTTGATAAATAAAATATTTTAAGAGAAGAATTTAACTCTGGATATAGCTTTGGCACTCCATAGGTTGTAATAGGAGGTATTTTCTTTTTTTTTTTTCCTTCTTGTTTTTCTTCCTCCTTTTCTTTCTTTCTTTCTTTCTTTCTTTCTTTCTTTCTTTCTTTCTTTCTTTCTAAGTCCACACTCTTATATCCCTTTGGCTTTTAGTAAAATGTATTTTACAGACTTTATGGTGTGCTTCTCATCCTTAGACTGGCTATCTCTCCCAGGTTTGCAGATATTCTTAGGCTAATGACATACTTGGGTACTGTTAGCTTCTGTCTTTCAAATGTGATCATAGGCTCGGACTGGCATGCACAACACTCCCCTGATGTGTCCTAGGTACAACACAATCTTTTAGTGTTGTTTCACTAACTCGTGTCTGAATCTTCAAACTGGTCAGCTTCTCTGACTGTGGTAGAGAGTTAGAAGCAATCTACAGTTTTGGGAGAGGGCCAAGTTTTATAGAAAAAGCAACACAAGCTACATGAGCCCTTCCTTCCTCTGCCTAGTTTCTTAAATTAAAAAGCAATTTTTTTAGAGGGCCAGCCTCCTGAGATATAAGGCATCTCCATATGCATTCTCTTTGCTTTGCACCATTCTGTGGATAAGAGCCCCTGATTTGGAACAGTGGTGAGCAGCAAAGAAATGCTGTGGTATTTATTGTGTTCTGGGCCATGTACAGGTTGAGCAAGCATGTGACTCAGTCTCTAAGATAGTACATTTATTGAGTAAGGGGATGTGGGACTGTGTTTCTCACAGTTTATTTATTTTCATGTTCTGGATTGTATGTTGGCTCCTTTTGCCTCAGCAGAAGTCCTGGGATCCCTTTGAATCCAGAGCAATGTAAGTTTTCAGAAATCTTTTCCTACCATTTTTAGAACCATCTGACTGGGTTTCACATGCAACATAGGAGGTTAAATTGTTAAACATATAGTTCTAAATAGAATATTTATCTAGGAGAAATACTGCCTATTCTTGAGTCTACTGTCCACTTTTATCTTTAATGTGCTGTGCTGGTAGATTCTACATTAATATATCTTTATCTAATATATCTTAAAAGGATAGGAGAAACATCACCTGCCATGATGAATGTAGGTCTTACTTACTTTGCTAAGTAACAAGTAACAAGAAGACTTGGTAGAAACTTCTACTGATTTGAAGAATGTTCTATGGTCAGTATGTGACTCACTTCAGTCTTACAGATAACTTCTCAATCCAGGATGTGGAGCAAAGAGGAATAGAAAAAAAATCATGTTTTTTGGTAGCACCTAAATTCATTGTATTTCCAAGTTTTAAAACTGTGCTAACAGTTTCATTTGGTTGGCACAAGTGGTGAACCCAGAGCATCCTTGGCCTTCAGTCATGATTTCACCGATTCAACAAATATTATCATGTTACAGGCCATGTACTCATCATTGAGGATAAAATAGTGAAAAAGACATGTGGCTTCCATCCTTTCAGCATATATGTTCTGGTGGAGGAAGGAAGGAAACTGTGTAGTGCACTGTTCAATGCAGCAACAATGTTAGTAAAGATAGTCAATTGAATAAAAGCATTAGCAAGCTGCGTTAAGTACAGTGACTTTTAAATGGTAGCTGAGTTTTAAAAAGTAATGAAGAGGAGCCTATTTTAGATAAGCTGGTTAAGGAAGTCTCCTTCAAGAAAGTAATATTTAGGAATGCCTGGGTGACTCGGTTGGGTGTCCAACTTTAGCTCAGGTCAGGATTCTGTGGTCTGTAAGTTTGAGCCCTGTGTCAGTCTCTGCGTTGACAGCTCAGAGCCTGGAGCCTCCTTCACATTGTGTGTCTCCCTCTCTCTGCCCCTCCTCTATTCACACTCTGTCACTCTGTCTCAAAAATAAACATTAAAATTTTTTTAAAAAAAGAAAGTAATATTTAAACAGATTTAAATTATGAGAAGTCATAGTAATTAAATGAAAGGTAGACAGAAACCACTAAAGGCATGGGAAACAGTATTTATAAAGGCCAAGAAGAAGGAAATTTAAAAAAATACACAACTCAATATATGTGAGGGTCAGAAGGATAGCAAGTGTTGCAGGACAGTTGTGACCAGATCAGAGGGTGGCGAGAGGTAGAGCAAGATGGGCGGGGCTCAGATCACGCCCAGCAGTGTCAGGCCATGGTAAGGTGGGCACTGAGAAGGGCCCTGTAAGAAGGGCAAAGAAACATTGAAGGGGTTTAAGCAGTACCGCTTCTCAGGGCTCTCTTGATGCCTATGCGCTGACAATTCCCAGCTATGTCCTGAGCGTTTCATTAATTTCATACTTGTGAATTCCAATGTCTAAAATGATCTAGGGGCACCTGGGTGGCTCAGTTGGGCAAGCGTTTGACTCTTGGCTTCAGCTCAGGTCATAATTTCACAGTTCATGGGTTCTAGCCCCATGAACCCATCAGTTCTTAGGCTAGCAGTGTGGAGCCTGCTTGAGATTGTCTCTCTCTCCTTCTCTATGACCCTCCCATGCATGCTCTTTCTCTCAAAATAATCAAATAAAACTTTTTTTTAAAAGATGGTAGAAAGTGGTATGGGGAACACAGAACAGATTCAGAATGTATTTTGGACACATAATTGATGAACCTATATTTATATCAATTAAGAATTGATGCAGTTTTCTAAGAGGAAGACAAGAGGAAATAGAAGATGGTTTTGAGATTGGAGAAGCAGCTCCAAACCCCAGAGATTTGGTAGAATGAAAGAATCTAACAAAGGAGATGTAAAAGAATAAGTAGAAGGCATGGAGTTCACTGGTGGCTGAAAGAAGATTGAAAAGAACAATTGGGTAAGATGCCCCAATATTGGATTGAAAATGGATAAAAGTAGAAGAAACGGAGACTGTATCGTGGAGAACTCTCAAGAAACACACAATCAGGAAAGAGACATAATCTGTTAGCTAAGAAATGCTATGAGGTCCAAGGATGATTTTTTTTTTAAAGTCTAGGACAGTGTCTTTCTACCAGTTAGAGTAATGCCATAGAGATCAATGAGGTGGGAGAGAAAAGGAAACTACTGGAAGATGGAGTCCTTGAGAAGGGGAATGTAGACAGAATTCAAGAGCAGGTAGGATTGGTCTTTGATACAAGCATGAATATGACTTCCTTTTTAATTGTTGGGCAGAGAGGAAAAACTCTACGCGTGTACAGACAGGTCATTGGTTTAGAAGTGGAAATATAAGCATTTATGAGCCGGATGGTTTCCATTTTCAGTGAGTATGAGGGTACGTATGGAAAGACAGTGGAGATTTCAGTAACAAGAAGACATGAACATATAATGCTGGGAAAACATAATTTTATTGCCAGGATTTCGTATTGATTGCGGTTTGTGATTATCAATTTAAAGTGACTCTACTCTTACTGTTTGAATCCCACTGGTATGGATTAAAAGTCACACTAACCAATTGTGATAAGGAAAGCAAATCCAGGAATTAGTGATCGTTACCATATGTTGACATGAGCCTTGTTTGCTTGGTGGCCATGCCCACTGCCAAGCCTCTTGAGTTAGTTATTGCTTTGCTGGCAGTCCTTTCATGCCCTGGGAAAGCTGGGCTTGGCTACTTGGCACGCTGCATTTGAGAGAATGCCAATCCTTACTTTAAAAGTTCCCAAATAAATTTTCGTCGAGATAATGTAATCAGTATCTATTGTCCTACTTCTCCAAGAAAGCTTCAAAAATCCTGAAATCTGAATATTTTCGCCCTCTACACATGGTAGTTTTGTATATTTCTATTAAAGCACTTATGACATTGTCTGGCCCATGCCAATAATTCTGCCTCCTCCATCTCATTCCACATTGCCTTTCTCTTTGAGGCTGGGCCATGTTTCTTGTCTCTGGTATAGAGCATATGTTGAGTCCTTTACTCAAAATGCTAACACCAAATTGTTTTTCTGATTAAAATAGTATATCCATAAAAAGGTCTTTCTTAACTCTTCCTACTAGTTTTTCCCCTTCTGTGTTTAAAAATATCTGCCACTTTCTCCTAGGAGAGCACCATCTTTCCTCACCCATTGACATCTCATGGTTTAGTCACAGGACTTGTTTTGACTAATGACATTTGAGTGGAAGAGACACTTGTCACTTCCAGGTAGAAGTTTTAAGGACTGGCAATTGAGTCACCATGCTCTTTTTTTCACCCTGAGATCTCAAAAGCATGTGTCAAAGATGGAAGACATATCGGTCTGGGACCCTGATTGATTGTGATGAGCAGAATATGGGACACTAGGCCCTGAGCTGGTCAGTGAGCAGCAAGAAAACTCTAAGCATGGTTTGTAAGGATGGTGATCCCTATCAGGTCACAGTGAAACACTTAGTAAAACTGCCATCTGCAGTAACTTGGAAGACGAATATGTTCCTTACAAGATAGTAGGTTTGGTCAAGTAAATGGGAAATCAGGCCCTGAATGGTATGAGTTTGTTGTTAACAGTTGCTTTTGATAAAGAGTTGATGAAAAAGAGATGAAGTCAGGGAATAATTGTCCAGTTGACAAATAAACAAACAAAAATTAAAGAAATGGAAGGTCCATAAATTAACAACTTGAAGGGTTGGAATGCAGCTGATTCTTTCTCCCAACTTCAAGCATGATTTGATTAAAACTCAGCCTTGTGACAAGAACCAAATCCAGGGAGAGAGACACATTGTACTCTTTGTTAAACTATGTGAAAGTTTATTGAATTACCTTCAGCTGTATAATATAGTTCATGTAGAGAGATAATTGCCTTGTCTCTTCCATAGAAGTCTCTTAGAGTCATGGTTAGAGTGGCTAGATCTAGAGGGGAAAAATGCATGTCTAAAAAATAATTTTTGGATATGGCTATTGAAAGAAAGTAGATAAGAGACTGACATTTTTGAGAGACTTGACTCTCAAAAGAACCACTCATCTGAGCTAAAGCAGAGTGATTCTTAAGATTTGAAGGAAGCATGCTAAGACATTGCTGAGTCCCGAAAAGTGAAAAAGAGATTATCAGCAACTGTTATCTTTTGTTTTTATTTATTTTTTTTAATATTTTTATTTATTTCTAGGAGAGAGAGAGACAGTGGGAGCAGGGGAGGGTCAGAGAGAGAGGGAGACACAGACTCCGAATCAGGCTCCAGGCTCTGAGCTGGCAGTCAGTACAGAGCCCGACGTGGGGCTTGAACCCACGAACCACGAGATCATGACCTAAGCGAAAGTCGGACGCTTAACCGACTAAGCCACCCAAGTGCCCCTGTTATCTTTTGTTTTTAATGTTTATTTATTTTTGAGAGAGAGATAGAGTGCAAGTGGGAGAGGGAGACATAGAATCCAAAACAGGCTCCAGACTCCAAGCTGTCAGCACAGAGGCTGAGATGGGGCTCAAAATCACAGATCGTGAGCTCCTGACCTGAGCCAAAGTCAGATGATGCTTAACCCACTGAGCTCTCCAGGAGCCCCTGAGCTACTGTTATGTTTAAATGTGATCCAGTAGGATAATCAAAGGGAGGTTGGAACCAAGGAATAATTTGATCAGAGGACTAGGAAGCAGAGCAGGGTCCTATAAAGCAGTGTCTGTCAGGGGGTTTTGGCCTGTCTGTTGAAACTAGGCAATCCCTCTTCTTTCATGCTTGTATTGGTTGCAGGGAGAGAAGACTCTTCATTGTTGTTCTTTCCTTTCCTTTCCTTTCCTTTCCTTTCCTTTCCTTTCCTTTCCTTTCCTTTCCTTTCCTTTCCTTTCCTTTCCTTTCCTTTCCTTCCTTCCCCTCCCCTCCCTTCTTCTCCCCTCCCCTCCCTCTTATTTTCTTTTCTATCAGTATATAGATCTCCAGAGCAAAGGGGGCTGTTCCAGGAAGGAATGAGCATGTTGGCAAGCAAAATGGGGAGTAAATTAATATTTGTGACCAAAATGGCAGGCCATGGGAAACTGTATTCTCATTTATAGCTACCAGCTGTCTTTCTCAAATAGAGGACGCTCCCCTCCGCATTGACAAAAGGCCTGGCCAAGTGAAAATGAACATTGCTTTGGTCAATGGTAACAATCAGAAATGACTTTAAGAACCAGTGTGGCCAGCCATGCTCTGTCCCAGCCCTTATGATTATGGATTGAGATAGAGCCTCATCCACAGCCTGGATGCCTACTATGAGGAGTCCCCTTGTGCACCAGCAATGAACTTGTGGGGGAAAGGTGTAATAAACTGGTGTTTTTAGCCAGTTTAGTGGATTCATTTGAATCTTTTCCCTGCAAACCTTGCCTATTCTAACTTATTCCTCTAGGTATGGCTCTCATAGCATCCTACTTTCTCTCTATCACCATCTGATATATCATTAGTTTTGTCATTTTGTTTTTATGCATTAAGGTGAGAAATAGTATTACTTCTGCAGCAACATATGCTTAATGAAGGATTTTTTTTTGTTTAGGAACTTTGGTCAGATGCCTTGGAATAACAGGCAGGGCACTAACCAGATGGGCTAAAGGGAAAAGAAAGAGATAAATCAGGCTTTCATAAATCATGAACTGGAATTCAGAGCTAGCTAGGAGAGCAAAGAAAGGAGATAAGCAGAATTCCCGAGTAATTTATGGGACCACGCTGGACATGGCAGGAAAGGAAGAGTATTCCAGCTGTAGGAAAGTCTGATGCTCAGACTGGTGTCTCCGTTATCCTCGGACCATGTGTGTGTGCTTGTAGGGTGGCTCCAGGTGAGTTCTGTGAGAAGCACTGTTCTTCTGTGAAGGATCAAGCCCATGTTGTATGTTCCTGTGTGCTTTTCAAGACATGTCAAAGAAGCCCCTAAATGAAAAATGGAAGCCAAAGTTGGTTATAAGAACTATGAGTCTCCAGAGATTTACAGAGCTCTTGGGAAGAACAAAGGACTTTGGGCAGAATCTCTGGATCTTATGGGCACTGTTGACTCCAGTTGATATCTGGCTTGCATTTATGTAATACATATAGATCTCCTCCACTATTTTGCAAGCTCCCTGAGTCCCAGGACTGGCTCTACCTTGTTCAGTGTCTTTACTTCAGTGGTTGGCTCAGCCTAGGCATAAAAATAAGAGATGCGTGCACACATGAATGAATGAAAGAACAAATGACTGAACGAGTGAAGTTATTTATGAAAAAATCAGTGTTCTCCACCCAATTGGAGTTTCAATGAGCCAAAAGCCATGTTGCATGTCTCCCAACATTCCTACTAAAGAATGAAAATAACAATGTTCAAAGAGGTTAAATATTGAACTAACTGGTTCTTCCTTAGTTCTTTATTAGTTGTATTTATCATTGTTGTTTCAATTAACTCTATTTGTCTGACTGACTTCCTTGAGTCCTCAGAATTAAATGTCTTTGCCTGGAAATGTGGCTTCCTGTCTCTGAGGCTGCGGAGGTGAAAAAAAGAAAAAAGAAAAAAAAAGTCAAGTGGAAATTATCACTTTGGAGGCTAGATGGATGTAGGTCCAAATCTTAACTCACCCAAATACAATCTGGCACAATTTCCTTAACTCTCTCAACCTCTGTTCCTCTTTCTTTAAAAGGGGCATGAATACCTTGCTGCAGTGTTTTATGATAGTTAAATTAGACAACATGCTTAAGGCCCCGTGGGAAGTGTTCGGCGATGGAGACTTGATGGTCCGTCTTGGCTTCCTGATGGGGGCCTACTGCCTAGCCAGAAATGAAGGAAGCCCATCCATGTCCACACAATAGCACTGTCATACCGTGTTTGCAGCTGTCTTGTTTTCATGGCCACCGGGAGGTCGCTTCTAACCTTTTATTATTTTACTCTTGCCATTTTAGTTAGTGTTCGGTACAAGTGCTTGAGTTTACCCGGCTCTGATACCTTCCTTTAGGGAAAATCATGGTTTCCCCAAACAGACAGACACAAAATGCAGAGACAGAAAATGATTTGTGCAAAATTAGAGGGAATTTTTTTTTTTTTGAAACTTGGGCTCTTCACAGATCAAAGTAAAGAAAAACGTCCTATCCCTTCAAACTTTTCTTTCTTTCTCTGAGTTCTGGAATTAAGGAGGTGACATACAGGGAGAACATAAATAGGATGACAGTTCCATCCTGTGATGTTTTGTTGCATTCGCGACTGGTTTAAAGTGTGCGTTTATACGGGCACCCTCTTACACTGTTGGTGGGAATGTAAACGGGTGCAGCCCCTCTGGAAAACAGTGTGGAGGTTCCTCAAAAAATGAACACTAGAACTCCCCTATGACCCAGCAATAGCACTGCTAGGAATTTACCCAAGGTATACAGGAGTGCTGATGCATAGGGGCACATGGACCCCAATGTTCATAGCAGCACTCTCCACAATAGCCAAAACATGGAAAGAGCCTAAGTGTCCATCAACGGACGAATGGATCAAGAAGATGTGGTTTATCTATATGATGGAATACTACATGGCAATGAGAAAGAATGAAATCTGGCCATGTGTAGCAACATGGATGGACCTTGAGGGTGTTATGCTGAGTGAAATAAGTCAGGCAGAGAAGGACAGATACCATATGTTTGCACATATAGGAGGATTAGGAGGAACCTAATGGAGGACCGTGGGGGAGAAGAAGGGGGGAAATGGTGGGGGAGAGGGAGGGAGGCAAACCATGAGAAAACCTTGAATGCTGAGAACAAACTGAGGACTGATGGGTGTGTGTGTGTGTGGGGGGTGATGGGCATGGAGGAGGGCACTTGTGGGGATGAGCACTGGGTGTTATGTGGAAACCAACTTGACAATAAACTATTTGTAAAAAAAATTTTAAAAAAATAAACTGTAGGTTTTTAACATTTTGGTTAAAAGTGAGACAGACACTAGACATAACAGCGAGCATAGGGAGGTGGTCGCTGTCCCGGACTAGGGAAGAGCTGCGAGATGTGCAGGCACAGGCTCAGTAACCAGAGTTGTTCCAGACTATCGTTAATCACTCAGTGTCCTGAGAACGTCTGCAGCGTGGTGTTATGGACACATTGAGGACCTGCCCAGAGGAAGTCTGGCTGTGGGTCTGATGTCACTAACCACAGGCCACATATCTTCTTCTGTCTCTGGGATCTGGGAACCAAAGTTAAGGTGACACCACCCAGGCTGTTGGAAATACCACAGAGAACTAGGGATTGGCCGCAGCCTGGGAACATTGGGTGCGTCACTGATGCAGGCGAGAGGCCATTACCCCTGACACCTGTGCGGGGAGCAGGTTGCTGTGCATTCTGAAGAAGAGACAGAGTTGTTCCTCATGGCTGTTAGTTTAGGTCAGCAATGGGGCTTTATGCCCATTAAAGAAGTTAGTGGAAACTTGTCCCTTTTTGTCTCATCCCCCAAGATTTGCAAAGGAAGGCCCCTGAAGCAATGGGTTCCACTTTTTTTTTTTTAGTACTCTTTTCTATACCTCTTGATCTAACTCAGAGATACTGAAATGGTAAATGGATTTTAATTAAAAAACTGAGCTTGAAATTTCAGAAGAAACCCCTGGTGCTCATATGACAAATTTGCCTTGTGTCACACTGTGATCGTAGTCCTATCCCACTATAACTGGCTCTTCACTGCCCACAACATGAGCCAATGTGATTTCAGCCAATGCTGTAGATTCTCCATCAAATGACATCTGGCTTCTTCTCGGCCTCATTTCTTTCTGTGCTCTCCCTCTCTGTCTCAAGCTCCTTATACAAGTTATGCTGAACTCCGTGTGTGTCATACGTCAGGCCATTTTTCTACAGACCAATCCATTTTCACTTTCATCGCTTGAACTCAGGACTCTCTCTCTCTATGCGTCTCCTCAGCCCTGTGCACATAGAACCGATCCCTCACTCTTACTCACGAAAATTATACCTGGTGCTACTCCAGCAATGACACTTTTGAGTTGCATCACAGCTAAGACACCAACTTCCTTCGTGCCTTGTAACTTATTTGAGAAGAGAAGATCGCTCCAACTGATGACGAATTCCAGGGTTGGCACACAAAACACACTTACAAAATTTTCCTCTTTAAAAAATGTTTATTTACTTATTTTTGAGAGAGATACAGGCAGTGTGAGCACAGGCTGGGGAGAGGTGGAGAGAGAGAGGGAGACACAGAATCTAAAGGAGGCTCCAGGATCTGAGCTCTGAGCTGTCAGCACAGAGCCGGATGCAGGGCTCAAACGTACAAACTGTGAGATCTTGACCTGAGCTGAAGTTGGTCACTTAACAACCTGAGCCAGCCAGGTGGCTCTAAAGTAAAATATTTTTAATCACTAACAAAATTTGGAGTTTTAAACACGCAAAAAAATAATAATAAGGGAAGAAGATTAGCCAATGGACCAAGAATTAGATAACTTTGGCTGATTTAACTTGGTTAACCAATAGTTTCTTTATTCTTGGTATCAAATACTTTATGCATCTTGTAAAGAAGCATAATTTCAAAGCCATTAATTATTTTCTGCTTACATCACAGAACAGAGACAACAAAACCAGCAGATCAAGGTGTAGCATGAGGCTCACAGGCTCTTGGGGAAGCCACACCCGCCTCTAGCCACCCAGAGGAATAGGAGCCAGAGGGTGAAAACTCTGTGCTAAAGCCGCTGCGACTCAGGCCTCAAGTGCAAGGGACTGAGGAGTTTCTGGTTACATTCAGGTCATGAAGGATATTTAGGACACAAATGACAGTAGTGTGACAAACAGCTGTCTCCTTCCATCTGGTTGGGAAGCTGAAGTCCATCCTTAAAGATAGGAAAATCAACCATTGTGTGGCTTCTTGGAGAATCCAGAAACAGATTCCTTCTGGGCTCTCCCTGACCTCTCCCAAGCAAAAGCTAGATTGCTTTTCTTTTCTCCTTAAACTATGTTGAACTGATCACCTGAACACAATTCTCCGCAATGGCCCCAGGAGCTCATATCCACGTGATACCATCATCGGATGCTCTGTACCCTTTCTGAGCTGAAAGGAGGCTCTCTGATGCCTTACTCCAAGTCCGTACCACCAGCTCTCTGCTGAGGAGGTTTCCAGAATGTTCCTGGTTCAGTGATGGCAAATTCGTCATCTTAGTTATCAAATATCTATTCTGTGTCAGGCATAAAACATACAGGTACTTACATTATTTTATTTAACCCTCATGACAAGTGGAAAGGTAGTTATTATTGTCCCCATTTTAAGGACATAGGATTGCCAGAGCAGGGAGGTATAGAAATGCAACTTCACTCACAGAGCCAACTTCTAAGACAGCAGAGGCTCCCTGGTTTGGGGCTCTAAGGCCCTTTCTCCTTAAACATGATATGTCGTGCCTCTTTCCTCTGCCTGAGCACCCCCATTATTCCCCAGCTCACATGTGTATCGCCACCCAAACAGGGCCAGCCAAGGTCAGCTGTGAGATTTCTTAGCAGATGCACAGCCTCACATATAGCCAAGTACCACTTTAAAAAAGACAGTATCTCCCAAATCTCTCTGGCTTATCCCCTTAAAACCGTGCTGTATTCTTAACATACCAACATAATCCCTTTTACTTTGAACCAAAAAGCCTATTCTATCTTTGCCAATATTAAGGTTTACTTAAATTTAAAGGGAAAATAAAAGAAAATGCAGAAAAGTAGGAAAAAAGTCATCTGGTGGAGAAGCGGGCACCCTCCTACACTGCTGGTGGGAATGCAAACTGGTGCAGCCCCTCTGGAAAACAGTGTGGAGGTTCCTCAAAAAAATGAACAATAGAACTCCCCTATGACCCAGCAATAGCATTGCTAGGAATTTACCCAAGGGATACAGGAGTGCTGATGCACAGGGGCACATGGACCTCAATGTTCATAGCAGCACCCTCAACAATAGCCAAAATATGGAAAGAGCCTAAGTGTCCATCAACAGACGAATGGATCAAGAAGATGTGGTTTATCTATACAATGGGATACTACATGGCAATGAGAAACAATGAAATCTGGCCATTTGTAGCAACATGGATGGACCTTGAGGGTGTTATGCTGAGTGAAATAAGTCAGCCAGAGAGGGACAAATACCATATGCTAGCAAGTATAGAAGGATTAGGAGTAACTTAATGGAGGACCGTGGGGGAGAAGAAGGGGGGGAAATGGTGGGGGAGAGGGAGGGAGGCAAACCATGAGAAAACCTTGAATGCTGAGAACAAACTGAGGGCTAATGGGAGTGGGGGAGAGGGGAAGGGGGGTGATGGACATGGAGGAGGGCACTTGCTGGGATGAGCACTGGGTGTTTTATGGAAACCAACTTGGCAATAAACTGTAAAAGAAAAAAAATTAAAATAGAAAAAAGTAATCTGTAATACCCCAACCCAAGGATGGCTAGTATTGGGTATGAATAGCCTATTATCACCATCCCGACAGGCTCAGGTCACTCTGGTTCAGGCTGGATACAGCCTGGTGGCCCATGTGACACCAGAGGCTCCAGCCCACCTGAGTCAGCCACCATTCGGTGAGAACACTGTATCTCCCTCCCTGTGGGCTCTGTACAGGGTTCAAGTGAGCATCAGAGCACACTCATGATTGGAGAGACTCCTTGTAGATTGTGGCTTCCTTCTACTCAGAACATCTGAAAGGGAAATGGTTCCTTCTAGTCCTCAGGAAAGGCTGTTGCCCCCTCACCTCCATGTCAAGAACAGGGGTCGGCCCACAGATGGAAACAGACTTTATTTGCAGGATCTCCAAGAACCAGCAAAATAAATACATTTATTTTTCATGCCCACTCTCTGCCGAGTACTTTGACAAGAGATTTTTAAAGCTCTGCGAGAAGCAAGATTTGGTCTGTCTCAGTGCTTTTTCCCCAAGACATAGGACTGTTTCAAAAATAACACGGCATTTAAAAAGTACACTAATTCCTTATATATCTACAGCAACAGATTTGTAAGACGAACATTTCTACAGGCATGAAAGGACCTGCAAACTAAGGTTTAGAGAAATTCCGTGAGCCGCCGGAGCTTAGCAGTGTGGGGCACTGGGCTGCCCTAGAGAAGGATTGCTGGATTCCAAAGCGCATCTTCTTTGTACAGTAGCCCTCTGCTCGTCCCTCACAGGGCAAAGGATACTCTGGTGAGTGGCTTCACATGGTCCGACTTCAGTCCTGGCAAAGGAAAACATATCATTGACCAAGGTCTTATTTTAGTCACCACCGCCCCACCCCTTCCATTTGACCCCCGCCTTCTTCCGTGCTGGATTTCCTGACCCAAGCATTTTGTCTAGGTAGTCCCTGTTGTAAAAGAATTTCAGTCTATGATGAAGCAGAGCGTGGAAAATGGAAAATCTCACACATGTGCCCTCAAGTAGGGACTGAGAGACTGATTTCCCATAAATGCCTGACTTACAGAAAACCGACAATGCCAGAATTTTCTCAAATGGTAGGGAGCTGGTCCAGAATTGCCTCATATCAACTGTGGGAAGTTTTACTTTTGGTTTCTAGAGATGTGAAAAAGAAACAACCCAGGTCTGGTTGATCTCACAAAGTAAGCTGAACTGAGCTTTGTGGACTAGTGGTGTCAGCTCTGGGAATTTTTGAAGATGGTCTTCATTTGTTTTGATTTTAACAGTCTCCATTCTTTCCATCCCTGCCCATAAATACAGCCCAGGCCAAACCCTTAACAGACGCGCCTGCAGCTTGCCACAGTTTGCTTGTCCTGAATTGCAATGCCTCAGCTATTCAACCAAACCACACCACACCACACCACACCACACCAAACCAAACCAAACCAAACCAAAAACAAACAAACAAAAACTCCTCTTTTTGACAATTTTGAGCTTGCCTTTGTTTACCTCTTTCTATTTAGGTTGACACTGTCTGCTAGAATACTCTAGATAATGCTCTTTAAAAATAGATACAACATAAAGTAGTTTCTAATTCCTCCATCTTGATCAGGTATGCTGGCTTATTTCCTCTCGCCTTTAAGCCCTTGAAGCCATGTTCAGAAGTTTGAACTTTATTCTAAAGGTATTGAGGAATCCTCAGCACCTCAGCAAATAGGTGGGCGTCCTAATCACATCAGCCCTTTAGAATTACTAACACATCCAATGGAGAATGGACTGGAAAGGGGCAAGCCTGGAGTCAAAGAAACTGTTAAAAGAATAGTGCCTGACTCCATGTGAGAGATGAACGGTGCCTCTTGAAGAATTGAATCCTCCATAAAAAGAAGTCTGGCATTTGCCCTTGGATCCTGGGAGGTGAGCTCTGAGTTCTGGAATATCATGCCTGTGGGGTGTTCGTGTTTGCCTGGGGGCCTTGGGTCACACCCAGAATGATTTAGGGTGGGGACTTTAGATCACAGTGTGTCAGCTCAGCCCCTGAAGGGATTGCAGACTAAGGTCAGCCATGTTGACAGCCAACCAGGTTTCCATGATCCAGCCCGGGGAACACACTGGACACAGAGGCTCAAATGAGTTTCTCTGGCTTGCAGTGCTCTGTGCATACATCACAACGTTGCTGAGACTATAATGTTTCCCACAACCCCACCGGCACAGGACAACCAGAAGCTCCAAGGTTGGAAACCTCCTGGACTCTGCCCTTTCCACCCCTCTTCCCTTGGCCAATGTTAACAGGTGTCTTCTGGCTATCCTAACCTATTAGGATGAGTGTGAACACTTTAAGTTCTGTGAGTCCTTCTAGCTGATTAATAAAACTAGGAGTGGCCTTGGGAACCTCTAAATTTGCAACTGGTGTCAGAAGTAAGAGTGATCTTGGAACCGTTCCCTCAAAATTTGCAGGTGCCACACCGAAGGAGTAGACGTGGGAATGGAGGCAAGCAGAGGCTTGAGGTGTTTAGAAAATACCGCTGGGTGGGGCTTGTGACTAGACGTGGTGAGGTGGAGATGAAAAGGAGTCGTCCAGGGCTGCATTCAGATTTCTGACTTGGCCACTGGTGGTGCCTTACGGTGCTTACGCAAACTTGATTTTCTCTTCTGAGACGTTTTACTCTTAATGCCTAGAACAGGGACATTTTAGACATAAAATAGATGTTGAATGAAGAATGGTAAGATCTGACTAATTGATTAAACAGGACAGGAAATGATCATTCAATTCACAATGGTGTATTAATTGGAAGGTAAACCCTACTTTAGTTTTTAAATCTATCTAGGAGGCTGGATTATAGATCAAATGGATGATGGAAGTTAGAGGTATATATATGATTGCTTATTTCCTTCATGCTTATAAAAAGAGTTTAAGACAGCTTTCACTAAAGAAGTTAAACTTCTGAAAGATGAATCCCATCAACTACATTAGTGAACATTGTCTCATTTCAACTCAGATTATTTCCACCAAAATAATAGATATTTCTATTTCCACCAAAATAATAGATATTTCTCTTGTCCTGTCTGAATATCTGGACTCCTTAAGAAGTGTCAGGAACAACGCTTCCTGCTTAAACAAAAGAACTCTCTTTTTGTTATGTTTTATATACATGACTAACTTTTTTTGGTTTAGATTTATTTTTTAAATATTTATTTATTTATTTATTTATTTTGAGAGAGAGAGAGAGAGAGAGAGAATCCCAAGCAAGGCTCCAAGCTGTCAGCACAGAGCCGGATGTGGGGCTCGAGCTCACAAACCGTGAGATCATGACTTGAGCCAAAATCGAGAGTCGAACACTTAACCGACTGAGCCATCCAGGCACCCCCTGACTTCTTTGGTTTTTAATCTATACTTTAGTTACCACAAGATTGATTTCATGAAGTTTCCTTTGCCTTCATGACATTGCTGTCTTACAGGTAAAACTAAATGTTAGTCATGGTTTCTTTGCTGACTTACATTTTTCTCATTTTTATACTGTCTTCTCTTCAGTAGATTTAGGTTACACAGAAGTCTCCCTGGTTAAGCTTCTAAAATTCCCTTTGTCTCAAATAGTGTCACAGGTATAAAAGTTATTAAATTGAAAAGAAATCAAAAGACAATAACATTTCCTTCCCCTCACTGCTCAAGATTTCTCAGTAGTCACTGTGCAATTGAGAACAACAATAAAATTTATATTTACAGCAACAGTACTTATATTTCTATTTACAAGGAATCTTTATAACATCAATAATACATGGCCCATTTAATTTTTAGACATTTTTGGAAGAATAAATGTGCTATCATAAGCCAAACTACTAAGTAAGATATAAAGCCCTATGCAACTGTGAGCTATATGTTTTAATTCGCTGAATTCTTAGTGAATGACTAAAACCTATTTTTTGTGTGTGAATTCTGTTAAGTCAAGTTTTAAGGACTTTTCTTTTTGCAAAGTAACATCACAACTTTTATCCCACTTATTCATAACAAGAGTCTTGTAAGCTGGTTGTTACGACAAATTCTGTAAATAGGAAACTGAACTGCAGTGAAAAACCAAGGACTTGCATAAGTGAGCACAGCTACTGGGTGACAGAGCTGTAAGTTCCATTAGGCCTGTTCACCTTTACAGTCAACCCTCCCCCCTCCAGGCCACACTTTTCTCCAGGTGGGACACATCCATAAAGTGGAGAAAGAGCATTTAGTTCTTTTCTGAAACACTCCACTTTTCTTTAAAAAGGGGCATGGCGGGTGCCTGGGTGGCTCAGTCAGTTGAGCATCTGACTTTGGCTCAGGTCATGATCTCATGGTTCATGGGTCCAAGCCCCACGTCGGGCTCAGTGCTGACAGCTCAGAGCCTAGAACCTGCTTCGATTCTGTGTGTGTGTGTCTCTCTCTCTGCCCCTCCCCAACTTGTGCTCTGTTTCTCTCTGTCTCTGTAATACATAAACATTAAAACATTTTTTTTCTGAAATATTGGCATGGCTCCACCATTCACATGGCAAGAAGAATCAAGAATAATCAGGAAATCTCAATCCTGGAGTGACGTCTTCCTGGAAAATTAAAACATTTACCACTGGACTTCCAGAGTAAAAAATGCCTTCCTAACTTGAGAGAGAGGATGCTGTTGGAATGATGTTAATGTCTTAAAAACGAACAACAGAAAATAAAAATCTCTTATTAAAGCTGTGTTTCTGTGTGCCACAGGGACGGAGCTGCTCCCACGCACAAAGCAGCCAGTTGTCTATGCTGGTCTTACCCAGCCGATTAAAGGGTCTGGGACAGGGTGGGGCAAACGCAGACTTTCTACATAGACTGCCTTGATTTGGGGTTCTCTCTGCAGCAGTTGCTAATGGTAGGCCCTTAACTTCTCCAAACCTCAAATTGCTTACCCATAAAATAGGGATTCGATAAAAGCTATGCCACACATTTTTTTTAAATTTTTAACTTTTTTAAAAAATTTATTTTTGGGGCGCCTGGGTGGCTTAGTCAGTTAAGCGTCCGACTTTCACTTAGGTCATGATCTCACGGTTCGTGGGTTTGAGCCCCGCGTCGGGCTCTGTGCTGACTGCCAGCTCAGAGCCTGGAGCCTATTTCAGAGTCTGTGTCTCCCTCTCTCTCTGACCCTCCCCTGCTCACGCTGTCTCTCTCTCTCTCTCCTAGAAATAAATAAAAATATTTAAAAAAATTATTTTTAAGAGACAGAGCATGATTGGAGGAGGAGCAGAGAGAGAGGGAGACATAGAATCTGAAGCAGACTCAGAGCTGTCAACACAGAGCCTGATGCAGGGCTCGAACCCACGGACTGTGAGGTCATGACCTGAGCTGAAGTCGGACGCTTAACAGACTGAGCCCCCCAGGGGCCCCATGCCACACATTTTTAAACGGAATCCAGCTGTGAAGCACCTTTGCTGGTTCTCTTTCTATGCTAAGTCTCTGCACTCATTGACAGTTACGGAGGGAAAGAGCTTGCCTGGGCTGTTTCTTCATCTTACCCATGAAATGCTGTGTGGTGGGCATTCCAGACCAGAATGGCCTATGAAATCATCTGTCTTCTTTGTTTTTTAGAGGCAAAACGTTCTGAAGAGCTGACTGTATTTAGCGATAAACAGGAACTACAGGACAGCAGTGACAGATGTGTGAATTGAAACAGAACAGGCACACTCATTTGTGGCTTTGCTCTCCTAAGTATTCCCCAATGTCATGGTCATGGCTCCACCTAATTTAGAGACACTGAAGACCATTCCTTGAGCAAATAGTAAAACCCATCTCTAGTGGGTTCATTATGTTTACAC
The DNA here is from genome assembly GCA_017311185.1 of Proteles cristata cristata. NCBI lineage: Eukaryota > Metazoa > Chordata > Mammalia > Carnivora > Hyaenidae > Proteles > Proteles cristata. Next base: position 77,324 of record JAESUZ010002808.1, read on the forward strand.
CAAACCTATTTAGTTAATGTTGCATCTTCTTAAATTGTACTTTCCACAAAGTAATTGTGAGTCAAAGAGAAAAAGAAAAAAACAGGTAAATTAATCAGTGCTTAAATAGTAAAAGATACACCTACATAGAGACTTAGCTGGAAGAGCACCTGTAAAGGCAGCACACTTTTAAAGTGTGTGTTTCTGGGGGCGCCTGGGTGGCTCAGTCGGTTAAGTGTCCCACTTCGGCTCAGGTCACCATCTCATAGTTTGTGGGTCTGAGCCCCTCATCGGGCTCTGTGTCGAACGCTTGCTTAGAGCCTGGAGCTTGCTTCGGATTCTGTGTCTCCTTCTCTCTAGGCTCCTCCTCTGCTCACGCTCTGCCTCTCAAAAATAAATAAATACATAAAAACAGTTAACGTGTGTGTTTCTGGGTAAATGTAACTGGTGATGACCATTCCTCTCTCAATGTCATCTTGGTTTGCTGGATAGATGTTGGAGGAATACTGATGAATTTATACATCTCAGGTCTATAGCCCTGGCAGGGCTGTAGATTGATGTGACGTGCATTTTCCTACGACAGCAGCATCTTCTCCTCCTCCCGGTTCGTTACCAGTGTGGGATCAGCCGTGAGGACTTAGTGGCCTGGAACAGCGAGGCTCCTCCGGAGGGTCACACCATGTGCTCACACATGAGCCACTCTCGTCCATTCTAATGAGAGCTGCATGTGGTTCTGGGGTGATTTAGCTTTTACATAATTCCCCTTTGGGGAACTCTTGCACTGTCCTCCTGAGATGCAGGTCCCCAGATTCAGGCCAGTGGGGTGTCCCCCATTTCTCAAAGTCACACACCACGCCGGGCTAATCGCATTGGCCAGTGTTCTCGAACGGTGTTTTCCCCAATACAGAAGGGAGGCCCCGTAGCTGCATTTTTCCGGGTACTTGCTATGTGCCAAACACTGCTGGCTGGCTGACATGTGGCACCTTCTGCCCTAGAGGTGAAGATAGTAAGATCCCACCGACTGTCTAGCTGCAAATCACAACGCTGCATTTCCTCTGCGCGCCTGCGGGCAAGTCAGGCAGCCTCTCTCAGTCTCAGTGTTCTCACCTGTAAAAGGGGGACACTGTTGTCTACGTCTTTTTTTTTTTTTTTAATATTTTTATTTATTTCTAGGAGAGAGAGAGAGAGACAGCGAGAGCAGGGTAGGGTCAGAGAGAGAGGGAGTCACAGACTCTGAAACAGGCTCCAGGCTCCGAGCTGGCAGTCAGCACAGAGCCCGACGCGGGGCTCGAACACACGAACCGCGAGATCATGACCTAAGCGAAAGTCGGACGCTTAACCGACTAAGTCACCCAGGCGCCCCCACTGTTGTCTACATCTTAGGTTGTTACCGGCCTAGCATGCTGAGCACATCGCCACCAAGAGGCTCCCCAATGTGGAAACTACTCTTTATACGGATCCATGGGACATCCTCAACCCACCCCCATCAGGTCTGTCTTCATACTGCTCTTGGGAAAACCTGCCAAAACCAAAGATAAGAGTCCTGAAAGCATTTAGCCCTTCAGATAAAAGGGAGACGAAGGGGCATGAAGACTCCAGACAATAATATGTCTCCCCCCCTCAGGCTCACCATCACTGGCAGGGATGGGAATTGCACAGAAGTGTAATAGACATGTTTATAGCTTTGCTGGTCGCCTGTATGTGACTGCCACGCCACAGGTCAAAGCCATCTCTCTGCCTCAGAATGCACAAGCGCTTTTGCTGGAGAAAATTCTGTGTGTAGCAGCCACTCTCCATGTGTGGCACGCGGGGTCCTCAGACTGGACTCTCATGCGTGCCAGGCTTATCTCTTGCAACCACATGTGAGTAAGAGACAGTGGGGGCCGAAGACTTAGATTCCGATGCCCTGTTGCAAGCTGAGTCTGGTAGTTTAGTATGAGGGGAGTTTATCAAGGAGAATCTTGGAATCAAAGCCTATGGGAGGGAGCGGATGGGAGCAGGGGTGGGCAGAGGGAGGAATGAGCTTCAGTGAAGGCACAGGACAGCCCCACATCTCTTACGGAAAGCTCGCAAGCTAAAGTGGCCCATCAGAAGAGTCTCTGATGTGGGTTGAGATGGCGAGAATCTTCTTACTCACCCCTATATCCAGCCCCTGCTATGGACCCGTCATGTACCATCTCATGGATCCCATCGGGAGACTCGCCATCTGGGGACAGTTCCTTGCAGCTAGGCAATCTCTGGAAGGCTGCCCACCAATGTCTCTGCCCCAGGGTCTTTCATTGAAGGACGGTCGGGCTGGTGCATCATATGTCCATAAGTGCCCACCTCCCCCGCCCCCCACACACATATACCTTCTGCATGAGCCTCAGTGGCCCAGTCACTTTCCCTCAGACCACTATCATTTTCAGACCCATGTGGAGAGCACAGGTCTGTAGCTTTGGATGGTCTTGTGTTATGAGAGGACAGAGGGGAGAGAAAGAGGGAAGAAGGAAAAGGTAGGAAGGAGAACGGAAGGTGAGAAGGAAACTAACATTTGGGAAGCATCAAATTGTGCAGGGCGCCGAGGTAGATGGTATGCATCCTAAATTCAATGTAATCTCCACCACATTCCCTTAGAAAACACGGGATGGCTAATTGCCATTTGATAGATAAAGAATCTGGGGCTCATAGAGGAAGCAGCAAACACAGTAAGTGCTTTGTGTCATTCTCTAGCCTCTGATTTATAAAAGACACTCGGTAAATACATGTGTGGTGAGTTTTGGGTGGGAGCCCAAGACTCAAAGCCTTCCAGTAGGCACCACCGTGATTCCACCCCACGCATATTAACCAAACTCCCTGGTACAACAATGCTCGAAGAGGACCCTTCAGAGGTCCCCAGAGACAGCCCAGCTGGCTTACAAGTTCAAGACGATGTATACTCAATAGTGCTTTCCCGATAGTATATATACCTTACACAGGGCACACGCACATGCTTATAGGAATGACTACCATTTTACACATCAGATCTCAAGTCACATGAAAACTTGAAGAGACAGATATTCCCCCTTGTTTTAGAGATGAGGAAAAACTGAGTCAAGGAATGTGCTCGAGAGCACCCAAGTCGGGAAGTGATGCAGCCTAGATTCAAACTTGGCTCTTTCAGACTAGAAGTCTTAGCTTTGAACTCTGCCAACCCAAGATACCAACATACACTCTTACACTTCATCCTACCATCATAGCCAGGAGACCAGGCTTGTGGGATGGGGAGGAGGGTGCATATGAAGTGAGACACATATTCTGCTTTATTCTCTTGTTCTAGGACACATGAGAAAATATAAGCTTATAGTTCATGTATGTACACACTTAAATACAAGCATACAATACGGTAAACTTACAGTGTGTAAACCAATTGAAATATCTGATAACTGTTGAATGTATTGGGGAGAGTCTATCCTGACCTAGACACCTGTGAACAAGTGATTAGTATATCTTGTTCACACTGCACACAAATAAACACACTCACGCCGACTCTCACATGCACATCCACTCACACACACTCAGGAGCACCTTCCCTCTTGGGGAGGTTTGTTCAGAGGCTGGCACCTGTCTCCTTAGAGTGGGGGTGGGGGCCCTGGCACAGGTGTGGGTGTGGGTGGAATTTATTTTCTAAACAAGTGAGAAAATGACAAAACGAGCAGAAAAACCACAAAAGCAGCTATGGTTGCTGATCTTAATTTGGGAGGGGGAAAAAAAACGCAGACAGAAAGAAGATGGAGGAATGTTCATAGCAGCACTCTCCACAATAGCTAAAACCTGGAAAGAGCCTAAGTGTCCATCAACAGATGAATGGATCAAGAAGATGTGGTTTATCTATACCATGGAATACTACATGGCAATGAGAAGCAATGAAATCTGGCCATGTGTAGCAACATGGATGGACCTTGAGGGTGTTATGCTGAGCGAAATAAGTCAGGCAGAGAAGGACAAATATCATGTGTGCACGTATAGGAGGATTAGGAGGAACTTAACAGAGGACCAAGGGGGAGAAGAAGGGCGGAAATGGTGGGGGAAAGGGGGAGAGGCAAACCATGAGACTCTTGAATGCTGACAAAAACTGAGGACTGATGGATGTGGGGGGAGGGGGGATGGTCATGGAGGGGGACACTTGTGGGGATGAGCACTGGGTGTTATGTGGAAACTAATTTGACAATAAACTATTTGTAAAAAAAAAAAAAATAACAGCACCAACATAAAAAAAAAAAAAGAAAGAAAGAAGATGGAGGAAGTGAGGTGAGAGGTGGTTTAAGGAATGGGTTGGGAGAGAGGGAAAGAATGGGGGACCAAAGAGAAAATGTGACCAAAGTAACGTGGCCATCCCCACCTCACCAGGACAAATGAGCCTAGCTGCTGTGTGCTTTTGAACCCATTTTACGAATTACCACCCATTAGCAGACGTGAGATACACCACAGGGAGGTGTTAGAAGGCTGGTTTTGCAGTTGATACTGTCAAATGACGGATGGCTTTGGTCAAACCAGGTCCAAAGGCTATAACCACAGAGCCTGTTTCTGAGCACCTATTCCCTTAGTTACTCTAAACTGCATGATTCAGAGTGTTACAGCAATTCTCTTGGTTTCCATACTTCCATTTCTGTGAGACACATGATTAAAAACCTGATTTGCTTTTTGCGTGTCAAACCTTAATCAGCGCCCACGCGAGGCTGGAGTGAGAGCCTCGGCAATCAGTCTGCACGATAGGGAAGGCAAGGGTGGAAATTGGACATGAGGACATTGCTTTCTTAGGGTTTTCCTTAAACTCTGAAAGGGATGCCTTCCTGCAAAATTTCAGCCACAATCTGTAATCAATTAGCTAACCAGCTCCCCCTCTTGAAACTTTTCTTGCAGATAAAAACTGCTTAATGCTATAAAGAAATGATCTAACATCAAATCTTTGTTTACGGTCATCCTTGGAATCGATCACAGCAGGAAAAAAAATGTGATTGTGTTAAAATCTGGCCATAGCAAAATCTGCAACTGTGACAGTATTTTAGTTAGGCCTGAGTCATCTCTTTTACTTAAAGGTGTTTTCACACAGCCTGAAAAACAAAGGGGTTAAGAGACACCTGCAGAATTAGCTTAAAGCTAATTAAAAGCTTAAAGAGTTAAGGTAGCAAAAATGGTGAAATTGATGTCACGAAAAAACATGAGTTTGTGTTGCTGTCAGAAATTGAGAATCTTGACAAAATTCCGCGTCATGCCTCATTTAGTATTCTATTTTTGTTTTGATCCAGACATTTTCTTGTTTTTAAATTTCTTTTAATGTTCATTTATTTTTGAAAGAGAGAGAGAGAGACAGCGTGAGGGAGGGAGGGACAGAGAGAGAGGGAGACACAGAATCAGAAGTAGGCTCCAGGCTCTGAGCTGTCAGCCCAGAGCCAGACGTGGGGATCAAACTCACAAGCTGTGATATCATGACCTGAGCCAAAGTCAGATGCTTCACTGACTGAGCTACCCAGGGCCCCTGATTCAGACATTTTCTCTTCTCATCTTACACTGAACACAAGAGATGTTTTGACCCTCTCTACAATCCTAGCGATGACTCTATTATGTGATACAGACATTTCAGAGCAAGTAATGGGGCCACTGTGTGGTATACACATTTCAGAGGGTTAGACTAATAGCAAAGAGATGCACTGAACCTCAGCCCATGCGAATACAACTGTAACAAGATTTACTAGCTCTTTAAACCAGCTGTTCTCAGGCATGGCTGTATTTGTATTTGAATCCTGTGGATTTGAACAAACTCATTATTTATGCCCGGGTCTCACCCTCCAGAGATTTGGACCTGGGTGTCAGGGATTTAAAAAGTTCTCCAGGTGATTCAAATATGTAGCCACCATTGAGGGCCCTGTTTTAAGCCAACACGCACTGTCCTTCCCCAACTTCATTGAGAGAAAATCAATAAACATATTGTATGTAGGCACTTGTGTTAATAAAGGAGACCAGCCCCCCAGGACTTACTCATTCGCCATTCACACTGGTCCTGGCTTTGTTCTGATGTGTCTTTCTGGGTGCCCAGACTGCATCTCCGGAGGTGGCTCTGGTGCTGCTTCTGGGGCGACTGACCCAAGCAGACACTTGGCCACGTCAGCATCTTGACCATTGTCTGGCATATTCATTTGCAAGAGCTCCCATAACAACATGCCACAGACTGGGTGGATTGAACATCAGAAGTGGATTTCCTCAGTTCTGGAGGCTGAAGGGTGAGATCAACACAGGGCTGGGTTCTCTGGGGCCTCTCTCCTTGGCATGCAGATGGCTGCCTTCTCTCTGAGTCCTCATGTGGTCACCCCTCAGTCTATGTTCTAATCTCTATTTATAAGGACATCTGTCATCTTGGCTTAGAGCCTCCTCCCCATGACTTCATTTGACCTTAATTACTTCTTTAAAGGGCCTGTCTCCAAATACACTCACCTTCTGAGATACTGGAGGTCAAGACTCCGATTTAGGAATTGAGTTGGTGAGTGGGGAGGGGATTCATCTCATAACAGCTAGCCAAGAAGGGTGTTTGCATTGTCAACATGCATTCACTTGTCGTAGCTCTCCAATAACAGTGACTGGGGACAATGTCAGAGAAATTGGGATGCACAAGCATTTGTGAACAGTCGTCCTGAGCTCCCTTTATCAGTCAAATTAGCAGTCAAGGTAGCAGCCACTGGGGGCTCTGTGGCCATATCAAAGGGCAGCATTAACCTGGGAATGGACCAGAAAATTCGTCTTCCACCCCAAGGGTCATCCAGAGGTCCTGGGCACCTTTTCCAGGGTCCTGGAAAGTGGGAAGCCCCAACCCCCACAGCCCCTGGCAGGCTGAAAGAAGGTGCACTCTGTTTGCTGTTACTGGTTCAAAGCAGCTCAGCACCCTACTTCCCAAACACAAGCGCCTGGCTGTCACCATGACCAAGAGGCCATGAGATGGCTGGAAAGATTGTGTTGGTTTTCCTCATTAATGACAGAGCAATACTTACCGTCTTTCAGTGATTAGATCTTTGGATGTTTAGTTTGTTCTTGGTCTTCCCTAGGTTTGAGTCTCACGTGACCCTTAGAGTATTTGGTTTGAAATTATTCTTTCTACTATTTCCATTCCATACGTCTTGGTGTAGGATACACCTCCACTTTCATTCCTGGAAAAGAAGGTTCAGGTGGACTCTATTCTCAAATTTCCAAACCTAAGTTCTCTGACTTTTTCCACTGCCTTTGAGTATTCCTTCCCCCATGGCCAAGAAGACATGACATAGGTGTAGAACTCAGTGTTTACTTTGTGTCCCACTGTGCTCTAGAGATTTCTATAAGCGGTGATTGTGTCTTCTAATTAGTGTCTCAGTGTATCCATGTTATTTCAGGTCCTCTTCTTTCAACTTTATCAACAGGTTTTAAAATAATTTAGTATCAAGATTAAAAAATAAAATTAAATGAATAAAGTGTTATTCTGAACTCCCTAAGAACACGGGCGATATCCCCATGAGGCTCTGATACTGTGTAGATACACATGTGAAATATGTTGAATTCAATCAGACTTAGTTTAATTAAATTGATAACTTCCTGTCAAAGCAAGAAGAGACTTGTAACTCTATCTTCAGAGATGAGCAAACCCCAGACAAGAGCACTGGTCTAAAGCCACAGAGTAAGTTAGGTCAATCCATTGATCAATGCCTACGTTAATTAATATACGACACACCTCAAGAGTCATGATCACTTTGCTTTAGGAAGATGTCAAAACAAGACACTATTTCACTGTCTTCCATTTAGCACATCTCCAAATGGCACATAAATTTTAAAAATGAACCCGAGGTGTGGATGAGAGGTAGAAAATAAAAGACACCCGTTTTATTCAAAACACACAGTCCGTTAAACTAGACCATGTGTCTTGCAGGCCACGGGGAGAAAGTCACCGGTAATAAAAGAGCTGGATTGAGTTTGCGGATGGCCCGCACCTCTCAGCCACTAACAGCCATCTGGATTGTCTATGTGGAGGCCAGATTGCCTGTTACATCCACCAAGTGAGTTGTCTTGCCCTAGAAAAACAAAATACAAAACATTAACAAAAGAAACCTATCATCTCCCTGTCTTCCTCCGTGGAAATGAGCTTTCTTCCAACACGCACTGGAGGCAGCCACCAAACTCATCTCTGCAAATCTGGAGGGTGACAGCTGCCAGCGTGGCATTTGGACAGGAATCTGATGGGCAGGCAGAGGGTTCCAGATGAGGAAGTCACAAGGAGTCGTTTCCCCCTCGGAGCCAGCAGGAGTTTAGGGAAACAATACCTAGCTATTAGCTGAGCCACAATCCTTTTCCCTAGCTCGCTTTGCGAAGTAGAAGGTGAGGTTTGGGGCCGTTTGACTGCAGAACTCTCAGACTCTGCAGCTCCCTTCCCTTTGTTCCTAAGAATAAGCAAATCACCGAAAGGCTGAAAATTTCTCCTTTAAAACAAAAATGGGCCAGTCTGATTTGGCATTTAATTGTGGCTTTTGTCTCTGTTTCGGATTAGTGACTCTTCTGCTTAGAAGGTGGTTGTTCTGACTTTTCTTTTCTTTCTTTCCTTTTTTTACAAATGCTTTATTGTCAAATTAGTTTCCACGTAACACCCAGTGCTCATCCCCACAAGTTGTTTTGACTTTTCTTTCAAGTTTCGTCTTCAGTTGTATTAATTCTGCTGTGAATTGCTTGGGGACGCTGACCCAGAGGAGCAGAGCGTGTATCTTTCTGGAAGCGCCTTCTGCTATCAGTACAGCGGCACAAATATTTTCCCAAGTAAAATGGAAGCCATTCATCAAATCAACTGTAGCAATTTTACATCGCAGGCCTGTGGATTTTGTACCTATTCATAAAATATCTCAAAAAACACACAGTGGAATACATTGCAAATGGCTGCACAGAAGACAGAGGAAGCATCTATCCAATCATTTTATTTTCTGTAAAAATGTGTTTGTTAATTTGTAGTTGTGATAACACGTCTTACATTGACCACCACACCACAGGTGTATATCATTAGGGAGTCAGATAAAACAGCAATCAGAAATCGCAAACCACCTTTAGGATTTACCTGGAAACGTGCAGGTAGGGAATGGTGATGCCATGCTGCTTCATTGAAACAGGAAAACATTTGAGGTTAGTTTGGATAACGTTTTCCTATGAGAATCAGAATCTCAAGGACTCATGTCATAAAGAACCCAATTTATTCTGTTTCCTCCATTGAAGATGTCAGAGGTGTGCTCAAGGTGTCCATGAAGGGAGCAAAAGCTCATTCATGAAATGGGTGCTAAGTTCCAAGAGCTGGTGCATATGAGGCATCGGGGGGAGATGTGAGAGCAAAAGCAAGAAGATGGACTTGTATGGAAGAGGTGCTAAGTATCAGTCACAACACCAGGACACGGATGCACATGTACATGTTACAAACATGTGCACATACATAACATGTAACGAATGCAGGTTACACACAGTTACACCCCACATTTGCTTCTGCTCTTGTATGTCAGCAAAAGGTTGCTTTCTCCACCTGCAGTGACTTCTCATACACACAATCTATCCCTATCTCCGTTTTTGTTTTTCTGTTGTTGTTTTTTTTTTAATTTTTATTTTTTTGGCTGATTCCTTTTCTGTCTTATAAACATTGGCCAGATAACACCTCTTCCAGGAAGTCTTCCCAGGCTGTGCTTTCCCTCCACCGTCTGGCTGACAGTTCATTCATTTGCGTTCCATAGAACGCCTGAGCATTCCTTCCCAGAAGGTGTTGGGTTTTTTCTTTTTTAATGATGTATTGTGATGATACTTGGATTAGTCTACAAGGACAGATCATCCAGGAGTTGTGTTTTATTAAACCCGGTGTGAGCCATCCTCAGATCCAATTTCCATCATCCGTGCCCCTCTTGGCAGCCCGGACGGCACCAGAATTGAAGATGTCTGATGCCCGGGGGACCAACAGGCGAGAAGGGCCTGCAACCATCCGTGTCATTGCTGATGCGCACATTGCCAAGGACCAAGCAACGCTTTAGAGACCAGCAGCCCTGTTTCTGGGTGGCAGTCTGCTTCGGGAAGTTTCTGTAGCACTAGGAGATGTGGTGCGCCTGGCCCAGATGGTCTAGGTGTTGAACACAGACAAGGGACATTACAGAAAGCAAAAGCCAGATGGACAAGTTCAGGGAGCTGAAAAGACATGTGTGGACAATAATGCGTTTTCAATTTAGCCAGGGACGCAGAGTCATGGGAGGTGAGGTTTGCGAGGTTGCATAACCAAGTGGAAGTGGTACTTGAATATGAAAGCTAGAGATGTTTTTAATTGGGCAGTGTGGTGGAGTTATTAATAGTGTAAATTCGAGAGCTAGAGTGTGATAGGGACCCAAAACTTACTTATTCACTACTTGTATGAGCCCAAGACACATTCCTAACCCTTGCTTTCTTCCTCCATAAAATGGAGGTAGGGGCGCCTGGGTGGCTCAGTCCGTTAAGCATCCGACTTCAGCTCAGGTCATGATCTCACGGTTTATGGGTTTGAGCCCCGCATCAGGCTCTGTGCTGACAGCTCAGAGCCTGGAGCCTGCTTTGGATTCTGTGTCTCCTTCTCTCTCTGCCCCTCCCCCACTCATGCTCTGTCTCTCAAAAATAAACAAAAAAAATTTTTTAAATGGGGCTAAACTGGGGCGCCTGGGTGGCTTAGTCGGTTAAGCGTCCAACTTTCGCTTAGGTCATGATCTCACGGTTCGTGGGTTCAAGCCCCGCGTCGGGCTCTGTGCTGACTGCCAGCTCGGAGCCTGGAGCCTGTTTCAGTCTGTGACTCCCTCTCTCTCTGACCCTCCCCTGTTCACGCTCTCTCTCTCTCCTAGAAATAAATAAGAAAAAATAAATAAATAAATGGGGCTAAATTATTATCATATGATATCATACAGAACAGTGCTTGGGATATAGTATATGTTACTTAAGTATGGCCGTGGGTGTTATATACTCTTCAGCCCTGAAGGAAACAGGATGCACGTGAAATTTTGAGGAGCACTGTGATGAAAAAGTTCAATGCATTTCCCAAAGTATTTATCTATTTACTATTGTATTTGACCTTCAGGTTCCTGAGAGGACACAGAGAGCAAACAGGGCAAGGTGTTCAACTCCTTTATCTCAGCTGCACATTTGTTTTGGCAGAAGCACATGTATTAAAAGGTGACTCTGACTCTGATGGAAACAAACATGCATTTTTTAAAGAAAAAAAACTCGATATTTTACTAAAAGTTATTTGGATTAGCCATATGTACATAAAATGTGTGGGAGAATGGTCAGCGCTAATATTACTAACAGAGATTTAATATGCAAAAAAAAATACAGAAGGATTAGTTAGTATGTGGACAATCCAACGATATCATGGGCTATAGAGATTTGTATTATTAAAGTAACGGTAAGGTACATGTCCCATATATAGATAAAAGGAAAACAAAGTTTACTCTGATGAAACACACCACAATGAAATAACCCCATTAAGAACAAAAGGATGTTGAGCTATTGACATGCATTTTGACAGCTGGCACCAGGAACACACAGTTGGGGAAGCGGTAAGGAAGTCATTGTAATAACTGAGCCTTGGTCAGGATAAGTGTGTGGCTTCATTTCCTCGAGCAGGACCCAGATTTTTGCAATAACGCTTGAAAACTGAAATGATGATTTATCAGGTATTTCAACACAGTTTTCTGTCACTCTTTGAAATGTCATGGCAGAGAAGATAGGCTTACAGAGTCAGGTTGATGACATAGGTTGGCTTTTGAAAGATTTGTATAAAACTTTCATACACTCTCTTAGTGTGTAGCAAGAAACTGGTTGAAGCCAATTGTTTCCTAAGGGAAATATGTTTTTTTTTAAATGTTTCTTTATTACTGAGACAGGAAGAAACAGAGCATAACAGGGGAGGGGCAGAGAGAGAGGGAGACACAGAATTTGAATTAAGCTCCAGGCTCCGAGCTGTCAACACAGAGCTTGAACCCACAAACTGTGAGATCATGACCTGAGTCGAAGCCTTTCATATTCTTAGTGTTTAGCAAGAAACTGGTCGAAGCTGATTGTTTCCTAAGGGAAATATGTTATTTTTAATGTTTATTTATTCTTGAGGCAGAGAGAAACAGAGCATGAGCAGGGGAGGATCAGAGAGAGAGGGAGACACAGAATCTGAAGCAGGCTCCAGGCTCTAAGCTGTCAGCACAGAGCTTGAACCCGCAAACTATGAGATCATGACCTGAGCCAAAGCCAGGTAGCCAACCAACTGAGCCACCCAGGTGCCCCAAGGGAAATATGTTTTTAAGCTCTATGTTCTACTACTTCAATAACATTGAAATAGTATTTAAATATGGCAGAAATTATAGTATAAAGCATTCACGTATATTTTCAAAGGGAAGACCACAACGCTGGCATTAAAGCAAAACCAGGTTCGTTTTGGCAACTTTCTCCAGGCTTTTACCTGAAGAAGCAACTGGAGATTGCAGTATTTATACCCAACCTACTAATTTTGAGTTCTTTACTTTGAAATAATTATGACACGATTTAAAACAATCCAAAATACTTATCAAACGAGTACAGAGAGATTTCAAGCACCCTCTGCTATTCTCCCCAGTAGAAGCATCTGACATAAGTATAGCACAATATCAGCCCCGGGACACTGACATTGATACCACATACAGGTCTTATTCAGACGTCACCAGATTTCACAAGCTCTTGTGTGTGTGTGTGTGTGTGTGTGTGTGTGTGTGTGTGTGTGTGTTTGTGTGTGTGTGTGTGTGCGCGCACGCATGTGTGTATGTTTGTGTGTCATTCACCTTAGAGTATATTTTCTTTACACGTGAGAGTCTTTAATGTTCTGTGGGTCAATATATTATTCATAATCACCAAACTTTTCAATATAAAAACTATATAATCACCTTATAGAAGAAAATAGATAATATTTTTTGAGGCCCCTTTGGCTGTGACTTCACTGCTTTGAAGTATTGTCATCAAATCATGAGCTTCCATATAGCTAAGGGCAGAACTGGTATTTAGTATTAATTTTAAAGTTGGATCATTGACCCATAGTTACTTCTTTAATGTCTGCTACTCCAGAGAACAGAACATTCCATGAGAGGAGGCCATGGCCGTCTTTATTTGCCTCCTTATCCTCACTCTATCTGAAATTGCAATGGGCACTTTATTTGGTATCCCTATTCTTTCTGTTCTTTGAGTTAAATAACTAGTGAGCAGACATAAAATTATGTACCTTCAAATGTTTAGCATGGCAACAATTCCAGATTTATTGTTTTGGTATATGTAAGGTCAACAAAATGGCTTATCACCTCTCAGGTGGGCTTGAGAGGTGGGGAGAACCGAAGCTATAAAAGTCTCACATTTGCCTAATGTGTCTACATCTCCACAGGACTCACTAGAGTGTGATTGGCTTGGGGTTAGACACCATATTGGTACCTTAAGAAGGGCCTGGAAATAAATCCTTGCTTTTTGCCAAAGTGTGGGCTGGTCATTCATTGAAACAACGATTCAGCAAGCATTTATAGAGAGACTTGGATACGTCATGAACTTGACAGGCTAAAACAGAGTGATTTGATAGTTTACTTGGAAAGAGACCCAAAAAGCCATACTTACAGCAAGAAGGGTACTTGCTAAACAGAAGCAAGCACAAGGAATCTCAACGAGGTTTCTGATATCAGAAAGTAATGCTGAGTAGCCTATAACTTATGAATATACAGTTATTATGAATATACAGAATATACAGTATTCTGAACTTGCACATGAATGACTCTGTCTCACTTGTCATTTCCACTGGAGCTTCTGCCACTTTGCCACAGGAAGGTGGACATTTAGGGCCTTTAAGAACTTGTGTGTCCTGTCAGGGACAACTGGGGAAACTGATCTAAGGCTCCTCCCGAGTGAATGTGGTTTGCCCTTAAAACCAATTACATGCCCCAAATACCTCCACCCTTTAAGAATTAAAAATCTGCTTTTTTTATTTTTTTTGTTTTTTTAAGCTTTATCTATTTTGAGAGAGGAGAGAGTGCAAGTAGGGGAGATGCAGAGAGAGAGGGAGACAGAATCCCAGCAGGCTTTGTACTGTCAGCATGGAGCTGGATGCAGGAGTCAAGCCCACGAACCGTGAGACATGACCTGAGCTGAAACTAAGAGTCAGAAGCTTAACTTACTGAGCCACTCAGGTGCCCCAAGAATCTGTTTATTTTAAATATGAAGCTGGTATCTCACCAAATGTAAGGTGAATACTAGCCTCTTTGAGATGCAAATAGGAGGGAAGTAGGATTAAGGTCTATGCCTCACCTTTTTTTTAAAAAAAAATTAGTGAACTAATGTGCTTATTTATCTCCTATTGTGTAGCAGAACAAAGTGGGGCTAAGAGAGAATTCTTAGACATTTTTTGTTGGGAAATGTGTTGGGATGGAGATTTTATTACCTAGAGTTCCTTGGGAAATGAGGCCCACTAAATAGCAATTAGTGGACCATGGGGTTCATGGGAGCAGTGTACCATGCTCAGCAACACTTGGGGAAACTCATTTGCTCCCTCTCTTCCTTTCTTTTCCTAGGATTCAGATCTTATACCATATGAGTTCATTATGGGTTAGTAGCACTTAGTGGACTGATCTGAGAACTGAAGCATCTTTTAAAACACTGACTCAACAAATAAATGTAGTCTAGCTTCTCAATCAACAAATTCCATTCAGTTTTTGGACCATAGTCAGTGTAGGAAGAGAGATTCTTTACCACACTTGCAAGTGTCTAAATCACCGCTACTTTTAGAATAGCCTGGGATGTATAGACCATAAGTAACCCTGTGGTCATCTCATCCCTAACTTTTGAAAGAAAGAAAGAAAGAAAGAAAGAAAGAAAGAAAGAAAGAAAGAAAGAAAGAAAGAAAGAAAGAGAAAGAAAGGAAGGAAGGAAGGAAGAAAGAAAGAAAGAAAGAAAGGAAAGAAAGAAAGAAAGAAAGAAAGAGAGAAAGAAAGAAAGAAAGAAAGAAAGAAAGAAAGAAAGAAAGAAAGAAAGAAAGAAAGAAAACTTTTGAATGAAAGAAAGAAAGAAAGAGAGAGAGAGAGAGAAAGAAAGAAAGAAAGAAAGAAAGAAAGAAAGAAAGAAAGAAAGAAAGAGAGAAAGAGAAAGAGAGAGAGAAAGAAAGGAGGAGGGGAAGGGAGGGGAGGGGAGTGGAGGAGAGGCTAACAGAGGAGGTAAGTGATTTGTATGGCATACTGCTAGTTCATGAGTAGGGAACCTAAATTTTGGTCAATGTCCTTCACTTTTGTCTCTTTTAATTTAAAGTGTTTCTTGCCTATAATAGCCAGGGTTCTCCAGAAAAGAGCCAATGAGAGAGAAAGAAAGAGAAAGAGAGACTAATTATAAGGACTTAGCTCACAGGATTATGGAGACTGACAAGTCCCAAGATCTGCAGTCAGCAGGCAACCTGGAGACCCAGCAGAGCCAATGGAGGAGTTACAGTTCAAGACCAAAGTTCAGAGAACCAGGCTAGCGGATGGTGTAAGTTCCAGCCCAAGTACAAAGGCTTGATACCCAGGAGAGGCAACCGTATAATTCCAATCTGACTCCCAAGGCCTGAGAACCAGGAAAGCCAATGGTGTAAGTTTCAGTCTGAAGGCAGGAGAAGATCAAAATCTTCTCAAGTAGTCAAAGTTCCCTCTTACTCAGCCTTTCTTGTTCTATTTAGGTCTTCAATTAATTGGATGAGGCCCACTCTCATCAGAAAGGACAGTCTTTTTAACTCAGTTGACTGATTCAAATGTTGATCTCACTCAGAAATAACCTCAAAGATACACCCAGTATGTTTGACCAGATGTCTGGGCACCCCAAGGCTCAGTCAGGTTGACAAATAAAATTAACCATCCCACTGACCTCCTTTTCTGCCTTTAGTATCATCCCCATCCCCACCCCTACTTCTAGATCCCCCCTCTCTACACTCTTTTCTGACTCAAATGGAAACAGCTCTCAGCTCTCCTTAGTCATGCTCACCTCTTCTTAGTTGAGAAATGTTGACTTTAATAAGATAAAGAACCTTCAGGATTGTCCAGAGTGGAAATGAGATGCCAATGGAGTGCTTACAGCATTAATTCCTAAGTCTCCATTGGTTCAGAGAGACTTTGAGGAGAAGGGCAGCCAAGGGGCTTATAGATTCACTAGTTACAAATGCATTATGATGAAGGATATGTATCAGTGGTAGACCCATGGTGCATATAGGAATTATAAGAATTGGCATTATGTATTAGGAAGAGCATATTTGTCCTTGACTGGAAAATTGAAATGGTAATAGTCGGTAAGAAAGAATTCTCCATTCAGCTATGAATATTATATCCCTACTGTAAGAAATTGAAAACAGTTTGCATTAGGGAATTTTTAGGGGAAAAAATGTATTCCTAAGTCATGAGTGGGGTGTTTAATTAATCACTGCCTTGACTTTCCTGTGCCCTGTCATTCGAGGGCAGGAGGATGCACTGGTTTGGGGACAGCTGGGCCATAGGAGCACCAGAGCCAAATCTCAAGTGGTCAAGGCCGAAGAACATCCAGACTAGAATCTAAACTCCAAGTGAGGAGACATTTAAGCTACTAGGGAACATGAAGAGGCTGATAATGAGAAATCCAGGCAGGCAGGTTGGAAAACATTTGGAGCAACTATAGTATATCGAGGAAAGCATTGGATTAGAATCAAGCTATTATGGATTTGAATCTTGGCTTTATACCATACAAGTTGTGTGACCTTGACAAGAACTTGTCTATCTTTATTTCTAAGAAGTTGGATAGTAACAACTTCCTCTACGCAAATATATTTGGTATTAAAAACCAACACATGGGGAAATAGTGCCATACCTGGCATGGAGTAGGTGACTAATAAATGCTAACTAAATCTAAATATTAAAGAAGTATGTAAATAACAGAGGTCAGGAAGCCGGGGCCCACGATGCCAGGTTGCTTGTGAATTACAAGACCATCTGAGGACAGCCAAGACCCAGTGGTATGAAGTATGGAAAGGACCAAGACACTAGGTAAGAGCACTCTACATCACCTTATATAAATTCTCATGGAAGCACCATAAATAAGATGTTTTGTGTCATTTTGTAACAATATAACTATAACTGAGAAGTTAAGCATCTTAAGAGCTTTCCCAAGGACACACAGTGGTAAAGTAGAGTGGAGGAACCCAAGAAAATTTGCCCACCAAGCCTAGGATCTTTCCACAACACTTACTTGTCTTACACTAAAACTCTAGGTGGGAAGAAGAAGGTTTGCTCCACCCTGTCTCCCCCATTGGATGCAATTTAGAGGCAAACTGTAGCACTAAATTCTTGAATTAGAAGGAAACAAGGCTGCAAGTCAATGATGTAAGCTTCCACCTTAAGAAACTAGAAATAAAAAAGCAAAATAAACATGAGGCAAGCAGAATTAAGGAAACAATAAAGAGTATAAATCAATGAAATTAAAAACAGAAAGGCAATAAAGACGACCTGCAATACCAAAAGCCTTGTTCTTTGAAAAGGCCAATGGAATTGATATACTTTTAGTGAGAATGAATATGAAAAAAGGAAAGACGTAAATTCAGCAATATGGGGATTGATACAGGAGATATATATATATATATATATATATATATATATATATATATATATATATACTCGCAGACATTAAACAGAAAATCAGGAACATTCCATGAACAATCATTGAGCTCTTAGAAAAATTATATAACCTTAATTGTCACATCTCTAAAATGAAAATGATAGCACTGTAAATAATCACGAGAAGGTTGTTGCAAGGATTAAATTAGTGTAGATAGATGGATAGATAGATAGACAGATAGATAGATAGATCCTAATGTGGAACCTGATATCTGAGAGATGTTGCATAAATATCTGCACAATTGGCAATTGCCAAATGCGTGGTGCTGTCCATGCCAGTGAGGCCAGAGGAGGCCAGGAAGCTCCAAGGACTGAAAGGATGAAGGAAATATTTATTCATGAATTCTTCAGAGAATTGGGGCCTGAAGTGAGGCTTACAAGCCATGGCTATACAGATGAGAGACAGAAGAGAAGAGGGGACAGTGATGCCCAGGGAAGAGAAGGGTGGGGACGGGAGTACCCAGGGAGCACTTGTAGCATGAGGTGAGCACGCTCAGAAGAGATGATTAGAAATGCGGGGGGGAGGGGGACAGGGCTTGAGTATAAGGTTCAGGTAGAGTGTAAGTCACTGGGGCCTTTTTTAATGTGTCCTGAATCCCCGGATATGGAGTCTGGACTTGACCCTATCAGCAATGGGAGCACAATGAGACTCTGAAAGTTGGCATTCTTGTCTGAAATTTATTTTATTTTATTTTATTTAAAAAGTTTTTTTTTATTTATTTATTTTTGAGAGAGACAGAGTGTGAGCACGGGTGGGTGAGAGGCAGAGTGAGAGGGAGAGACACAGAACTCCAAGTGGGCTCCAGGCTCCATGCTGTCAGCACAGAGCCCAAAATGGGGCTCGAACTCATGGGTCCTGAGATCATGACCTGAGCTGAAGTTGGACACTTAACTGACTGAGCCACTTGGCGCTCCGTCTGATATTTATTTTTTACAAAGTTTTCCCAGTGAGATCGAATGTTTGATGGCAGAGAGACCCGGAGGTAGAAAGACCCAAAAGAAGGGTCTGAAAATAGACTGACCACAGAATGGCACATACCTAGATTGGGATGTTAGGGGCCATTTTTGGCTTGACATTTATGTTGCCGTATTACCCTAGCACCGACTTTGGGAACCAAATTTCTTCATGTGCACAGAGCTGTGACATTACCCAGGTTTGGTTGTAACAAAGTTAACACATACATCACTACTCCTAGAGCCCTGTATTGTTACACTAGTTATTCTGATGGTGTTATTTTCCATGCCACACTGATTATAAGCATAAAGGCCGTATGTCAAGCTTGTGATGAGAGCAGACATATCCCCTTTGAATGTTGGAGGTCCCAACTAGTTTATTTTTCCTTTGTGTATGGTGTCTGGGGTTTGGGTTGAAACATCACAGCTAAATTCAAACTTTATTCCTTAATCCATGAGCTAACATTCCTGGTGGTAGCATTCCATGTGTCAGAGGCCCTGACCCCTTGGAGCCCCTCCTACACCATAATGACCTTGAAGCTCAGCTCTCCCAGACCCAGCTTCCCAGCCCCATTCTCAGAGGGCTTGCTGTAAATGTGCCACTTTGCTTGGTGCTCAGAGCCACCCACTTCTCTCCCAACCAACGTTTACATCCACTATACCGGCAGTCATTTTGACTGGTCTTCTGGCCACCATTTTGTATTTCTAAAGGCCTGGGGACTTAACTTCCATTTAAGGCATCCTAAGAACCCCTTAACACACTCAGGAGGAAGGAGGTCCTCAGCAGCAAGGACCAGGTACACAGCTCCAGGTGAGACTGCATTTGCCTGCAATCTCCTTGTGCATTTTGGGCTTGGAATCGCTTGCCTATGGCGTGCAGTTTCAAGATTACATTCGTGTTTACTTCTTCCTTCACATTTCACAGATATCCTTTATTTTTTGTTGGTGGATAAATACCTGCAGGTTTTCACACCTGTTTCCCTTTCAGGAGGATGCAAATATATATAAAAAAAATAATCAGTTTCTTTACTGACAGGTGGATGTTTAGGGAAGTTTCATGGTAATTAAAACCATATTCTAAATATTTAAATAAGCAACCTAAAATATGAAAATAAGTTTATAGTCAATAATTTGGTGCACATTATTTAAAAATATCAAATGTTTCTTTAGAGCCTTTTGTTTGATTAGAGAATTTGTGAGCCTTCAAAGAGCTGACTTCCAAATTGACAAATGTACTGCTCAAGCTGGTCCTAAGTAACCTGCATTGGCATCAGACCACAATAAACAGCAAAAACAGTTTGATGGAAAAATGAATTGGCCAGCTCATAGGGTACCGGCTTTCCGTGAGAATTAGAAAAATCATACCTAAACATGTAAATATTAGGGTAATGTCAACAACTTGTAATGGGTGCAGAGTATGATTTTTTTTAAATTTATATGGCTAATAATTCCTTATCATAAGTATTACGTTAAACCAAGTGATTTTGTTTCCCTAGTTTATGTAACCGTTCTCTTCCAGAGCAAACCAGAAGATAAAAGTGCAAGGAATAGAGAGCTGAAATAAAGTATGGGGTGCCTGCCGTCTCATATAACAATACTGCATTCTTTCCCTGAACTTCACACACCGTCTCGTGATCTAAATTGCCTGGTGTTTCCTACACATGTTCTACTCTGCAGAGATGTGAAAAGCCCACCTCTCCTGATCCAGCGGCAAAACTCAGGCTTTCAGAGATTGGAGATTCCTGCTTTGCTCCTTTCTCCTTAGAAGGGAAAATCAGATGTCTTTTCCAGGAAATCACTTTTAACCAATCAGAGCACAGAATAATGTCTTTTTTTTTTCTGTCCCTGTTAGCAGTGTATACCATATGCCAGTTAAAACTATCTTCCCATCTTCTCTGTCTCTGTATGTATGTGTATATATGTCACTAAATCCATCATCTCTTAGAAGTTATTGTGACCAATCAGTTCCATTTATATACGACGTGAAACAGAGATTCATCCAGGACAGGGTGTTGAGCACATCACCACTCAAAATCCCAGAACGAAGACACTATGTAGCAAGGCAGTAATTCCTGTTGACAGACTCTGGCCACACTGTTCTTGACATTGGGCACATTAGCCAGTCCAGGAGCAAATAAAAAGAAGAAACAGGTGTGAAATCACCTTCCTGCCTCCCAGGATGAATGCCTTGTACACTGGAGGCAGTGCACCTGCACTATTGTTCCGGAGGAAAAAATAGCTTTTAAGAGCAAATACTCATGAGCCTTGATAGAGACAAGCGACTCCTGTGTAATTTGAGTATAAATGGGTCCCTTTTTTTCTCTCCTTTATGATGGTTTATATTATATTAACTCTTTGAGGAAATGGCTCTGAAGCTCGGTCTAGACATTTAAGGGCTGCTTGCTTAAAGGGAAGGGAGAGGAGGCTGAGGAGGGATCTCATTTCTGGGATGGCTGCACCGCAGGGAACCCCACACCGCTGTGGGTCCTGATTTCTTTATGACCGTGTGGTCCTTGGCCTGTTTCTGCACTTGCCCAACTCCTGGCTGCTCTCCGTCCACACAAAACCAGATCAATGAGGACAATATTATGGCGAAAGGCTGGAGCCCCATCCTCAGGATATAATTCTAAGTAGAGATGTAAAGGCATTGGCAAGAAATCACAGGAAGTTCTGCCTTTTCCTGTGCTAACTACTTTAGTGCCTTTTAACATACACATTTTGGTAGGTTTTTGTTTGTTTGTTTGTTTGTTGTTTTTGTTATTTGCCACAAAAAGACAAAGTTAATGCCCGCTGGATCAAGGACAGCTCTCCCAAACCCAGATCTCTCGCTCCTGTGCCGGCCTGAGCTGACGACAGTGAGGTCCCTGGCTTGCCCTGCCTCCTGTGCCGCATGGCTCTGCCCTGGCTCTGAATGAAGCTGGAGGGTAGGGGGCACGGCGATGCAGCCATAAATTCATATTTGTTAAGTCCGGCTAGTTCCACAAGACAAAGAATGGTCTGAAAACATTCTGGAAATCCTCTCCCCCTGCCTCATCTGCGGGCTCTGAGTTCCTGCCTGGGGTGAGCTGCTCTGTTCCCGGTTCCTCCCTGAGTCTCCGTCCTGCCTTCCTCTGGTGAGTTCCTAATGCAGAGACTGGAAGGTTCCTCCTGAAAACTCCCAGCTTTCTGAGGGAAGCGAGACCCGTTTCTGCTGGTCTGAGCTCCTGAGTGTGGCCTTCCCCATCGTGTTTGCTCCCCAACAGACATTCCAATATGGATTCCTGGAATCTCACTGCCAACTGCTCGCCTAAACTTATGCTGTTCCTGCCCAGTCCTTTGAACTTGTATCTTGTTTGCCAGAATGAACCCTCCCTCGGCTATGACAGGTACCATGGACACCTGTCCAGGGGGACATATCTAGCACCTGTTCTCAATCTGCCCGTATCTGTTCCAGGAAGTCATGTGTAGCCTGGCCATGACTTAAGTGACATTCTAGACACTCTTTGCTAACACTTACCTATCCAATGTCTAATTTTCTTTTAACCCTATTACTGCGATAAATGGATCATAAAGCAGGTAACAGTGTTCTCCTTGGTATTTCCAAATTGCGCAAACATCCCGTGGAGCTCCATCGTGTGTGAGCTATGGTATTGGACATTAGGGATGAACAAAGGAATAGTAATTGCCTCGGTCCTTGAAGATCTTACAAAGTAGGATCTGCCACATTCAGACTCTAGCTCTGCCAGCTTCTGCCTGTGGGCCTTCGGGCAGGCTTAAAATAATCGCCCTCTTTGTTTTCCTATTGTGAGAAAGAGATAATTTTTATCTTTGGAGGTCATTGAGAGAACAAAATCAAACAGTGTGTGTGAGAATGAATGCACATTGTGACATGATGTTTTTCCTATAGCATCTTTCTGGGGCAGCCTCACTTACTAGCAAAGTCACTAGTTGGTTTTTTTTTTTTTTCCTTTTATGTGAAATGGCCTGTTGGGCTCCGTGCGCATGAAAATCTTTTACATTTAAGGAGTTTATGATTCTAAGTGTGAATATAATTACTTTCAAAAAATGAGTACGCTAGCATTTAGAGCAGCGCTGTCTGATAGAACTTTCTACAGTGATGGAAATGTTCAGTATCTGTTCCATCCAATATGGCAGTTGCTGGCCACATGTGACTGTTGAGTACTTGATATATGGCCAGTGCAACTGAAGAAACTAATTTCTGATTCTATCCATTTTGATTAATGGGCATTTAGGCATAATAGCCAAGGAACAGACTTACGTTATTCTCTTGTGTTTATGAAACAGAGTGGAGCAGAAGAGTCTTAACATAAGTCACTTTGGATGTCCTCTCTTTCAGAAGTCAAAATGGCACCCTCAGCTAAAAATACGCCCCCCTCCTTTTGTTCATGCTGCTAGGGAAATGAGAGGAAATTGAATAAAGATACACAGGGCAGTTTCCATATTTCTGTAATTTCCCCTGAATTGCTCACAAAGTGACGATTATTCTCCTCCCATTAAACATGGGGCCATCTGGGGCATAGATATGCAGGAAGATGAATATGCGACTGCACAGAACCTATTCTTTAAACATGGATTCGTTCTTTTGTGTTGTGTGGGGGACAGAAGGATTTTCTGAACTTCTATGGGAGCATCTCGGCATCTTTATCCCTTTCACATCTGCCGCTGCGTGGAATTGATGGTAATCGGGGTTATTATTATGGTGTCTTCCTCCACTTAATATGAGGCCATCTGGGGTTTGTGTGGTAGGGGATGGATTAGCATTTTTTTTTCAAGTGCTCTTCTTCTTTAGTAAAAATATTTTACGGAAATTATTTCAGAGAAAAGATTATGATAATAATGATGATAATACTAATAATAGGGTTATTATGGGAGATCTCCTTTTTAAAAAGCCTCTAGTCAGCATAATCCAGAACAGGGAAGGCCAGGACTTGAACACCTGGCCTCTGGAAGCAGCCATAAGTGGTTCACTGGGCCTCGTGGGCTCTGCAGCAAACCGGGACCAGGTCTCTGAATGGTGAACACGGCAGTGAGGATGGTGGGGAGACTACCAGACACAGAGTCCAGTGGCTGGTCTGGACCCCAGCTCAAAGGCGCCTGCCCATGGCCTTCGGGCAGGCTGCATAGAATCACCCTCCTTGCTTTTCTGTCTGTGAAAGAGAGATAATAGTTCTTACCTTCAAGGGTCGTTGAGAGAATAAAATTTGGGGTATGTGTGAGAACGTGTCGCAGAGCCATGGTGGGTAGTCTTAATAAATTTCCAAGTAAAAACAAAACAAGACAAGAAAAGTGGAATATAAATACCCAATGTAAGGGACTTTTCAGTTCCCTTATCTCTTGACAGATTATCAGGAGAGCAGTTAATATTAGAATCGATGTAGCATTTCTACTTCGTGGTGTATAATTAGCTTAAGTTATAGTTAAATGCCAAGAGGTTGGGCGAACCTAAAACCTGATTAAATCGGTTCCTAATGTATGCCTATAGCATAGTGATGTACAGTCATAAAAACAGAATTTGGAGTCCTACAAAAATGTCTTCGAATCATTGGCAGAGTGCCCTTGAATAAGCCATTTTTCTCTCTTAGTTAAGTGTTATTTACAGTAATAGTCTCATGAGGAAGGTATGCCACATGTTTATGAAGAAATTATTCAAGTTACAAAATTTAATGTAGAGTCTGTTATGTAGTAGGCACATAATAAGTGCTGAGTTTAATATATATGTATATGATAAATGACATACACATGATATATGTGAGATCCATGTATATGTATGTGGGTGTGATAAGTTATACATATGTATGTATGTGGCATATGTGTTTGTGACAATTCTTCTCATCACTTTAGTGCAGCTCTGTCTTTCTCCTTGTCTCCTTTGTCTCCTGTCTCCTTAGATTATGTGAATCCAACTGGTGTGGCCATCTTTCCAGGGGCTTAACTTCCAGAATAGGGCATAACCTTTCTTCTCATCTTAACTCTACTGCTTTCCACTTATGGAATATTGTCTCCCTCACCATGGACTGCGTGACTTTGGATGCCTGTCTGAAATGACTTTTCCTTCCTCAGATTCTTCCCACCTCTGTCATGCCTTTTTTGACAGGTGGATTTAGAACGGTTGCATATGTGAGAAACCAGACCTTGTTTGGAGGACACTGAACTAAATAAAGGCGCATTGTTTTCTAATAACATATGTCAGCCTGTATTTTAACTTGATGAGAAAATCTCCTTTTAAGATTAGAAACCCAAATCTGTTCCCTTACACAAATATTTATTTTACTCTATTGTGTAGGCATGCGTCTCTGATATTATAGCACTGTCTAGAATAGCATATTTGCATCTGTTTAGCAAATTAAAAAAAAATAAGAGTCTGGAATCCTATATTCTTGGCATCTCTTCCAAGATGAAAGGCACTTTTCCTACTGAAGCCATGCACTGTGCTCTGAATCACAGGTCTGGCAAGGCCTGTTCAGAGACTTCGAGATGTTAGACCCAGAAGGGAGCATGAGATTTATGTAAGTCATTTAGACTCTCCCTGCAGACTCACTCCTTTCTCTTCCCGTTCTGCTCCAGATCCCAGAAGACTGACCCTGTGGGCGACCTTTCACAGGTCCCCCAGGCAGCTGGCATCCAGCCGGGTTTGGTCAATGGGAAGCCCTCATGAGAAATTGAAAGTTGAGGTGAGGGAAGGAGCCAGCTCTCTTTGCCTCGCTCTCTGTGTGGGTGGTGGCCCCCACAGTGGTGGTGTCATCGAAGTCCTCCATGAGCTGGATCTCCCCTGGGTGACACGGGCCACTGTGTTCCTGCAGTGTCACCTCTTTACTTTACTCCTCTGTCATTGGCCAGGTAGTGGCTCTGCTACCCCTCACGCCTGGCTTGGATCGGCAGCTATCCCTATAGCACCCAGCGTTTACACTAATCTCCTGTTCTTTGAAATAATGTATCTTTATTTTCTGATTTGAACCCTGACTGATAGACACAGCATTTTCTTTTCTTTTTTTTTTAATATTTTTATTTATTTCTAGGAGAGAGAGAGAGAGAGAGAGACAGCGTGAACAGGGGAGGGTCAGAGAGAGAGGGAGTCACAGACTGAAACAGGCTCCAGGCTCTGAGCTGGCAATCAGCACATAGCCCGACGCGGGGCTCGAACCCACGAACCGTGAGATCATGACCTAAACGAAAGTCGGACGCTCAACCAACTAAGCCACCCAGGCGCCCCAAGACACAGCATTTTCTAGGGGTTTTCAAGCTCTTCTCAGTACCACGAGGTTTTCAGAGCTTCTCGGGGCCCACTGTTGACATAGGAGAAGGAAGGGTAAGAAGGGAGCAGCTGTGGGACCCCAGTAGCTATGGAGAAATGGTAGGCATTAAGAAATGGTTCCAAACAGAGAGGGAGGGAAGCAAACCATAGGAGACTCTTAAATACAGAGAGCAAACTGGGGGTGGATGGGGGATGGGGGAGAGGGGAAAATGGGTGAGAGGCGTGGAGGAGGGCACTTGTTGGGATGAGCACCGGCTGTTGTACGTAAGCAATGAACTACAGGCATCTACCCCAGAAACCAAGAGCACATTGTGCACACTGTCTGTTAGCCAATTTGACAATAAATTATATTTTTTAAAAAACCCACCTTTTTCAGGAAAGAAAGAAGGAAGGAAGGAAGGAAGGAAGGAAGGAAGGATGGAAAGAAAGAAAGAAAGAAAGAAAGAAAGAAAGAAAGAAAGAAAGAAAGAAAGAAAGAAAGAAAGAAAGAAAGAAAAAGAAAGAAAGAGAAAGAGAGAAAGAAATGGTTCCTGTGTGCACGGAACTCACAGTCTAGTAGGAGTAATGTTCATGTGTTTTCTGTGACTGTGACCTTTAAGTTGGGGCGATATATAACCTCTGGTCTCATTGTCTGCGAAGGAGTTCTGTTTGCTAAAAATATGACTGAATGAATGAATGAGTCAGTCAGCTATTCAGCAGGGAAAGATATTATATCAGTGGCTGCAGGTGCCAGTAGGAATGAAAAATGAATGGGGAATGAGCATTGCATGAATGAATGAATGAAGAGGAAGGAACACTATACTATGTGTTCTTCACGGCCATGGGTTCATGCTCTAAGTTGCCCTACACAGGTAGCTGTGGGTTCTTCTCTAAAGAAGATTTAGATTTGCCAGGTTCCTTTGGGAAGTCTCTCCTTCCCCCTGGACCTGTCTTCTCACCTATAAAATGTGGCATTTCTATGAGGCAAATAGATTTTATCATGAATGTGAAATGTGCCCAGGTCCAGTGGCTGCCCGTTTTACTCCAAAGAGAAGGATGCTGAATGAGCCCGTGAGCTGCAGAGGACAAGAGCAAGGCAGTCTATCTGTGGCACCCGACATGGGGACACCCGCTGTGTGTCTGCCTGGACGGTACTGTTCAGGGCAGACCCGATCCAGTGTTCTGTTTCTCTGTTTCATCTGACTCATTACAAGCAGCCTTGTCTAAATCCTTCTCTGCACAAAGAGGCAGCTGGAAGTTACCGCTGCTCAGGATCAAAGAACATGATGTTTGCTGGATTATAAAAGCAGCTTTCTGCTGCACTCACCTCTCTGCCTGCCCATCTCCTACATGAAGATGGGAGCGCCGTGGGGCCAAGGACATTTTGTTTGCACTGTCGGGTCCCCAGCAGGAGTTACAGGTTGTAGCACAGGCTAAACAGGAGAATTGTTGGTTGGATTGGATTGCACGTGACTTGTGGGGTCGATCCATCAGCAGATGAGTGGGGGGACCAGGATGTAAACATAAATATACAATGTGAAGGTCAACATTGGGCAGCCTCTGTATCTTAGCCAGTGGATACTCAGAGCAGAGCTTCAGACAGGGACATGGATGCCGGGGGGTTATTTTAGGAGGTGGAAGCAGGAAGAGTGAAATAAGGAAGGAGAGAGAGCTAATCGCTGGTGGAGAGAGCTGAGGACTTCAGAGGAACCTGAACAACGTAGGGCTGGAGGAGGCCGTAGTTATGAACTACTTTCCATGTAGCCTCTGATGTTCGAAGGCTGCAGGCCTGGGGAGGCTTGGCAGTGGCCTTGCACTCCCACGTGGCAGCAAGAGAGACGTTGTAATCAAAAGCCAGAAGTGGTACAAAGTGCTCTTGAGCACACCTCGCTTCAGTAGCCACACTGAGGAAGGGACACGGCAGAGAGGCGTCACAGGACAGGACAGGTACAAAAGTTGAAGATGGCACCTTCCGTGAGCTCCTTGGAGGTGACCTGAGGGAGCAGAGAACACCAGTGTCCATCATTCTTCTTCATCTTGTAAGAGCAACAGAGCAGGGGTATGGCCCCATGAGGGTGGACCTCTCTTGTGCCCTTGGCCTTGGGCCAGCAGCTGACCTGGACTTGAACTGTGCCAGCCCAGGACCACTTTCTGTAGAACTCAGGTAGGGCTCAGTGGGGACAGGATCCCACCACCTCTCTCCCTACAATTCACACAGACTCCACTCTCTGGAATTTGAGGCCGCCTCAGTTGTCCCGGTCAGCTCTTTGCAAATGTTCACTATCACAGGTCCCACAGAGCATCTGTGATGCCCACACGGTGGGGGAGGGGACAGGAGCAGAGAGATGGGCCGAGGGCAGCAAAGGTATGAAGGGGGGGGGTTGGCACAGAGACTGGCACACAGAGTTGTGTGCTGGACAACTTAGCCTGAGTGAAAAAACAATGTTAATTTAAAAATGTAAGATAAGGGGCACCTCGGTGGCTCAGTCGGTTGAGCATCTGACTTCGCCTCAGGTCATGGTCTCACAGTTCGTGCGTTGGAGTCTGGTGTCGGGCTCTGTGCTGACAGCTCAGAGCCTGGAGCCTGCTTCAGATTCTGTCTCCTTCTCTCTCTCTGTCCCTTACCCCCCTCTCTCTCAAAAATAAACTTAAAAGAATCTTTTAGGGGCGCCTGGGTGGCTTAGTCGGTTAAGCGTCCGACTTTCGCTTAGGTCATGATCTCGCGGTTCGTGGGTTCGAGCCCCGCGTCGGGCTCTGTGCTGACTGCCAGCTCGGAGCCTGGAGCCTGTTTCAGTCTGTGACTCCCTCTCTCTCTGACACTCACCTGCTCACACTGTCTCTTTCTCTCTTAGAAATAAATAAAACATTTTAAAAAAAAAGAATCTTTTAAAAAATTAATAAATAAAAATGTAAGATAATATCTTCTTTGTGATTAAGAGAAGCTAAGGACTTTTAACAAACTCCAGAGCATTAAATATGAAGCAAGAATTGATAAAGATTTGATTGTCTCAAAATTAAAATTTTCTGTTCCAAAAAGGAATGTGGGGAAAATGATTTCAATGTTTAAACAGGAGAGAGATTAATAACCAAATTGTAAAAGGAGCACCAAACAGTCACGCAAAGGGATTTTCTTGTCATTAGCGACCAGAGAAACAAGACATACAAAAAGCTATTGCTACAGCCTGTTAGTTTCCCTCCCTCCATACGGAAGGCCACGAAGGAGGATGGACACCAAAGGCTGGCAGGCAGCGGGGACTCTACAGACACACGTTTTCTAGCAGGGATGGGGCGAGAAGCACAGTCGTTCTGAAGACTGACATGATACTAATCAATCACCTGCAATGTCGATATATCCTGCGACTCCAGCAATCCTCGCCCTGGGGTTGCCCCAGGGAAGAAATTCTGTCACATGGTCATAAGAATACAGGGACAGAGATGCTCCTTGGTCACTGGTCATTAAGGCAGAGACTGGAAGCCACCTGTGTCTTCCTGGAGGAAGGTGCTTTCATGGTGACAGATGGACATCGTAGGGAGGTAGCTGTAGTTAGGGCAAGGATCAGATCCTTAGCTGTACACGTAGCATCATCTTAAAATTACAACGCTTAACAGAAATGTAAGAACTAGGGCAAAGGGACAACAGGGTGGCAGTCATGTCGATAACACCCATCTTGAAAAATCTCAAACAGACAAATACTTGCTATATAACACTAACATGGTTGTGTGGGGAGTGATTGTGTTAGGAAGATAAAAGATAATAAATTATAACCCAAGAGAAGTTCACAGGAACCAATGTTGATGACGCACAGTGAACTGAAGCGTGCACTCAGCTCTATCGTCTGCATTTCTGCGCTTGAAGATTAAACTCAATATACTATATGTAACCCTATATTTTCCTTTATTGTAGTACGATGAAGAAATAATAAAGGCAAATAATGAAGTTGGGAGGTACGCACATACTACACGGAACAGTTTGGCTATTACAGATGCAGTTGGCTAACACAGCCTTAGTGGTCACCCAAATGTCACCAGCAGTATCCCAGAATGTTCAGAGTTTTCAGACGTGTGACTAACTACTGGTAAAATACCCATAAGACAAAAAGAATTTTCCCCTTGCTTACAAAAGCAGGTGTATTCCTGGAAAGTTCAGTACATGAAAACTGTACAAACGGAGCCATGTATTTGTATTTGTAAAATGACATTAGATTCTAGGTTCAAATAATTTTTAAAAAGTTTTGGGACACCTGGTCAAACCTTCAACTGTTGATTTCAGCTCTGATCATGATCTCACGGTTCATGAGATGGAGGCCCACGTCGGGCTCTACACTGACAGTGTGGAGTCTGCTTGCTATTCTCTCCCTCTCTCTCTGCCCTTCCCCTGCTTGTTCTCTATAAAAATAAACTTTTAAAAAAAGTTTTCACCTGCATGAGTTTCAGGTGAAGGTCTTGAAAGTTTGACAATATAGAGGTAATTTTTCCTTAATCTCTAAATCATTGTCCCATGAATTGGGATGCATCTGGCATCCCCAGCCCTTCCTACCAAATGCCAATAACTGCCAGCTCCAAGCCCCCAAATATTGTGACCAAAGGGACACCCAAACTCTAAGAATTTGGGGAAGTGCTACCCTCATTGATTCCTGTTGAGGCACTGGAATTCAGAATGACTATATAATGGAAGGCCAGCTTTTTTTTTCGATAGTAGGAGACTCATACAACCTTCCATCTAGGAACTTGACTTTCAAGTTCTCATCTTGGAAGTGAAGGCTAAAAAATGGCAATATGCCCTCTGAACTGGCTTATAGGAGATGAATATTTTGTTCAAAGTTGTCTTGATCAGGCAGGTCTTGGTGGTAACCATCACGCTTAATCATCAATCTGTGAATAACAAAAGAAGCAATGAGCAAGTGGTTATTTCCCAGGGAAAATCCAAAATCCTGGTGCAATTTGAAATAACTCATGCAGCTTGGGAAAAGCTGAAAATAATCAATGATTAACCAGAAGATGAATTCTGGGAAACTATGAAAACTTACAGTATAAGCAATTTCTGCTTTTAGAAGCAGAATTCGTATGGTATTGGCCTACTTTAATGTTTTTCAAACTTTGAATAAAAGAAAGTATCATTTTCAAATGAGCTGTTAGGTAGATCTCTAAATACAAAGCAAGTTGAAATCAGTATTTTCTTACTACAAACGTGTTGTAGGAGCTCAAATTTATAATATTTCATTATATCAAGTGGTTACAAAACAACGCTGTTTTATGGCATATACATTTGAAATTGAGGATAGTGATGGGAACTTAGTGTCATCTTTAGCATCTACTTTGTTCTGGTATTTTCTTATGGCCACGAAGACTTAAATATCTTGATTCATACAGATAGGACCACACAGTGATTTTTTAAAAAAGCTTACCTTGCACACTCAGGACTTAATTTATAAATATGTCACAAAAGCTTATAATATAAATGAAAAAAAATTTGGTTTAAAGCCTGAACTAACCATCAGCGTTACCAAACGTTGCTTATAACCAGACCACCATATCTAACTATTCCTAGAGTCAAATCGTACATGTAAAGCTAGACAAATAGCAAACGTAAACAAATGAAACCAAACTAAAGCAAATGAAACAAAAAAGGAATCACTCAATCCCATGAACTATCTATGGGAAGACATAATTCCTATCCTCGCACAGATGGTAACAAACCCAGGATGGGAGCATGCACCTTGCAGGGGTGCCCGACCTTTGTCTGGCATCGATCGAGCAAGGTTGTGCTAATCTACAAGAGTACAAGTTCACATTTGGACTTGGGGTGAGCATTAACCCTCATGTAGATCTGAATCTTCTGAGGGCCCGTGGAGAGCTATGGTCTTCATTTGAAATGATACACCCGGCGTGAATTTAAATATATTCACAGGACACAAAACATTTTCAGAGCTATTCCCAAATAGATGAGGCTGGTAGTCACATGAATTCCTTGGTCACCTCTACTGTGTTACAATTTAGTATAAACCATGTATCTTTTTTTTAATGTTTTATTCATTTTTGAGAGAGAGACAGAGACAGCATGAGCAGAGGAGGGTCAGAGAGAGAGGGAGACACAGAATCTAAAGATAGGTTCCAGGCTCTGAGCTGTCAGCACAGAGCCAGATGCAAGGCTCAAACCCACGAATCTCGAGATCATGACCTGAGCCAAAGTCAGATGCTTAACCGACTGAGCCACCCAGGTGCCCCTAAACCACACTATTTAAAAAGTGCTAATTATGTATGTTAGCAATGAAATTCAGGACTACCACTTGTGCTACTGGAAAAAGAGCACTTATGGAACCCTTTATACCTGAAATTAACCCTGTATGTTTATGTAGAAACTTAGGAATATATTCTTAGCATCAGAGGAAAGCACAGAGGAAACCAGAAGGAAGCAGAACTCATGGCCAGCATTGACTTGCTGCTTTCTGACTACCAGCCCCCAGATTCTCTTGATCCTGAGTCTTCTTATGCTCTACTTTAATATTAATAATTGCTTTATTTACTGAACATGGTGGCTTTGAGAAATAAATAATTGAGTTTGGGGAGAATGCTTAGAGCATTCAAGTTCTCTATGAATCCTAAAGATATACAGTTTCCCTCATGGACAAGATCTAAGGCATTCTATGCTTGTTGTAAGGAGGTAGATGCCTTTCTAGTACAGACTCTTTAGTCCAAAAGGAAATCCAATTATAAAGTAATCACTCTTAAAAAACTTTGGAGAATTTAAAAATGTTATTTTTTATTCCATGACAAAGTATTATGTACTTATGAATATCTATCTATATCTATCTATCTATATCTATCTATATATCTACATATGGATATAGATATATGAGAGAGAGAGAGAGAGAGAGAGAGAGAGAAAGAGAGAGAGAGAGAGAGAGAAATGAAAAGAGAAAAATCACTCTTACCACCATGGCTGAAAGAAAACCCATGTGAACAACTTGGTTCACTTCCTTCCTGTCTTTTATTTCTTGTTTATAGTTTTATATTTAAGCCTGGCCGTGTTTGCAAATAATTTTTATTTCACTATTTTGTCTTAATGTTACAACAAATATTTCCTCATGTCAAACCATAGATTTTTATAACTGCAACTTGAAGAGTACACAGCAAGCTGTTTTATTTTCCCCAGAGGCAACGTATCTGACTTCCATTTCTACCTTTGCCCTAGACCAACTGTCTCGATCTGTTCGCATAATTTTTTTTTTAAGTTCATAAATAAGGAATGGTGACTTTTGGGAAAAGAATACTTTTAAGATAGGTTGGTAGGTATTTAATACCGTCCAAAGTATTAAGCCTCATGGTCTGATGAATCTACCATCTGTAGATCGGTGGAAGGCATCTCAACTACAGGGATAAGAACCTGGGAAAAGAAGAACACAAAAGCAATGCCCCAAGACTGTAATTGGAGAGAATACAACCAGAAGGAGATTGGCTGGTGCGGTGGATGTTGAGGGAAGAATTGTGTCACCCCCAAATCATATGTCAAAATCCTAATCTCTAGTACCTTGGAATGTGACTATATGCGGAGACAGGGTGTTTTAGGAGGTGATTACAGTTAAAAAGGTCATTGGGATGAGCCTAGTCCAATGTGGCTTGTGTTCTTATAAGAAAAGGAGATTAGGATACAGACACGTGCAGAAGGAAGACTTTGTGACATAGGGAGCAAAGACTAAGGAGAAACTGGCTTTCTGTAAATCAAGGAAAGAGGCCTCAGGAGGAAGCGATCTTGTTAACACCTTGATCTTAGACCTCTAGCATCCAGAACTGTGAGGAAATAAACATCTAAGCTCCCCTGTCTGTGGTATTTGCTTATCGGCGACCCGAGCAACTTAATACAGTGTTGACGTGCTGGGGAGGCACACTACGTGGAACAAATCCCCAGCTCCATCCTTAAGAGCTCTGTGCCTCACTCGCGTCATCCATTGCTTTGGTCCCTCATCTGTGAATTCGAGATAATGGCCCCAACCCCTCCCCACTATATAGAGTTATGTGGAGACTGAGGTAAGGTATCTAAACTACAGCAGGCATACAGCCAATTCTATGTGTTAGTTTTTGTTATTTTATTAATATAAACATAAGGTGAATGGCATGGACATTGGCTTAGATGGACCAATGTTTAAATCCTAACTCTGCTGCTAATGAGCTACAGCTCTGCGGGCAGCCTCCTCGAAGAGAGTCCTCTCATTTGAAAAATAGGGGAACGGTAGCTCAATTGGATGTCCCTTGAGTGCAGTGTATACAATACGTGGAGATTGTGACTTGATAAACAGCATTCCGTGTCCACCCTCAGCCCCCACATGTAGCAGGCAGGGATGACAGACAAGAGTTTTGCCGTAATCAGAGGCATTTTTGAAGGATGTGCATCAGAAAAAGAGACTGAAGGGAAAATGGGGCCCAGGCAAAGTGATCTCAGGAACACCTGACGTTAAGAGTAAATAAAAGTCACGACCACCCACATTTCGCATTTTATTTTTCTCCTCAGTCATCTCAGGGATGTGCTGTTTTTCCTACCAGAGGACTTGGCCATTGCCCAGACCAAGTGGTCGCTCTACAAAACAACAGAGTGCCGTCCAGGTGAACCAATGTCATTTGAACTCTACTCTTTAAGATTTTTTTTTCCTACAATGTGATGGTTTGGGGGAAGGTATTTCTCTATTTCATGGCACAGCCCCTTCTTTAGGTATCTTTCATGATGAATTCATATGTCTCTTTGTGACCCAGAAGAAGGACTGAATTACAGATAGAAGCCCTGTTTCCCAGTCTTCTCTGCCTTATGATGCAATTCTTCCTATTCAAAAATATTTGGGGAGCACCTCATCAGTGCAAAGCTCACTCCGGGACTCTCGCATGATCTATTTCATTGAATTATCATAATTCATCAAGACACTATCATGGTGCATGCATATTACGATGTGGAGACCAACACTTGAAGAGTTCGTTTGCTTCTCCGGGGCCTCAGAACTGGTAAGCCCAGAATTGCAGGATGCAGACCCAGCCCTGGTAACTCTGGCTACCTTACATACAGCATGCCACACTCCATCCATGATTCATTTACCTGTCCATTTCACCTGACCTTAAATTCCCAATGGAATCCATATGAAAATGATTCACAAGGAAGTAATTTACACTTAGGATTGATTGCACTGAAATCTTTCAAAAAAAAAAAAAAAAAAGAAGATGCTATAACCACACGTGTTTTGCTTTAGTGGATCCTACTGACCTTTAGCTCTTTGTTTTCTTCCTAACTGGCAATGTTGGCTCTCATATTTTTCCTCCACTTTATCACTTTCAAGTATTTCAGACCAAAGTCTCTTTTGCTGGCTTCTGCTCCTTCTTCCTCAGCCTTTCTCCCTTCCCAGGATACTGTCACTCCTCTTGGAAGAATTTCTTGTCCAATGGAATTCTTTGCCTGACTGAATGATGGATAGTTTTGGTCATCAGTTCCCACCCCGCCTCCCCAGTTGAAGACAGAACATTCTTTTGGTCTCTCAGCCAGCAGTGCCCAGCTTTCTTTTCTGACACTGATGAGAAAGTAAAGGCTGATCCTCAGAATATCAGTCTGTACTTGGCCCCACCAGAATCAGGAGGCAGCTCAAGGGCTCCAAGGAAGTGTAGAGCAGGGCTCCAGCTACCTCAGTGAAGAGTCCGAAATCTGCTTCTTGTTTCCCTCAGAGAAGAGATTCCTAATCGAGTCATCTAGGAGACACTGCTTCCAGGAATGGGCCAGAGACCTTCTCTGCCAGCCTGGCCTGAGCTTCACTTACACAGAAGAAGACAGTAATTTTAGGAAGAAAAACAAAGGTTTTCATTGGGTCCAGTGGCTTTGTACAAGTTGTGCTTCCTTCTGGCTTTGAGACCATGAGCTCATTAGTTCATTGTCGGAGCCTCAGCTACCTCACCTCTAGGACGGCATTAATAACAACAATACCTGTGTGGTATGGGTGGAATTATGCCCTCACAAAATTCATATGTTGAAGTTATAACTCCCCCCCCCCAGTACCTTAGAGTGTGACCTTTTTTGGAGATAGAGCCTTTACAGAGGTAATCAAGTCAAAATGAAGTCATTAGGGTGGGCCCTAAATGTGTACAACCGTTGTCCTTAGAAAAAGGGGAAATTTGGGAGGGGAGTGACATGGGTGGCTCAATTGGTTGAGCATCCAGCTCTAGATTTCAGCTCCAGTCATGATTTTGCAGTTTGTGGGTTTGGGCCCCAGGTTGGGCTCCACACTGATAAGGTGGAGCTTTCTTGGGATTCTTTCTCTCCCCCTCTCTCTACTCCTCCTCAGCTCAATCTTGCGCTCTCTCTCAAAAATAAATAAATAAGCTTAAAAACTAAATTTAAAAAAGGATAAATTTTGACATACAGGGAAGGGAAGAGAATGTGAAGACACAATGAAGATAGGCATTTACAACCCAAGAAAAGGGGTCTGGAACCCTCTTCCCTCATAGCCTTCAGAAGGAATCAACCCTGGGACAACATGATCTTGGACATCTTGTCTCTGGAAATGTGAACTAATAGATTTTTATTGTCATTCAGTAGATGGTGCTTTGTTACAGCTGCCCTAGTAAACTAACACAGAGCCTTGGGAATTTTGTAGGACTAAATAAAATTATAAATGTGGTGTACTCTACAGCTATACAATGAGCCCTCAAAATGCATTATCATAATTATTGTATTCATCGTATCATTGACAACATGACACCATTGATATTGGAAAGGAAAGTTGTGTCTTAGGTGGAAGCCCATGTCAAGAACTTCATCTGTCTCCATTTAAGAGCAGGATGTCTGTGTGTGTGTGTGTGTGTGTGTGTGTGTGTGTGTGTGTGTGTGTGTATGAGAGAGAGAGAGAGAGAGAGAGAGAAGGAGGGGGAGAGATGCATAATTTCATTTCACAATTTTGTAGTGGAGTAAATGGTGCCTCTTTACCTCTCTCTCCCATCGTTACCCATCCTCCTTTGGAGGATTTAGGACTCTGCATCTAGAAACTTGTGCAGGTCTCTCTTGGCCCAGCATCAAGGTAGCCATGACTGGTAGGGCTGGGTAGTATTTTCCCATAGGTGTAAGACTCAGTTCTCCATTAAAAGAGGCCACGTAAGGGCACTGATTCCAGAGGGGGTTCTGGATCTCTCATCAAATATTTCTGAATGTTTGGACAAGTTAATTACCTTCTCTGGACCACCTGCCAACTCGGAGACAGAGCAGAGCCTGGGCAATCAATAAGGCCTCTTAGAACCCATGACTCACACTTTGATACTGACGGTCACTTAATTTAGGTAATAACATTCCTTCCATCTGTGGGCAGCCCTATCTCATTGAACAATGCAGTGCATCACTGAAAAAGTGTCGTGGGTTTTTTTTTTTTTAATGTAGTTTAATCATCCCTACTGCCATACGATTAGCATTTTCAAGTGAATCTGAGTTAGTTGAAGCAGATGGTTTATCTTCTCTTATAGTGTTTCGACTTGGACATTATATCATTTCTACATCTAACTCCGTCCTTGCAGTGTTCAAGGAATCATTCCAAATTTTGCGCACTGTGTTTTGACTTATTTAATGCAGACGTACTTTACCCGCGGTAAACATGATTACCAAAATACTTTAACTTGAGAGCTTCTGCTTTCCTCTCTGGTGTAATTAGTCACACTGCACTCTCTCTGCATTTAGGGGGATAGGGAGGGAAGGAAAGCACCACACACAGCATCTTGCAAATGTGTCTTTACTTCTCTCCAGCTGCTTGCCTCACTCTTTTGAGTTTTCAGAGTGTCAAACTCTTGAAACAAGGGCAGAAAAGTGGAAAGTTCCCAGAGTTGTTACCCAATCACACACCTTCAGAGACAAGGGAGAGAGACATCATCAAGGGGAAAGCTTTGGACAGTGAAGAGACACATCCCAGATGGTTGGCCTTTGCTGCCTTTGTTGATGCTGTAAGTTTCTCAACATTGGGGTGAGTGTTTCCTTTTCGTGCTCATGAATCAGCCAAGACTCTGTGGGTTCTAATGGTAACATAGCACCATAGAACACCTCACCAAGTTTTAACACACCGTGAAATCTGATCTTCCCAAAGATTTTATGGAGAATGAGATAACCACTATAATAATGTCCATGTGAGCCATGCAATCAGGCTGGCCTTGGTCAAACCAAGTGATTCAAATTTCCTTACAGGGCTATTGTGAGGTTTAGTATTGACGTCTGCATAGTTGATATGAAAGAGTCTGACACAAGACAAATTTTCAATAAACAGTGTCCATTTTGCTTCTCAGATGAGTAAACTAAGGCACAGAGAAACCGTATGGCTTATGTATGCCATATAATAATTAATAGATCCAGATGTAATTCTTATCTTTTTATTTTTAATTGAGGAATAATGTCCAGATAGTGAAATGCATAGATTTCTAATATATATTTGATTTCTAACCTGTCTGGCAGCACCAAACTCCATTCCTCAGACACCCAGAGTCAGAAAGACTGTGATTTTGTACCTGAGTCCTGGCTCCTGTGGTAGGCACACTGGAAGTGTTCTGGGCAGGACACAGTGCTCTGGGGCATAGGAGGACCATGACTATGACTTCTACACAAAATTCTCACCTAGTGTGCTTCGTATCTTCTAAGGAGTAAGAGTCTCTCATTTCTACCTGCTTTGGTTTATTCTTCATGAATCTACATCTGTATATCTATGTCCGTATCGATGAATCTATGTACCTACCAAGTTTATTGGTTTGATAACAACTTCTTCAACAATGACCACATCACTGAAATCCAATCTCATTTTGTCCACGTGTTTTTCTACTTTAAATGTTCTTTTCACTCACACCATACCGTTTTTTTTTTTCAAAGAGTTACAAAATTAAAAGAAATATGCTGACAAGATATCTGCATATAGACACATAAATATATACATACACACTGCCTGGGTTATGCGGTAACATTTTAGCTATCCCCAGCCATAACCATATAATTTCTTATCCTTTAATTTCCTTCTTTTCTGTTGAGAAATATGACATTCAAGAGAGAAGAAGTTACCTAGGAATATTTATGAAATACAGGCTAAATTAGGAAAAAAGAAAACATGCAGACCATGTTTTATGTGAGTTTAAGACTCAAGGGATGAAAACATTCACTAGTACAAAAACTGAAATAAGACATTCTTAAAGGAACAGAGACATTGAAGAAGTGGGTACAGATGAGCAGAACTGGAGGGAGCTTTCTTCTGTTTTCATTTATAAAATTTATTTATTTTTTAAGTTTATTTACTTTTTTGAGAGAGAGAACACATGAG
Organism: Proteles cristata cristata; assembly: GCA_017311185.1. Taxonomy (NCBI): domain Eukaryota; kingdom Metazoa; phylum Chordata; class Mammalia; order Carnivora; family Hyaenidae; genus Proteles; species Proteles cristata. The sequence continues at coordinate 116,458 of JAESUZ010002808.1, forward strand.
CAGGGGAGGGGCAGAGAGAGAGAGAGAGTCTCAAGTGGGCTCTGTACTGGCAATGCAGACATGGGGCTCAATCTCTTGCACCATGAGATCATGACCTGCTGAAAGAATCAAACGCTCAACCGATTGAGCCACCAGGTGCCCCTATAAATCTTAAAAAGAAGGAAAAGTTGAGTTTTGATCGTATCGATCAGTAAGTGAGTCAGTGAGTCCTGGCCAAAGTAAGAGGTGGTTGGGGCGCCTGGGTGGCTTAGTTGGTTGAGCGTCCGACTTTCGCTTAGGTCATGATCTCGTGGTTCGTGGGTTCGAGCCCCGCGTCAGGCTCTGTGCTGACTGCCAGCTCAGAGCCTGAAGCCTGTTTCAGTCTGTGACTCCCTCTCTCTCCCTCCCCTGCTCACGCTGTCTCTCTCTCTCTATCCTAGAAATAAATAAAACATTAAAAATAAAAAAAAACAAACAAAGTAAGAGGTGGTCAATAAACTTGATCATTTGGAAGCACAGAGAAAAACAAGTGTCACTCTTTAGCCAGTAGAACATCAGCTTTGCTTGGTCCTGACCTTCCTCTCCTCTCTCCCTGCTGGAGCACCCTTATTCTGCCTCCATGCTCAGTTTCAAACCCACACTGACTTGAAGTGATTTTTAGCTGCAACATCCAGTGGCCAGGCAGTCTAAACTAAGGCCTGCTTCCCTCTCGCAGGACAGCGCCTTGGATGAAGATCAGATCAAGAGGATCTCTGTGCAAAGCCTGATGGGAGGCTCAGGCATGGGAAGAATCTGTAATACCAACACTGTCTTTATTAAATAGTTTGATAATTTGGTTCAGCAGGGACTTTTCTGTATTAAGTTCTATTTTTATACCTATTGCATTAAAACAGTATTTCTCTTGGCTGCTGAGAGATTTTGGTGCCCTGGAATTTGCACTCACAGCAAATGCCTCGCCCTTCCCCTGAGGCGGCTTTCCAAGTTCCCATCGGATCAGTATCCTAGTGAGTAACTGGGCTGAAGTCGTATTCCCTGAACTCATCCCTATTCTAGTTCCTGATCTTGTTGCCTCAGGATTTGACGTTGGCCAATTCTCCTGAGATCAGAGTTCCTTTCAGCCCCCACCCAGGTATGTTTCTAAAGTGGGTTTCAATCCAGCACAACCCTTTCGCACAGACTATACAATTATCAATTTCTTAACTTTCTGAACATATCTAAATTCCCTCACTTCTTTGATAGGCATGTTAATACCTTGTGTGATCTTAGCTGCAATTTCACGTCAGAGAAGGTAAAGCCTTAAAGGAAACATACGGACCTTTCAGTACTTTCTGTTGTAGCTGGTTCTCAGTGAGTGTCATTACCTAATTGAATACGAGTTAATGACTCGTATTTTTATATTTTATAGAAGAGCAAATAATAATCTCACTGACGATATTTTCTCTTGAATGATATCTGCTACTACCCATTATAGTGTAAAAATATATGATGTTTGGTTATAATTTTTATGACGCTAAAGTTTTATTTATCTTCACACCTCCACCTTGCTGCCACTTGAAGAAAATACTTTTTTTAAAAAAATCTCTACACTGGAGGAGGAAGCATAGGAGTCAGCATATCTGTGATCAGTTAGCTCAGTCACCTCATCTTATAAACCAAGTAGCAATCAAAATAGTTCCTGTCAATTAATTGACCTCCAATGTTTGTTGAGTGAATGAGTGTATGTGTTAACAGATGAATGAAAGTGATGATCTGAGAATAAAAAATGCAGTAATATTCCCAACTAAAAAGTTACCTAAAACGAAATCTTGAAAAACTCTTTGAATTTAGGAACTAGCAAGAAAAATGGTGACTACTGGGGATAAATAGAAGTTCCGTCCATTTTTTTTTATTCCTTCCATTCTTTCTTTCTCTTTGTTGTTGGTTGTTGATCCTATGAATCTTCACAAAATTAGTAAACCTAATAACAAAATGTTTTATGAAGGCAAGATGTCCTAAGCTAAAGTGCAAAGGACACGGAATATTTTTCCCAAAATGGTGATAGAGTGTGGGGGAGAGTCAGAACAGGAGATTCTGGAGCCTGATTTTAGCAGCTCTGAATTTGTATTAAAGCCTTCTGCCCAATTCAGTAAGTTGCATGACCCATGTCTTATTCTCTATTCAAGTCTTAATACCAGATCAGCTTAGAAGCATATGTGCAGGCAGTTGAAGAAGTCAGAATCATTCTAGAAAGACCATATTGCAAGGATTTGCTCACCATCAGTGTCTGGTGTCTTTAAGTTCAAGATGCTTCAGATGTCTCCAAGTTCAAGATGGAAACCTGTATTCGGTTCCACTCCATGTCACTGAATGTTGGGGGCTGGAAAAGTGAACGCCTCTCATCTAACTGCATCTGAATAGTGGCCTCAATTCCCTTGACTCTTGTCAAGTAATTGCGTTCTTTGCTTCAGATTAAAGGGATATAAGGAAGAAAATAAAATGTATGAAATATCTACTGTTTGACAGACCCTGAGCTATGCACTATGTATAACATTGTATGGTATATTATATAGTATATTCTTATATATCATTATATGTATACATATATATTATTTGTATATAATTTGTATATAGGTTTTTTTTTTGAGATCTCATAGATGCTCTAAGATTGATACTTTGTCAAAAAAACACACATGGACACACGTGCGCCCATGTGCACGCGTGCGCACACACACACACACACAGAAACAAACAAAACAAAGCAAAAAGAACAGAGGCCCAGAGAGTTGAAGTATATTTTGCCCAAAGTCAGTACCAGAGTCAGGATTCAAAGGTAAATATTTCTAACTCCTAAATCTGTGCTCTTTCCACTGTGCCCCCTTGAAATATCATCAGCCCAACATTAAACTCCGGAGTAACTGCATCTCCTACTAGCAAAAGACTATCTGTTGATTTCCAGACAAGCCCAAAGGACCAGGAAACTTGCATTTTCAGAGCTTCTGTCCAGCTGGGCACTTCTGCTCCCTGCATAGCGACTAGATAGGTAGGGATTTTGAGGAGAGACTACTAAAAGTGCAGATCACCCCACTTCCAGAGACCGATTGTGCAGGTCTGGAAAAGAACCCAAGCATGTGACTTTCACAAGTGATTCAAACAACCCAATTAAAGGAATACTTGCCTAAGCAAACCCATCACAAGTAGACAATCCAAAATTCTTCCTTACTTCTAACCTAGTTTAAATCATGTATATGCTCTTATTAACAACAACAAATCCTTCTTCGGTTTGAAGATATTCCCGTTCAAAACTGAAGAGTGCTGTATCAGATCAAAGGAAATCAGCCAGGAGGTGCCTGGGTGGCTCAGGTGGTTAAGTGTCTGACTCATGGTTTCGGTTCAAGTCATGATCTTCCAGTTCATGAGTTCAAGCCCTGCACTGGGCTCTGTACTGACTGTGGGGAGCCTACTTGGGATATATAAATGTGCATGTGTGTGTGTGTATAATTTTTTTTAATATAAGTCAGCCTCTGAAGCACCTGTTGAGACCAAGAAGCTGAGATGTTATGGGGGCAGTAAGCAGCCATGGAAGAAGATGATGGAGATTATAAAACCTTGCATCAGTCTGGCAGGACATAGGCCATGTTTATTTATCTTGACATTAATACTGTTGAGTATTAGACACTGTGATAGAACAGAAGTTCATGGAGATGGACAAGATAAAGCCTCTGTCCTCCGGGAGTCCACAGCCTGGTGAGATAGATGTGAGAACGTGTGATTTGTACCCAGCAGAGTAGAAGTGCCCTGACAGGAGGAGACGCAGAGGCCATGGGAAACCAGCGCTGGGGGAGCGGAAAAGTCTCCGCTGAAGGAAACAGCTAACCTCAATCACATGGGAAGCTTTGGAATTCGGGGATAGTGTGACCTAAGTCGTCCTCAGAGAAGGTGCACATTTGAGAAGACCAAGGAGCAATAAGAGATAAGTCAGGAGGCGTCCGGAGGGTCACAGCGAGGGTACTGTAGCCACGCTAAGGCCGTTGGTTGCATCCAGTAGGAGGAAGTGAGCCCCAGGACACCACGTGTGTGGATGACTGGGTGAGGGCACCTCTCATTCTGTAAAGTCTCAGAAGGCTTCTCAGAGGATTCTGTATTTAAGTCCTCACAAATACATGGGGTCCTATGGGAACGTGGGGACCAGAGAACATGCTAGCCAGCAGGGCGCCTGGGTGGCTTAGTCGGTTAAGCGTCCGACTTTCGCTTGGGTCATGGTCTCGCGGTTCATGGGTTCGAGCCCCGCGTCGGGTTCTGTGCTGACTGCCAGCTCAGAGCCTGGAGACTATTTCAGAGTCTGTGTCTCCCTCTCTCTCTGACCCTCCCCTGCTCACGCTGTCTCTCTCTCTCCTAGAAATAAATAAAAATATTAAAAAAAAAGAATATGCTAGCCAAATAGTATAGTATATTGTGGATGCTTTATGTTGAAAGAACAAAATGGCACATTGGAAAAAGAAAAGTACAAAAGCTGAAGCAAGAGAAAGAAGGGCATTTGTAAAAAGTAAGATTCTTCCACTTCTCGGCATCTCACTGAATCCTCATGAAAATTCTCTGAGGGAAGTTATTTTTATGTGTCAGTTGACTGGGTGAAGAGATGCCCAGACAGCCCGTAAACACTATTTCTGGGTGTGGCTGTGAGGTGTCTCTGGAAGAGATTAATATTTGAATCAGTATATTGAATAAAAAATGACTTTCGCCATGGTGGTCATCATTCAATAGACTGAGGGGTCCAGTATGACAAAAAGGCAGAGGAAGGATCAGTTCTCCCTCTCTCTCTCTCTCTCTCTCCCCCCACCCCCTCGCCCCGCTTCCGCTGGGACATCCATCTTTTCTTTTAACCCAGAATGAGACTTACACCCTTGGCTTCCTGATTCTCAGGCTTTGGGCTCAACTGAATGGCACTCCAGCTTGCAAACGGCACATCACAGGTCATCTCGACCTCCATCATTGAGCCAATTCCTCTGAGAAAGCTCCTCTCGTATATATCTGTAGATACCCCACTGGTTCTGTCTCTCTGGAGAAACCTGACTAACACAGATAGGTATTTCTATTCCCAATTGGCCAATGAGAAAACCAGGACTCAAAAGAATCAATAACTTGGGAAAGGTAGAAGTGGAGTTTGAATACGAATTCCTTTGACCACCGAGTCTGGACTCCTTCTCTGATGCCATGGAGTTTAGAGTGTCCAGCAGGATCTACGCATCTTTGTTCCTACTGTGGACATCGTGTCTGTCATTTTCGAAAGACTTGGTAAGCTTTCCTTTCTATTTCAACATGATGGCTCAGATAACATTGAAAACCATGTGACATCCATCCTGTCATTGTAAAGGGAAAATGGGCAAGTGATTTGACATTAATCCAAGGAAGGAAGAAAGCAAAAGGGAGAAAAGAGGACAAGAAGTAGGGATCCAGTTTCCATTAATGAGTTTTTCATTAGGCCAATGAAACCCCTTTCCCCACAAGAAACTGTCCAGCAGAGCCCCATGGGAAAGGGAGCTTGGGGCAGCCTGACCTAGATGGGAGAGCTCACATTTTCCCACTTCCCTCTCCAAGCCCAAGGCAGGAGACTAATTAAAGCCAACAGGACTGGCAGAACTCAACCTTTTGCAGCTGAAGGCGCACTTTGAAATTCGCAGGGAACCACGAAAGAGCTCAGCCTGTTTCCAGGACCCAAGCGGAGGTGACAGGATGGGCTCATTAGCCAGCACTGGCCACCTCAGCCCACAGAGGAGTGGTGTGGGAGCTGATTCATTCCAAGGAGAGACGTGCCACCTGGCGCATCTGCAGCCAAGCTGACGTGTGTTCCCCGGACCATGTTGGAAAATCAGATGCCTTTAATGTTTCTGCCACCTACATGTCTGTCATCGTGGCATAGTCTAGGTTTTTCTTTAAAGAATTGTCTTTTCCAGGAAAGCCACCTTAAAAAAAATCTTCAGCATCAGGATTTCATAGGTTTAACGGAAGAAGAAGAAGAAGAAGAAGGAAAAGGAAGGGAGGAAGGAGACTGTGTGGGCCAACCAGTCTGTTCCAAGGGCAAACAACGAAAATACCAGGGTGAGTGGTAGGGTCCAAGGATGGGGTCTGGTGGGTGACGTCTTCAAACACCAGTCCAGGGTCTCCCTCAGAAACTTCCTTTCTTGGAGTCTGAGTGTCTCTCAAGAACAATCTGAGAGGATGGAGGGGAGGCAGAGAGCTTACAGCTGAGACATTCCAGGAGGCAACGACCGGAAAGGACAAGAGGAGAAGGGAAGCCAAAAAGGCCGAGTTCCAACCCCTGGCCACAGCCTTGCACGCCCCGGTGCCCAAGGACACAGTGACCATCTCCCCCGTGTGGCCCACATCCTCATTTTCAATCTGAGAATGCCAAGATGGCCATCTGGTAGCCCCAACCTATACGTCAATCTCAGCCCCTCATGGGCCTGCGCATCAAGTAGGAACGCCAAGGTCAGTCAGTCTTGCCTCCTAAGCAGCTCTTGCATCCGCCTTCATCCACACTGACCCTCCATGGCTTCGCTCCCAAGAGCCTCCTTGGCCTGCGCATCTGCAGCCTCCAGAATCGTTCCTCTCTTCCTGCAACGTGAGTGATCTCTCCAAAATGTGCATCTGTTTCTGTCAGGTGGCCTCTCCTCCCCTGCTTCAACTTCCCCATCAGGACTCCAGATTGTCAGGGTAACATTCAAAGCCACCAACTTCGTTTTCATGGGCTGATCCACAGCAACCCTGCTAAACTGATCTCTGGCCCCCGTTCCATGTGGAATGGACACTCCAGCACTTCCACAGAGCCGTCTTTCTGCTCTAATCTCTGCCTATTGCTCCTTCGATTTGCCACGTCTCCCGCACCGCTTCCCCCCAAAGCACCTCTCTCTGTCTGGTCATCCCCTGCACGTCCTCGGGTTCCACCTGGACGTCACCTACACCCAGAAGCCTCGGCAGCCTCGCCCCTCGGTGGTGCAGTGCCTCCTTGGGGGCCCTCACAGTGCAGACGGCTGGCCCCTGGAGCTGTGTGCAGCTCTCCCTGAATTTTCCGTTCCCCCTTCAGTTGTCTCTGTATCCCTGGGCTTTCTCTGTTCCCAACACACAGCACAGCCAACCATGCAGGAGAAGGTGGCCAACCGCTGTTCAGCACAGAAAGGGGTAGGAAGGAATAAAACAGGGAAATAAGGCATGCTGTTAAGAAAGAAAGGACTTTGTGCCGTCTTGGAAGGCTTTGAAATACGAGTTTTAGAATGCCCTCAAGAGAGGGGAACAGAACGCCACCAGACCTCTCTCCTTGGCTGCGTAGGAAGGGTGAACCTCAGCCTGGCGATGAGGTAGATCTTCCCGGACTAACAGGCTCCTCCTTGGTGACACGGTCTCTTGCCCACAGTCAGGGGAGGGGGTGGTGGTGTGTGTTTGCTTCCTCTGTTTCCTGTCTACCCACTCACACGTGATCTGGCCTCTTTCTCATCAGGGAAGCTATTTTCTCTCACAACATATGCTGATTTTTTATTCTGCCCATCCTTCTGAAATGCTCGTATCTCTCTTTGACATTTGTCAAAATGGCTTCACCTCCTGAAGATTTTGCAAATTCACTTCATTAGAGGCTCACAGAGAGCAAACTGCTCTTGCAATTTAGCGACTCGGCCACCAGGTGTCAGGACAGTGTTCAAACTGCAAGGCCCTGGCTTTCCTTGTATTTCCCCCTGGACGCCCTGCTGTTTTCCACTGGATGCAACACCCCTCCCACCCTTCACCCTGGATCAGCCTACAGCCTCTGCTTGGGTGCTTACAGGGACCCGATACCCTGCTAGCAGCCCACTCTCTATTCAGGGGAATCTCAGAAGTATGTGTAACAACTCAACAATATTTTCTGGGCAGGTACGAGGGGTCCAGCATTTTTACAAGAGCTGGAGATACAAAGTGCTCTCTTCTAAGGAGTGCACATCACCTGATTAGTTTTCCTTTTACAAAAGTCAAATTCTACCTTGAAAAACCCTCAGATCCTGACAGGCTCTCAGGCTCTCGAAGCTCCAGTGTGTCATTAATCCACATTCCTCAACCCCCAAAGCTATTCTGTTCTCTCCTTTCCCCCTTGTGCCCAAAGGAGCCTGCCAGAAGAAACGGAGAGAAAATAATAGGCTATGGTGGCTCGGTTCCCTAGGATGTTTTCTTCTTTTTTTACCCATAAGGGAAAGATTCAAATGTCCCTCCACCTGGGTCCCTTTGGTCTGCCTGAGTTAATTCACTCACCAGCTGTTAAGGCTGTTCTGTCCTTGGGTGAAACTTGGCCGCTCACCCGCTTTTCTGAGCCGCAACTGACTCTGGCCTCATTAGAAGCCATGTGGCCTCCAAAGCTGGCACCATGGCTGTCCCCGGAGTCAATCCGGATTACATCAGCCTCCTCTGATGGCCAGAAGCAGATTTCACTGTTTTTTCCTCTTTCACATTTCTGCTGCCTTCTGATTTTGCTTTCGGTCTCAGAGACACATCTTCAGTTCCTAGCTCATTTTCAGGCAGAGGTGTTCTCAAGCGTTTGAATGATGCAGTCTTCCTTTCCTTCTAAGCTCTGGGTCCCCGAGCAACATCCCTCAGGGTTACAGTTCTGGAAAAAGGTGGTCCAAAATATGATCTTTCTATTTTAAGGTTTGCCCAAACATCTTGAGCAGACGGTATGAACGATATAATTTTTGGCAAACTTAAGAGCATGATCCTTCCTGACAGATGCTTAGGAGAGTAACAAAAGCTCATGAAGGATGGCTTTGTGTTCAGGAGGAGGCTTATTAGCATTCCTTCAGCCTGATCCTCACTAGGTTGGGAGGATGTGGAGGAGGCTTTTTGATAGAATTAACGAGACTGAAAAAGATCTTGTTTTGATCTTCTGATTTCATTAGTCGGTATCATTCAGGAGCGTGTTGAATTCCAGGAAGGAAACTAGCACCATCAGAACACCTGCCATGTATATATCAAGCACCCTATAAGGTGTGTGTATGTTACCCTCACAATAACTTTGTAAGTATCCTATTATTATCCCTTTTGAAGGGCATGAAACCTGAGATCCAAGAGTATGGATGCTTAACTAATGTTGCACAGATAATAGAGATTCAGATCAGGAAATAATTCTAGGTCTGTTTGGATACAAACCTTACTCTCCGAGAAAGTGGTATATTTCTTTTCTAAATTAGCTTTGATTTCTTTTTTTTTTTTTTGGTTTTAGAAGCAAAACGTGTTTTATGTAGACAATTTGAAAACTGTAAACAAAGTCCTCAAAACACCTCTCATCGATTACTTAGTAATAGCCACTATTTACTATTTACACTTTAGTATATTTCCTTCCTCTGACAGTTTCCCTAGATAATTAGCTTGTTCCTTAGTTAGAAAGGGATAGATAGGTAGGCAGACAGACAGACAAACAGATGGGTACATCAGAACATATTTACTTATTTTTCTTTTAGAAATTTAGGGGCTGAGTTTCTTCCACAAATAACAATTCTTAGATTACAGTTGTGATTTTTTTCTTTGGGACATGGAAACACTAGCTCAGAGTATGCATGCATTTATGGTTCTAGATACCTATGTCAAACTGATTTCTAAGAACAAATTAGCAGCAGTTCTTAGCAGTGTGTATTTCTCTCACACTGGAAGAGGTAACAATGTAGTAATTTCTACAGTTTTTCTTACTTTTTTTTTTTTTAGAAAGAAACAGCATCTTATTTTTTAATTGTGTTGCTAACAGATCAAATACTTTTCAGTTTTTATCATTTTTGGTCATTTTTTCAATATTTACTTTTGCATGAATTTCTATTTTCATTCATATTCTCTATTAGGGGTTTAGACATTTCTATATTTGGAATTATAGGTCTCTTTTCTCATTTTATAGCAAAAAGTCTACATTTCCCCCTATAGATCCATAATTTCTTCCTTCCCATTGTCAGAAATGAAAGAGCTGACTTTCCCTTTCGTGGTCACCAGTGCCAAACCCTCTTTTTCAGGGTAGACTTTGATTAAGTAGCAAATTCCCTTGGGTCCTAATAGCTGCCAAAGCTTTTATCATTTTGACCTGTAATTGCATACCTGCTCCTCTCCCTTCCATTCTGAAGACTGAATAGACTTTGCATATATCTACAAAATCTTACAAGCAAATTTTGGTTAATTGATGAGGTTTTTTTTATTGCTGTTACTTCTATGGAAACTTCCAAGATATTGTATATATAAAGAAGACTCTTTTATTTTCCTTTAGATGCAATGCTTAATTTTTACCATTTTAGGTAAACTTGCTAATTTAAGTAACCTTAATTAAATTTGGAGATTTATTTTCTTTCCCTCAGTTGCCTAGAAGATGAAATACTCTTTAAAATACTTTTTAAAACACAAAAAAATACTCTTTTTGTGTCTTTTGAGGGTTCTTAATAGCATAAAATGTAACATTTATGGTGACTGGTAATCAATCCATAAGTATTCCTTAGATTAATTTCTGAAATATCCTGTCCTCATCTTCAACAATCCAAATCTTGACCACTTTCTAACCTCAGGACAAGCCCCTGGCCTGACCCTGACCAGACTACACAGAAAGTTCTTGCCCTCACTGAAGTTTTGTTTTCTTATTCAGTCTTCCTTGGCACAAAGCAAAACCCAGCCAAATGTCATTAAACTTCCCATGTGTTTGCATTTATCTTTTCAACAAGCTTCATTAAGTGTGCATCCATTCAATTCAATTTATTCAGTGATTTATTAAGCTCCTCCTAAGTAAGACTTTGGAAATTTATGTAATTTTACGTATTTGTAAACACATACACTTGTAACATAATACTATTCCAGGGAAAGATGCGGAAAGCCTAGAAACTGGACCACACAGCAGTGTTTTCGAGCTGACTCATGGCTAGTCTGTAGGAGCCTATTGCTGAATTTTGGGGACTGTTGTAAGCTAGCTGTTACACCTGGTCATTATTAAAACTCAAATGTACTATTGTAGATCTCTCCCCAGATTTTCATTCAGTGACATCATTTTGGTAGCTTGATCTTGGCCATGGCTGGAGTATTTATACCACGAAAGTTGGCAAACACTCTAAATCAAAGCTTGATTATTGCTTTGTGGATTGACAAGGCTTAAGAAGGTAGCAGAGACAATGTTAATGATGTGGATTAAAGTTAAAAGCTTGTTGTGCATGTCATCACTATCTTGCAAAGGGCATGAACGGTTTGAAGAAATATTCTTCCAGGATTTGAATCCTGTTATCCAGTTAAGCCAAGAAACCACTCATGTCATTGAATGATGTGTAACGTTCTGACATAGTGAAGACAGTTTGCCTGAGAGTGAAAAATAATTTAGCGATAGGTCACATATTGGACTTAATGACAATAAATGTAATGAGAAAAGAGCTTTCAGAAAGGGATGCGATGCAATTTCCATACCCTGGTTGAACTGCAACTATAGATTGGCTGTAGATACAAGAGTCTGGCAAAAATCAGTGAAGGCATTCTGTAGGAATCAGTTGTTTATTTAGAGGGTACAATAAAGAGTATTGTATATTTTATCATTATGTGTAAATTATGTGCTGCACATCCTTTATAGGAGTCAAATTTACAATGAAGTTATATTCATGTGTACATATACCAACATTCTTATAATTTTTTATTATTATTATGTGGTGAGCTTGTTACACATTTATCTGTATACCACCTCATGTATTCTTCACTGCAAGATGCAGTCATAGTGAATTTTGAACCAGAAAATGGAGAGCCCTGGGTATACCCCTGGCATCATCTCCATACCCACCCTGGAGATCCGCCCTTGCCTACTATGAAATATGGAATTTAAGAAATATATGTAGCATGGATTTTTTTTCCCTCCCAGGGGCCCCTTAGAATAATCTCATTTTTATTCTGCCTGTAAAATACCTAAAAATGCTTTCTTTTTCTTCTAAACAGGAAAAGCATATAAACCAAATCTTCTTAAAAAGGAGCCTAGAAGGAAGATGAAAGCTTCCTCAGTATCACCGGGAGCCTCTCCACAGCATCTTCCAAATTGCCCTTCTACACACGGTCCATTCTCCGGATCAGGAGTTCTCCTCCCCGTGAGAAATCCCATAGGGTGGAGCCTCATTCCAGAACAAGAGATCCCTAAGAAGAATTAATTCACATGCGGTAAAAAAGGACGTACCTCCCTCAAGACTCACGAAAGCTGCCTCCCAGCCTTATGTGCCCGTCACATCACCCATTTGTCCTCCTGGCGTGTCGATCATGGTGTCCACAGAAAGACGATTCTCTTTAGCTTGAAGCCCTCTTGCCTATGTGTGGGGTATTTAGTGTCGGTTCCTCTGGGTTAAAGCACGGAGAGGAAGGCCTGCTGGGAGGACATCTTACTGAACCACAGTGACGTCCTCTGTCACCTTGCACGACTTCACGTGTAACGCAGCGCCAGCCAAGGGAGTCACCCCTGAATTATCTTCAAGAAAATGCTGGGCTCAGGCCTCCTCTCCTTTTCTGTACTCTCAAAACCTGAACCCTAATTTTAATTTTCTCGGAGGAACCTGAAAAGATGCCCGTTTCTGATTCCTAAAAGGTTTTCCACAAAGAATAAAATAATTCGATTTAACGAATAATGAAGAATGACTTCTGGAATCCACTTATCCACATGTAGTATGTTCAACTACCAGGGAATATCAAGGTACCCCTCTTTGGTTACATATGTGCCGTCGAGGTAATCGTGGCTTAATGAAAACCTTCAGTTATTAGCTAATCAGTTCAGCTCAGTGACTATTGGTCTGTTATGGCAGGACAAGAATAATTAAGTGACACTTAAAGGTATGGGAAGAACGTTAGTCAGAAATTGATGTGCTTCCAGAAGGCTCCAAATGGCCGACGTTTAATGGTCCTCTCTACGTTGCCATGGCAACTCGCTTTGGTACCTCACATATCCTCAGTGTAAGAAAACAAGGGGCAGAGTGTTCTTCGGAAGGTGCAACCCCCTTTAAGCAGATCTAGAAGCATCGCAGATGAACAGAACTTTAAACATTCCGCCATGAATATTCATGAAGTAAGTTGTTTTTTGTTGCCTGCCTAGTCAGCAGTCACAAAACACATGGTGTGTGTTGGCAGCATCTTGCCTAGGTAGAGGGCTATGGACTGAGGCAATGGCAGCAACCAGGACCTGTGAGGCTGACTGACATTTCCATCTGTAGCGAAGGCTGGTAATTAACAGGAAGGAGGATGCCGGCAGCATTGCACCATCTGCTAGGGAAACGGCTCAATAAGAAAGGAGCTGGATAGCATCTCAGCGGTGGCACGATCTGGTTCCGACATGAGGCCGGGCATCTGTTAGCTGCAAAGACGGACTATTAGGGAATTCGACTGGGAATGAACAACATGGAAAGAGCACTCTGACCTCGCCCGTAAAAGCAACTCTTTAGAAATGGTGTCTTTTTATCTTACTTACCCAAGCCTTCTGAAAATGGTTTGCCGAGGGACCATTACAGATCTGTTTGAAGTAACACAATGGCTTCAAAAAATGCTGTTTTATTCCAACATGAAATTCTTGAAATCAGGATACAGCTGTCATCTTTTGACAATAGAGCTAATTTCAGAGCGAGGATATGAGGTTAAATTCCTCCTTTTGTCGTTTAGATTGGGGAGCAGTGGGGGTGGGGAAACAAAATGATCCTTTAAATGCTATGCTATTCAAAATCAAGGAGACAAAAAAAAAAAAAAAGAAAAGAAAAAAGAAAGAAAGAAAGAAAGAAAAAAAAAAAACACAACCCGAGGGTGCCCTGGCAGAAAGTGAGCAGATCAGAAATCACCCAAAAGTTCTTGTAATGTCTTCATATTCTGTCTTGGTTTTGTTGTACTGTTTTCTAATGCAAATCTTTCTTGTCATGAAAATCCACGCTTCTGGAATTGGGGCATCAACCATACTTGACTAGTCTCAGGACTTTCACTGAAGAGAATGCTACTAGTTTAGGTACCAAATCTAGAAATGGGAGTCTGGTTCATGATCGGGTTAGTGTGTATTTGGTGCAAGATGAATGGGCAGAACAACTCTAACCCCCACCCCACCCCTGTATTCTTAGGAGGTAGATAAACTTCTTCCACAAGGGAACCCATCTTTGACAGGGTTCAGCAGGCAGAAACCTTGATCTCCGTATCATTCTACAGGTTAAGGCCACTTTTAAGAATATGTGTATTATTGTTTGCACGTATAGGAGGATTAGGAGGAACTTGAGGAGGAACAAGGGGGGGAGAAGAAGGAGGAAATGGTGGGGGAAAGGGAGAGAGGCAAACCATGAGAGACTCTTGAATGCTGACAAAAACTGAGGACCGATGGATGTGTGTGTGTGGGGGAGGGATGGGCATGGAGGAGGGCACTTGTGGGGATGAGCACTGAGTGTTATGTGGAAACTAATTTAACAATAAACTATTTCTAAAAAAAAATGAAAATGTATATTATTAATCTTTCAACCGTCAGGGAGAAACAGTTGACCTAAGCCATCTCAGTCAGGTTGGAGCTTAGAATCTATTACCACCATTCCTTTGACTGAGACTCCTGACTCATGTAGAGTCCCCCAGATGGTGGATGCCTTGAGTGTGTTTGTGTTTGTGTGTGTGTGTGTGTGTGTGTTCACGTGTGTTAAAGTTACTAAATCAGGGCCATTGAATGATATTTACTGAGACCTCATGCTACCATACGGAATCAAAAAATATATAGACCTTGGAATTTACATTCATCTGAGAAAGGTGGACACAGGAATCGTGTTTAGCACATTTTTTCCCTCTCTCTCCTGTGAATGCTGATTATTTTGCTGATCTGTAGGAATGCTGACGTCTGAAAGGGGTAGTGCGAAACAAATAGAAAAATCTCATCTTTCCTAAGTATGAGAAACATAAAAATTACATTAACTGTAAAATATCGCACAGGGTTTATCCAGTTGTGTGCCAGCAAAGGCTTAATAATTGTCTCTCGGGAGAGGGAATAGAGAGGCCCTGATCTGTAGCTTTTGCCAAATTCTATGATGTAAATAATCCTACTGCGGCTGATTTCAAATTAGCCACGTGGAGATTTGCGAATAGATTCATATAAGCTTTTGGAAGCCAGTGGGGACTCTTTTCACCACACCACCGATTCTACCCTTGTAAACCTCCTATGCAGAGGACTGGCAACACCAGTTTTGGTTATGCTGGTGGGGGTGGTCTGTTTGATTCAATGCAGTCACTATTCACATACCAAAAGCATAGTAACTCATATTTGTGTAGCATATTATGGCCTATAACATCCATCCATATTCCTCAACTCACTCAATCTGTGTAGGCAGAAATTGAGGCCAACTGGCATGCCATAGGCTTATCATTCAGTGAGTAGGAGATATGAACTAAGTATCTATGTGTTAATATAAGAATATACTTCTAAATAGGTACCTATTGATCTGGGACATGGAACTGACCAGCCACCATATCAGTACATTTCTTTGTTTCCCTACTTCTGTTTTGTGCTATATTACTTTGCTGCATTTTGGTCTCAACTTCCCCCTGTTACCTCATCTCAACAACAGTATTTGAAGTAGCCTTCGAATATGTGTAGCAGTGCATGGCACGCGTTCGGTATTTCGCACCCACCATAGCTGCTCAACGTGGCTCTCACTTCCTCCTCCCTTGTTCAGTCCATCAGGCTTGGGTTGTACTGGAAACCATCACTTAAGGAACCTGGATCTCAAGCTATATTCCAGGCGCTCATTCAGTATGGCTCGTGGCTTATAGGTGATACCAGTAAAACAATTTAAAGAGTCATTGAAAAGAACTCTGGAGTGAGACAACATTCTGGCCAAGTAAGAAACTGAAGAACATCACAACACTGCAGATTTAAGAGACAGACCTCATGGCTGGAACCTTCTCTCAAGTATTCAGTCATTTAATAGAGCAGCCGACCTCATTGACTGAAATCCTATGTGGCAAATGCTATACTACACAGAGGGGATGCAGAGATTAATGAAAGAGTTTCTGTTCTTAAAGGTCTCCCCCTAAATATTGTTCCTCCAGAGGAAATCATTCTGGCTGTGAACGTCTGTAAATTCTCTAAAGAGTCATACTACTTAAAGTCACAGAATCAGCCAATAAGACCATAACTTCCCTGGGGAGAGTCACAGGTTATTTGCTGGAAAGTGAAAGACTCAACTTCAACGCGAAGATCCCCATAATTCAAAGGTCAATGTCATGATACAGTATGTATGATGAGAGGGAAGACTCAAGGTTAGAAAGAGCCATATCAGGGCAAGGGCTGCTGGATGGCTGAAACCAATTACCCCAGGTGGCCTCCCTCCACCCAACATATGAAGATGATAACCCTGTTAACATACTATCATCATGTTAGATAAGAATTTAAATTATTTTCATGGTTGACTTTTGTTGACCCCTCAAACTTTCCCACATTTTCCCACTTTATCACCCGAGTCTATTGGCAAGCAAGTCAGTGCTGATCTGGGGAGTAGAGAGTGGGATTCACTTAGAAGGTATTGGGAACAACCCCTCCTGGAGTTCTGCACAAAGTATGGAGAGGCCCTGAGTCTCTAATACACGGAAGAGATCTAGCCTAGTCTTAAGTAATCTCTACACCCATCATGTGGCTCGAACTTACAACCACGAGATCAAGAGTCACATGCTCTACTGAATGAGCCAATCAGGTGCTTCCCTCTCCCCCTCCCCCGAGAGACTAGCCTTAAATGCAAGTATGCCAAATGAGAATTACACCTATGGTACTAGCTTAGTGAACACAGTGGTGTAAGTTACCTGGTCAACTGCACTGTTGAAGTCAAAAGAGATTCCACCCTCCTGAGAGATGGGGTTGGAATACTTCATGGTTTTCATCTCTCCGTGCCTTTCTCCACACCATAAATGTTAACCTAAAAGACTATTAGTGTTAAGATAGATACGTCATTTTACCTTTGGGGTGTCGGAATTATTTATTAATTCACCCAAAGCTGACGTAAGTCCCTCTCACATGGCAACCACTGTTGTAGACAGCTGAGCTATAACAAACAAAAAATAGACAAAGCCTTTAGACATACACACACACACACACACACACACACACACACACACACACACCACTTCAGATGATGATAGATGTTATGAAGAAAAACAGAGCAGATGTGAAAAATGACAGTGTGGCTGGGGTCGGTTGTAGCTACTTTAGGCAAAGTGGTCGGGGAGCCTGTCTCTGACAAGACATACTTGATCTGAGATCTAGGTAAGAGGTCACGGGAGCCAGTTATGGAATATCAGGAGAAGGAAGGGCAATCCAGGCAGAAGGATCCAAATGCTCATGTCTGGAAGGAGCTTAGCGGATTCTTGGAAAGATAAACTACCATCTTCAAGATGTCTTTCTCAATATGTGGATAACAGCTGGTGAGTTTCTACCTTGATCTATTCTGAAACTATTAAACCCCGAGAAAATGGCACCAGGCCTCAGAGACATCACTGCAGTGTCACCTTCGGAAAACCGATGCTCTCGGGGAATGTGGGGGGGTCTCAACTTTTGCATCTTCCGATGCCATTCTGGTCCCCAGACTATCAGTCTTTGAAGAGGAGAACTGGCTTCTTCTCAGTGCCCACACAGTGCATGGTGGGCAGTAGCTCTGTGGTTTCTCTTCACCAAATTATATTTAATTCATGTCAGAGGTTTTTTTTCTTTATTAACATTTTTCATTGCTTTTGTATTATGTAAGTAATTGTGTTCATTTTAGAATAGTTCAAATTTAAATGAGAATACATTAGAAAATAAGACGGCCTCTTGTCTTAATAATAAAATAACACCCTGCTGTTAATATGTTTTACATGTTTGCCATATTTCCGGGATCCTTGTGTATTTTTCAATTGCCCGAAATATTGCACATTCAAGTTAGACGTTTGTTTTACTTTTCTTAAATGGCTTTTATATGGACAGATTCTCTTTTATAAAGATAAAAAATCACTTTTTACATCTATATAGTGTTGTGCTGTACAGTTGGTCGAAATGTATTTAACTTTTTGTCACTAAACCTTCTGGTTGTTTAAATGTGTCTCTTCTTTTTTAAAAATATTTTTTAATGTTTATTTTTGAGACACAGAGAGAGAGAGAGAGAGAGAGAGGGGGAAAGAGAGAGAGAGCATGAGCGGGGGAGGGGCAGAGAGAGAGGGAGACACAGAATCTGAAGCAGGCTCCAGGATGCAGAGCTTGATGCAGGGCTTGAACTCATGGACCATGAGATCATGACCTGAGTCGAAGCCGGACGCTTAACCAACTGAGTCACCTCGGCACCCCATTCAATGTCTCTTCTTGCTATGAAAAATGTTGTGTCGAGGATAATTAGCTACACCCAAACATTTAAAAAACTAGCTAACAGGTCTTCTATGTCTCGAAGTAGAACTGATAGGTCAAAAGACTTTGACCCAGTAATATATCTTCCCGTCTTCAAGGTCCTTCAGTAAGGCAGAAGGATACACATAAGCAGATGTTTTGCCTCCCCATCCTCAAGGCTGTAGAATTCTACCCACATCTTGCTTTAAACAGTAGTTTCTTAGCATCCCTGACATGTGTCTCCTCCCAATAGTGCCTACGTGGTGCCAAAATCATTTTTACTTGGGATACGACAGATGCCTCACTTCCCTCTTGTGACCATGTTGTGTGACGCTGTGGAAATGAGGTCAGTTGTGGAGTACGTAGCCAGGAATTCTGGTGAGGAGTGCCGTCGTGCTGGATGGGGGCTATGAGTCATCTTAGGTAAAAATTATCTTTTGCTTAGATCACAGTAGAGCCTCCCACAACCATAAATCCAGAACATTCCTCAGAAATATATCCTCCCTAGGCATTGATAACCGGTGAGCGAATGAACTTTGGAAAAGGGAATCCTCAGAACAGGCACACCTAAACCACTGGCCAAACAGCTTGATTGGACGTAAGAGAAAGCGTCGTCGTCGGCTGGTAGTGAGCCAGATGCCCCGCAGGGATAATAATGAAAGAGCTGCTAGTGGCTCTGAGAATATAGTCAAATTACATCTTTGGGGGTCAATGGATTATAGAGCCCCAACGCCTGCCTCCAAAGGCTGTAAGTATACATCTTCTTCCTGCCCCACCCTTCTGGGGCCTTTAGACAAAGAGGCAAGAATTGTATGTAATGGGGACCCGTTATACAGGCATTTTTGGGAGAGGCGTGAAGTGTTCTTACCTTGGGACAATCCTAAAGCAAAATTGGGCAAGATCTCCATGGATTCCTAGGACTGGATTCCTAGCACACAACGCAAAATCTCACTCTCAGTGACGCTTGCTGCAGATTGACAAATAGAACATTCTCTACAGCTGATAGGACTGGCTCCCTCTCCTCTCCTATTCTCTTTCTCATATCTACTTTTTTTTCCTGCCAGCAGGTTCCCTTCAGCATTCAATCAAGGGCAATATGTCCTCAATCAACATTTTTCATTTTTTATGCGACACTGTCCTTTAAAGCGTTCCGCAGCTGGTTTGCAACGGAACACTGCCAATCTCCTATGAGAGCCTCCCCTGTTGTGTGCACATCAGTCCCCTTCCCAGATCTCCCCAAGTGCCCTGGAGGCAACTTGACCTGGAGAGTGTGTGCGTCAGCTTACCAGGCTGCAGCAGGGTTCAGGGTTTACCATCGCTGGGAGCCCAGCCACTGGGGGGCGAGGGGGTCGCACAGGGATGTCAGCAAGGAAGCAGGGTGCAGAATGGGGCATGTTTTGTACAAAAGAGAGAAATCTGGTATACAATTTGGGAAATGGTAAATATGTCATTAAAACAACAGTAAAGCAAGGACACCTGGGTGGCTCAGTCAGTTAAGCATCCAATTCATGATTTCGGCTCAGGTCATGATCTCAGGGTTCTGAGTCAGGCTCCACGCAGAGCCTGCTTGGGATTCTCTCTCTCTCCCTCTCCCCTTCTGTCTGTTCCTCCCCTTCTCACTCTTTTTCTCAAAATACATAAATAAACTTAAAGCTACAACAACAACAAAAAAAAAGCATTCTGATGGAGGAACGGAGCTGGACAGGAATCCGAGACCTTGGATTCTTGGCTCTACAATAACTTACTCATTCTCAGCCCTTAAGCAGTCAGGAAACCTATTTTACAGTGCATTTTAATTATTTTTAAATTTATTTATTTATTTATTTTTTGTTTTTCACCTTGAGTTTTCCTTTTTTTTTTCTTTTATAGTTTATTGTCAAGTTGGCTTCCATATAACATCCAGTGCTCATCCCGACAAGTGCCCCCCTCCATGTCCGTCATTCCCCTTCCGCTCTCCCCCTCCCCCTTCAGCCCTCAGTTTGTTCTCAGTATTCAAGAGTCTCTCATGGTTTGCCTCTCTCCCTCTCCCCAACTATGTTTTCCCCTTCTCCTCCCCCATTGTCCTCTGTTAAGTTTCTCCTGTTCCACTTATAAGTGAAAACATATGATATCTGTCCTTGTCTGCCTGAAGGCAGCATAACACCCTCGAGTTCCATCCACGTTGCTACACATGGCCAGATTTCATTCTTTCTCATTGCCATGTAGTATTCCATTGCATATGTAAACCACATCTTCTTGATCTATTCATCAGTTGATGGACATTTAGGCTCTTTCCAGGATTTGGCTATTGTTGAAAGCACTGCTATGAACGTTGGGGTGCATGTGCCCCTAAGCATCAGCACTCCTATGTCCCTTGGGTAAAATCCTAGCTGTGCTATTGCTGGGTCATAGGGGAGTTCTACTGTCAATTTTTTGAAGAACCTCCACACTGTTTTCCAGAGGAGCTGCACTAGTTTCCATTCCCACCAACAGTGTAGGAGGGTTTTTAAAATTTATTTTGAGAAATAGAGAGAGATCAAGTAGGTGAGGGACAGAGAGAGTGGAAGAGAGTGAGAATCCCAGGCAGGATCCACACTGTCAGCCCAGAGCCTGACGCAGGGCTCGATCCCACGAACCGTGAGATCACGACCTGAGCCACAATCAGGAGCCTGTTGCTTAACTGACTGAGCCACTCAGGTGCCCCTACAGTGCGTTTTTAAAAAGGAAGATATTGCACTAATTCTCTTCACTAACACTTGCTGTCCTCATCTCCCAAAGTCTCTTCCTCTGGCCTCGGAACTATATACCAAGTATGAAGATCCACGAATCAGCTGCTGTCGTAGGCGTTTTGAGTAGACAGAGTCCTAAGTAATGAGCTGCTGACTTGTGTGCTTGGGAGGTGCTTTTGGCTACTCCAGACGTGAAACGAAGCTTTTTCTTAAAAGTCCTCTTTTTCTGCTCAAATAGTGAGTGAGAGCTCCTCTGGGAAATCAGTGCAGATACGAGCTGGTCTCCATGCACCTGTGTGCTTTATCTGTGGAACGATTGCTCTGCAGGCGTGTCCATGAATCTTCCAACCGTGTGTTTTACAAGGGACTAACTCACGTCAGCAATCACACTGAACTCCACCGTGTCACCCTGCGCAGCCTGACATGTCTGCGCCGTGGCCTGAACATTTGAAGAGAACGGGAAGTACATCAGGATGAGAAACTGCCAAGTCACCAGGGTTCCTCAGACCTGGGTTCAGCCCTCAGGTAGATATTCAATGATGGTGTGGTCTTGGAAAGTTACACACCCTCTCCAGTCCTCGCTGAACATTCAGCAAAATAGAGACACAGGTCTGTCCCTCTCAAAGAGTAGCGGCCAAGGTGTAGTAAATATTCTCTGTCTTTACTAGGATGTGTCAGAGGTGTGTCACATTTCACGTGGCCAGAAATCTCCTCCCAAAACACAGCCCTTGACCCTATCTTTTCCCTCTCCACACCTCTCCTTGCCTCAGTATTTAATATTTCCCCATCTCAGTAAATGGCACAAATATCCAACTGGCCAACCAAAATTCTAAGGGAAATCCATTCCTTCCCCCTACCCACCCAGATCCAAACTATCAGTAAGGTCTACTTATTAAAGAAAAGTATTCTCCTAATCCATCTGCTTCTCTCTTTCTTCGCTTGGACCACCTTGATCCAAGACACCATCATTACCTGCTCCAATTCGTGATACATTCAACTACCTCACCTTTCAGAACCCATGTGTATCTCCTCTACAATCTATACTCCATCCTGCCTGCAAAGTGATATTTTTAAACAGAAAATTATATTTTGCACACACTGCCCATTTCAAGCCTTCTAAAGGCTTCCTGTTAAAATAAATTTTGAGTCTCTGACCATGGCTGAAGGAGGCTGCATAGGCTCTGTCTCTCGGCCCTCCATACAATTCATCATACAGGTTGTTTCCTGGATTCCAGCTGACCTGGCTGCCATTGTTCCCTTCATCATCACCAAACACAGGCGATCGACCATTGGGTTTCAATGCAAGCTATTCTGTATGTCTCTCTTTGTCCTCAGATCTTTACATGGCTGATTCCTTTGTGTCCTTCTTGCCCCAGCTTAAATGTCAGGACTACGGTCGCTCACTAGCTAGCAGTTGACCATGCTATATATTAATAGCAGTTATAACTATCTGAAAAATCATATTCTTTTATTTCTTTATTCTTCCATCTCTTCTGCTCTAAACTATAAGCTGCAGTAGAACAGAAGTCTAAGCAAACTTGGTGCTCTGGATTGCCACATGTTGAAGTAGAGCTACTCCAAACTATTGTGAGAAAGCTGGCAAATGGAGGAGTTTTCTACACACACACAGAGAATGCAGTCTTCTATATGCATATGTGAAAACCAAAGACTTCCGAGTCAGCCCTGTCCTAGGTTAGAATCCGCCCCTGTTACAGCTGGCTGTGCAACCTTGGAGAACTTATTTAAGCACTCAAAGTCAGCTTTCTCATTTGTAAGATGGCAATAAAATTGGTACCTTCCTTGTAAAGTTGAGTAGAGAGTCAGTGACAAATATGTGCACAACTTCCAGCAAGTTTCCTGACACAGTATAAATAGCTGAATTTCAGCTACTTCTACTTTTTCTTCTTGTTCAACAGGTCATTATTGAGTTCAGTGCTAAAGGAGTAGAATTTGGTAGAAGCCTACTATAAGTTGGTTATTTCATTTAAAAAGCTCTGTGCTGCCTCATGGCACACAAATCTGAGAAACGTAGAATCCAAATGTAGTGTCACCGTGTCTAGGTATTACATTATTGGTCTACCCCTTTTGGAACATTGAACGCTCAACTGTAAAAGGAAGATGTATGAACTGCTGCATAAGGCTGATGGATGAGTTACTTTAATGCGTGCAAAGCACCTGACTACTCATCGATGTCAGTGTCTTCTCTTCTTAAATCATACTTTCAGTCCATTCTCAGATGTAAAATTCATTTGAAGAAAAAACCCAATAACTTGAAGGGGCTGCAAATAATTGATTGCATCCAAAGTCATCAAGTATGTACTGAAACAATATTTAGAGAAACTTTTATCTCTCTCATGCTGGTTGAGTAGGTAAATAACCAGGTATCTACAAGACAAAGTGCTCCACTTAAAAGACCATCAGGCCAAGTTCGACTGTATCCAAGGAGTTTAGAAATGTGGCAACTTGGAAACTAGAAATGCGTTTCAGAAAACCCCACACGCTGTGACCTTGCACCTTGCTCCATAGAATAGATTGAAATAATCTAAACTTGGTGTGGATGAAAATAACACTGAATTAAGGGCCAAAAGGTCCAACTTAGTAGCTGTGAAAACTAGAACATTTCTTTAACTCTTTGATTTCCAGGTTGTCCATCCATAAATGGGGTACATAATACCAACTTTTCCTTCTGTCTGGAGCATTTAATGAAGATCAATTGTCCACAGTTAAAAAGGTTGTAAAAGTGATTTTTAAATGGTAGAAACTAAGTAATAATGTTAGAGATTAGATTGATCTATTTAAAGTCAGAGAGTAAAATTAGGACACAGAGTTGTATGAAGGAGAATTTCCATTCATCATAAGGAGGAACTTAATGACAAGTTTAGCTGGTTAACAAGAAAATCAGTTACAGAGACTTCTCTGTCATGGACAGCATTAAATCGAATTAAGATAACTATTTGGGAACAGTTGATTTGATCTATGTGTCATTAAACCACATAAAGACCTATTAAATAATAGGTGTGTTATAATAGCAATGCAAACGCATCCCAAAGTTTAGAAATGAGATGTAAAAATGGGAACTATTCATTGGAATCTAGGTAAGTGGAACTAGACACTGGACTTAATCCTGCGGAAATGTCATCATCTCCAAATTGTTTGACAGCTTCAGTGCAATTCCAGTGAAGGTCCCAAACACGTTTTCATGGCATTTGCTGGCATGATTCTGAATTTTATAAAGAAGAGTGAAGAAGGGTCATGAACAAAAGGATATCCCAAGGTGGTTTCATAGGTCATGGAATTACCCTCTTTGTAAACAGCTATGTCGCTGCACACACTTCGTGAGGCAAATGTTCTAATATTGTTTCCAATAACTAAAAACAGAAGGATCATGGCTCCACATTCCTCAGACACTCTGTTTGGGACCCCTTTCTTGTGAAGGCGTGGGCATGTGGGTCACACAGGAGCAGCAGTCTCACTGAGTTGAAGAGGTAGACACTGGAGTTCTGGATGGCTACAACTTGTGTACTAAGACGGAAGAAGAGGGAAACGCCTGGGGGGTTGGGAACAGAGGTGGGGAGGAATGTTGCATGCAGATCGCCCACAGGTCCTGAGCAGGGCTGGCTTGGGTGTGTACAGAAGAATGACCAACACCAAGGTTTTTCTTTACAATATATTATTTATGCTGGATGCATGAATTTGTATAATAATGTTTTCATTTAATGTCGTGTCAGAAGATTATAGTGTGTTTTGGTTTATCTTTGTTTTTGTTTGTTTGTTTGTTTGTTTTGCTTTTTAAGTAGGTTTTATGACCAGCATGGAGCCCAAGGCAGGCTTACACTCAGGACGCTGATATAACCTGACCTGAGATCAAGATTCAGATGCTTAAGGGGCGCCTGGGTGGCTTAGTCGGTTAAGCGTCCGACTTTCGCTTGGGTCATGATCTCGCGTTTCGTGGGTTCGAGCCCCGCGTCGGGCTCTGTGCTGACTGCCAGCTCAGAGCCTGGAGCCTGTTTCAGTCTGTGACTCCCTCTCTCTCTGACCCTCCCCTGCTCACGCTGTCTCTCTCTCTCCTAGAAATAAAAAAAAAAAAAAAAGATTCAGATGCTTAACAGACCGAGCCACCGAGGCGCCCCTGGTGCATCTTTGTTTGCTCTGGGTTTTGTTTTTTGTTTTTGTTTTGACTACTTTTTCATGCTTCTGTGGTAGCAAGTGGATTAGGAAGGTTTCCGTTCACAAGCGCATGCAAGGCTATTGCTGCTAATCATTCCCCTACAGCCTTCCTGAGCCCTCTGAATGTCCAGATTGAACAGGGCCAACGAGTCCTGTCGGGATACATTGTTGTTTTGCTCTCATTTTTTCTTCTACTTGATATGTTTTTCATATCCCGAAATGCATCAGACTCCTGGGGAATTTGCATATGCATTTTCTCCTGCAGGAAAGAACTCCCACCATCCCCACCAGGGCACCTCAGCATGACAGTCTCTTCCTCAAACTTTGGTTTCTGCCCAAATGCCATCCTCAGAGAGGCTGACTCTCTCTCAGCAGATTTCAGTCCCTATTTCCGGCTCTCGCATAGCCTGTTTAGTTCCTATAAAATATTTCTTTTTTTTTTTTAAATTTTTTTTTTATTTATTTCTAGGAGAGAGAGAGACAGCATGAGCAGGGGAGGTCAGAGAGAGAGGGAGTCACAGACTGAAACAGGCTCCAGGCTCCGAGCTGGCAGTCAGCACAGAGCCCGATGCGGGGCTCGAACCCACGAACCGCGAGACCATGACCTAAGCGAAAGTCGGACGCTTAACCGACTAAGCCACCCAGGCGCCCCTATAAAATATTTCTAACATATAACCCAATTAATTGTTTGCTTATCCTCTTTGCCCCTCTTGAGTCAAAGCCCCCCCCCTCCCCCCCAGGACAGAGCCATATGCACCTCATTCTGTCTGGTGCTCTCTGGCTAGCAGATCTCACTTACTTGAGTACTGTAAGTACTCTGTAATAATTATTCAATTACTGTCCAGGGAATACTTCAAAGACCATGTCAGCTGGTTAGAAAAAACTTGCCTGACCCCAATTTGGTAATTGTGGTCATCTGTAACCTGACAAGAATGACTCTTCTGATTCCTCTTGGTGAGAAGAGTAAATCTGGGTTGTCATGGCTTGCCCTCTTGACTCCTCTCTCAGAAAAGCTTGAGAGCAAAGAAAGTGAAATTCACAAGAATAACCATGTTTTCAATCTGATCTCTTCAAACATTTCTTTCTTAAGCTTTCATTTGTGTCATGATTTTTTTAGACAACATTTGGGTTATAGCCCATCTGGATGTAGCTGGTAGGTGCTGAATTAGGGGTTAATTTTCTCTGCCACAAAAAAAGCCTTTGGAAACAGTTGTCATTTTTCTTGTATTTACTGTAACAGAGCAGAGATCATATTTCTCTTTGTCTTTGAACAGGTGAAGGGCTGTCTTCATGCAAATTTTTTTTCATTGAGTATTTAGGGGACTTCAGCAAATTTTGTTTCATTGAGTATTTATAGTTCTTCGTCATCCACATGTCTCTGATCTCTGCCACATGTCTCTCTCCTCCTTGGCCACACATATTCCTAATCTTTCCTGTGTCCTAACAGTACCCTTTCAGAGGGATTATGCAAAGTCAGCTCTTCCTATTACCTTACTCTTTCTGGCTGTAAACATTTTATTGATTTCTCCAATACCTTGCCTAGCTCTTGGGTGGACACTGTTAGATCCAATTCTAGATTTGATCCCAAGGACTGTGTTCAAACTACAAAGAGGAAATCACATTTGTCTGGCTCACACTGCTTTATTGCCGAGCTTTTACTGGAAGATGCTAAAAATGTCTGACCAAGTGAGGATTAAGAAAATCTTTCCTGCTCACCCTTGAGAGAGGAGAAAGGACAGACGAAACCCCGTGAACAGAGAGTTGGGGGGCTAGTCTCATTAGGAACTCAACCAGGTATGGGCCTCAGATTTGTGGTTGGGATATCATAACCATGAAAGAATGGGATTCCATCTGTGACCTACATTTCAGTGTTTTAGTTTTCTTGGCAAACACATCTGACTAGTAACGATAACTTGCCTATTTTCTTCCTTGGTAGATGTCTCTGAGAACTGCCATCTGAGGACTGTTATTGAGTCCTACACTTAAGGTTTCAAATCTGAAAGTCACAAGCTCATTATAGACATATTTATTCCTTACAAGTGTTCTCTGGACCTAAACAGATGGTTTGGACATCACCCAGGCTAGTTTAGTCTGATCTTTTTTATATCGAAACAATATTTTATTGTCATGCTGAAATTGTACAGCCCAACAAATAATGTAAATGCTGGGTTTTGGCACTTAGAAAATTTCCATTTTAAAAAGTCACCAGAATAAACCCTTCCATGTAGCACGTGACTATCAACTGCTTTTATTGTTTGTCTCAGCAAATATAAAAATGAGTACCTTGCTGAAATATGTCAAAGATAGTGGATTATGCCTTTCTGTTCCCTGATGACATCTTTGATAACATTCTTTAAATTATTCCGTCTAAGATAATTAGTGGAAGTCCGTTATGTAAAAGGCACTGTGGTACATAGGCTGGGGACACACATATAATTGACACCACAGTCTTCCCACCAAAGGTCACTAAAGTAGGAAAGAGAAGACATAACCACAGCAACTCCTACCCTCCTTGACAAATTTGAAGAGCCCTTAGCTCTCATTTGAATAAACCCTATCGTCAAAGGTTAATACTAATGGGAAGGTGCAAATAAGGAAGTGTAGACAATACAAAGCACCTAGTCAAACACGTAGCATTTCCCTCTCGCAAACGTTATAGTTCAACTCAATTCCAAGACATCGTAGAAGACCATTTTCCGAGATGTATTTGAAAGCATGCACTTTCCAACTGGAGATGGAGACTATTTTAAGTCAAAAATGCTATATTTCATTTCCCCTCCTTAGTTAGACTCAATAGGGGGTTTTCAAGGGTGTAGCGACTTTTTTGTTTTTAAAGACGAGAAAGGAGCCCTTGAGGTTACCATGGTGACGTGGGTCCCCCACTATTGACCATCAGGGGATGTCGACCACCTCATCAAGAGGACACATCGCCTCCAGGAATGAGCCTAAAATCAGCACACGCCCCACTTAAAGTAAACACTTTTCTGCTCGTTAAGATGTTAAGAAGCGATTGACTGAGCCGTTTCCAGAAAGTTGCCTTGGTGAATGTCAAACGTCACCCTATCTCCCCATGTGGATCTTGATAAGGCTGCCATCCTGTGGTCCATGCGTTAAGGATGCCTTCTGGTGGCCCGTCGCCCTTCACGTCCTCCGCCCCTGTGTCAGTACAACTTTCTCCTGACTCCAGCTGCTCTCTCCATGTGTGAAAATATACACAGGTCCAGCTCCCACCCACTCATGAATGGTGTCACTTTCACTGGATCTCTCCAGTCCTTATTTGGAAGATTATTTCTTCCTGGGGTGTCTCTGGATATATGTGCATTACTAGAAAGAGTTTTCACTTCGCCCTTTCAAGAAAGACCTCCCTGAAAAGCAAATAAAATCAGAAGTGAGCAAAAGTTTCATTTCTCTGCAGGCCCACTCCCTCATTTCCTGCCGGCTATATTTTCATCTAAAGTATTTGTGAACCTAGGGCAATATTTGTTTTCATGACAAACACCGTTTGAGGTTCAGAATACAAGGACAGTGTTCAAGTTCTGAAATAAGTCTTAGATTTACATCCTTCTTTGGGGGGGAATAAAATAAAAGGGACATATTTCTTCTTTGGAGGGGAATAAAATAAAAGGGACATATTTCTTCTTTTTTATGTTTTAGTCTTTTTTTAATGTTTTATATGTTTTTGAGAGAGAAAGAGAGAAAGAGAAAGAGAGACAGCATGAGCAGGGGACAGACAGAGAGAGACGAAAACTCGGGCTCCAGGCTCTGAGCTAGCTGTCAGCACAGAGCCCGAGGCGGGGCTCTAACTTACGAACTGCGAGATCATGACCTGAGCCAAGATCATGACCAAGGCTGAGATCATGACCTGAGCCAAACTCGGACATCTAACCAACTGAGCCCCCCAGGCTCCCCAATTCCCTCTTTTTAAAAATCATCTTTAAGATTGTTAGTTCAGCCATTTGGTGCCTTCCTTTATGATGTTACACATCTCATTTATTTTTGAAGATCACTGTAAAATAGATTGTAAAAATTCATTCTGAGATGTAAACTTTAAAAAGCTCGATTGGGCCCATGAAATGCACTGCTTCATTAGAGAATGAAGAGAGGAAGAAATGTACATTTTTATGACACATTTTCCTACTTGAACCAAAGTGCATGAAAAAAAAAAAGGAAAAAGACTGATCAGCAAGAATGGTTTGATTTTTCAGTGATTTTAAGATCTATCTTTCCTAAGAAAAACCTCTTAGTTCTATGAAACTGGCAGCTTTTTGTGGCTGTTAAGGGAAGAAAAAAAAAAAAACTAATAAGAGAATGTCAGTAGCCCAATTTATCTTCCTAGCATGTGAACATTAATCTACTCCTGAGCAAATGCCCATGATGAGATTGTATTGTTTCAAGGGCATTAATAGTAAAAGAAAAATAAGGTGACCTCTATATTTCTCAGTATTTCCTTGAAATGCAGCAGCAATGATAGTACTAGCACACAATTAAGCACTTGATGATACACTCAGCATTTTCTTCTGTTTTTTCTATAGAATGTCTCCCCCCTCACATGCCCCTTTGAAGGAGCATAATTATAAAGTTCTTAATGGAGCAGCTGGTCTTTGACCCTTCTCTTAGCATGGCAGGAAGTGGCTGCCATGCGTACACCCTCTGGCTTTCTCCAACTATATGTGTCCAAATAGCACTACTGTTGAGGCTTCTCCGAGAGTACTGTCAGGTTAGATAAGTTGCTAAAAAGATTTGCACAACTCAGAAAAGGTCTTATTCTTATGGCAATGGATTATTACAGTGACAGGATACAGGTTTTTTGTTTTGTTTTGTTTTTTTGAGAGAGAGACTGGACAGGGGAGAGGCAGAGGGAGAGTCAGAGAGAGAATCTTAATCAGGCTCCATGCTCAGTGCACAGCCTGCCACGGTGCTCGATCTCACAACTGTGAGATCATGACCTGCGCTGAAATCAAGAGTCAGACTCTGAAGGGACTGAGCTGCCCAGGCGCCCCCGTGGGATCCAGGTTAATATCGGCAAAGAGAAAAGACACAGGTGACCCAGTTGTGCTCTTCCAATGAAGCGGCTCAGGCAGCACTCAATTCTCCAGCAAATGTGCAAGGCAGTACTTGCCAAGTGTCCCCAAACGGGGGAGCTGGCCCAAGCTTTGTAGCCCAGGTTTTTATTGAGGGTCCGTCACGTAGACCTGCAGCATCAAACAACTGGTCTCAGCTACTCAGACCTCGGCTCCCTCCGAGATCAGAATGACAGAACATGGTGTCCGATTCCAGGCAGACAAAAACAGACATCCACCCTGAAGCCCCCTGTTGGAGTAAACTGTTTGTCGTGGTCCAAACTTCAAGTGTTCAAAGATGCCCTTACCAGGTTAGATATTCCAAGGGCTTGGAAATATCTCCCAGGAACTGGTCAAGAGTCAGCCCAGAACGATATAGAAATGCTGATGCATAGGAGCACATGTACCCCAATGTTCATAGCAGCACTCTCAACAATAGCCAAAATATGGAAAGAGCCTAAATGCCCATCAACGGACGAATGGATCAAGAAGATGTGGTTTATCTATACCATGGAATACTACATGGCAATGAGAAAGAATGAAATCTGGCCTGTGTAGGAACATGGATGCACCTTGAGGGTGTTATGCTGAGTGAAATAAGTCAGGCAGAGAAGGACAAATATCATATGTTTGCACGTATAGGAGGATTAGGAGGAACTTAACGGAGGACCGTGGGGGAGAAGAAGGGGGGAAATGGTGGGGGAGAGGGAGGAAGGCAAACCCTGAGAGACTCTTGAATGCTGAGAACAAACTGAGGACTGATGGATGTGGGGGAGAGGGGGGAAATGGGCATGGAGGGGGCACTTATGGGGATGAGCACTGGGTGTTATATGGAAACCAACCTGACAATAAACTATTTGTAAAAAGACAATAATAATTATAATAAAGAGTCAGCCCAGAACATCTTTGGAATGTGCAGGCTTTGGGTACCCTAGGCCTGGTAGGTTACCCCTCCTGCCTGTTAGATAGTTGATGCTTTAAATCCTCTTCTCTAGATAAAATTCTGCCTTTCAGGAGAAAAAAAAATCAACCCCTAGTCCAGAGAAACCACATCTCTTTCAAATCAACATCACTTTGCTCTTGGGTTTGACTGTGAAACTATAGCAAGACAAATTTAGATGTACTGTGATAGTTAAACAATAAACAAGAGCAGGCCATTTTAAATGACATTTCTACCTTCCTAAATTGTGTGATTTGGAGCAAATACTCAAGATCTCCCATCTTCTCATTTCTAATCTATACACTAAATCCAGGAAGACTGCTTTGAGAATTAAGTGATGCAAGAGAAAGCACTGTTTTCAGCACTTGGAAGGCTAGATTCTCCAAAAAGTATTGATATCACAGGACAACATAATGGGCAGAAAGAGAAAGACTGAGAAAAGAATAGATGAAGAACATTTCAGCGTGTTGCAAATCTTCCCACCTCATGGTGCGTGTAGAAAGTGTTCATCTGGACACAGCACACTGGAGCAAGGAGAGTCCACAGGTCGAATGGGACAGAGGGCTCCAAGCTGTGGCTGCTTTGGGTCCCTGCCCTGCCATTCTCTACCTGACCTGCTGGAGAGGTGAGGGAACCCTCATAGTAGCCTCTCTGTGACCAGTCATGGCAAACGTGGTGGTTTCTGTCTGGTGTTACAGATACGTTGGGCCTGAACTCCACACCATGGTAACAATAGGACAATGATAGTTGTGGAAGTAGAGAGAGACTCTGCCATCGCACAGACACCCTGTTTGACTCCTTGGCTCTCAGTCATCCCTTGTCTGTGACAAGCCAGCTTTTCTCCCTGATGCCCTCTAGTTCACTTAAACAGAAGGGAGTAGAAAGGGGAAATTGAGAATCAGTCTGGACATGTCTGAAATGGATGGACCTATTTAGAAACTGGGAGGAAAGATTAGGGAGTAGGTATTATAATTTCCTAACTTTCTTCTCTGCTAAAAAATGCTGCTGGCAATTTGTAAAAACCCAGCATGAAATAGTTAACTTTTTTTAAAAATGTGTTTTCCTTTTCATTTTTTAAAGTGTTTATGGGGCGCCTAGGTGGCTTAGTCGGTTAAGCGTCCGACTTTCGCTTAGGTCATGATCTCGCGGTTCGTGGGTTCGAGCCCCGCGTCGGGCTCTGTGCTGACTGCCAGCTCAGAGCCTGGAGCCTGTTTCAGAGTCTGGGTCCCCTCTCTCTCTGACCCGCCCTTGTTCACGCTGTCTATCTCTCTCTCTCCTAGAAATTAAAAAAAAAAAAAAAAAAAAAAGTGTTTATTACTCTTTTTGAGAGAGAGTGAGGGAGGAACAGAGAGAACGAGAGAGGGAAAGAATCCCAAGCAGGCTCCTCGCTGTCATATCTCCTATATGCTCTGTCAATCCTTATCCCTCAATTTTTCCTCATGGGCCAATGAGAACTTAATGTATATTTTGGGGGTGCCTCGGTAGCTCCGTCGGTTGAGCATCTGACTCTTAATTTTGGCTGGAGTCATGATCTTACAGTTCATGGGATCAAGACCCGTGTCAGGCTCTGTGCTGACCGTGTATATCCTGCTTGGGATTCTTTCTCTCCCTCTGTCTCTGTCCCTCTTTGACATGCACATATGTGGTCTCTCTCGCTGTTTCTTAGATTAAAAAGTAAATAAGTAAGTAAGTAAGTAAGTAAGTAAATAAATAAATAAATAAATAGAGTTTACTGCATATTTTTGAATGGTGTCAGTGTAGAAGCGGCCACAGCCTTGACATTGGGCAAGTGTGCTGGTCGGCTTTCACCAGGTTGGGTTAAAGAGTAACAGACATAACCAATACCTCCCTGCCATACCAAAGAATAATTATTTCATGCTGCTATTGCTTGCTGGCCTCTGGTTTGCCCGCGGCTCTGCTTGGCACATCTTAGTAGGGACCCAGGCTCAAAGAGAACGCCATCTCTTGGCAGAGAGAAAGTACGAGAAAACTGGGGCAAACACAAAATAGGTTTAAGCTGCTTGCTGAGCATTAGGCAGAGAGTCACGTGGGTACGTGCACCATTACTGAGGCAGCAATGTGTCTTCCCAGCACAGGAGGCGCTGGCAGCCATGTGACGAAAAGCAGGGACCCAAACCTGTCCCGTCTCATCGACAGGGCAAGTGGACAGCCCGAAGCCTAGTCCCATCTATCACAGAAGGCTATTTAACCTACTTCAGTTTGGGCAGGCAATGCTAATAAAAGATGGATTGTAAAACCCACTTCATATGGCTGTTGTGAGAATTAAGTTGCATAATGCATGCGTGGCATCTAGGAGCATGTGGGTTCCTAGGATGGTGTTCGAAATATGTATTCTGTCTCTCTTCCAGCAGGTTATGAAATATTTAGGGGCCCATAAGTTTTAATGAATGTTGGGAAACATCTAGTTGGCAGGACAATTCGACCTTGGTGAGCAAAATGCCAGTTACATAAAAAAGGGACCAGTGAATGTAGGCAGAGGGTAAGGAGGGGTTCTTCCCAGCCCCAGGATCTGGGGGAGACCAAATTGGCTCCACCCTAGAAATCCAGCTAGAGTGATTCCCACAATGCTACTCAAACACTCTCCCACAGGGAAACCCAAACAGCCTCCTGGAGTTCTGTCTCCTCCTCGTTTGGGCGCAGTGTTGATGCTACCTGAACTTCAGTTTCTTCAGCCTTAAAAGGGGAAGAGAGAGTTATTCCCACCTTGAGTGTGATAAGGAAAATGAGATAATGTAAGTACATCACCTACCATACTGTAGTAGCCAACAAGTAATTATTGTTAAAAATAAGAACCAGGTCTGAGAGCTAATTAGTACTTCATGCTCATTGTTTCTGAGGTCTGGGACTGAAACCTCTGCCCAGATTTGTACTAGAGAAACCTTTTGGCTGATTTCTGGATGGCTCTCAGGAATCCTGCTCAGTGTTCTAGAACCCAGGTGCTCTAGGGGATCCAGAAACCGGCATCTTTAACCCACTCATTTTGTAGAATAAGAAAACTAGACTCAACAAGGGGAAGTCATTTCCTAAATTTCATGTGGCTATGGAGTGGGAAATGTTTGAAAAACAAAAATATCTGCATCATGACCTTGTGGTTTTCTACTTTCCCATGGTTGTCCAGAGGGCATACATTCCCCTTTGATGCTGCTCTGAGGGTGGTTGGGATCTAGGAAGGAGTAAAGAAATCTGGGGATGGCTTTAAGATGGTGAAAGTGGTCTTCATTCAGGGCATACACAGACATCCCAGCAGAGCATTTGAAAAAAAATTGTATTTTACTTCTGACTAACACGAGGTATCTGGGGACATAAAACTTAACAACCCTGGGGACTGTTGAATATGCTTGTATGGGAAAAAAAAAGCAATGCAAGACTGAGAATATGGCTAATAAAGGGTATAATGATGACTCCTAACATTGAGGGTGCACTAAAGTCAGTACGATCTCTGATTTTCTTCCGTAGAATGAAAAAAGAGGGATTTCTTTCCCTTCTTTCTTTCTTTTTTCTTTTTCTTTTTCTTTTTTTCTTTTTTTTTTTTTGCTTGCCTCAGTCATACCACTAATTATTTAGTGGTCTTTCAAACCTTTTGTAATCTCTAGTCGAGAAAGCCCTGAAAGATATTAATTCTTAGCCATGTGCCTCATAAATGAAGGCCATTCTGCTATACTTAATGACAAGGCTGAGGCAGCAAGATGTCATTTGCTTTTTTCTCGGTTTTTAAATTGCTTTCTAAATGAACTACAGCTGTGAGGGCCAGGTGCTGTGATCCCTTTAGAAAGATCAGGAAATGATGAAATCCAAAATTTCAAAGTGTGATGGATGTCAGCTCCCGATTTGGTGTGTGTGAGGTCACCCCGTGCACCTGGTATCATCTCTACAACAGAATTACTTTTCTGTGGAAGGAGAAAAAAAAAAAAAGGAGAGAGAGGGAGAGGGAGAGAGAGATGCACGTGTCTAATGCGGGTGCAACAATAAGAGAAACAGTTTATAATTATCTCTTTGTTTGCTCCTCATCTAGATGGAAATGGTGAAACGCGCAGTGTCTCCCCACCCCCACCCCCTTTCCCATTATAGGTATCGCCGCTGTATTAAATGCAAGATTTTTGTGAATCACAGACTTGGTGTGGAGGCAACTCAAAGCCACTAGGAAGCAAATGGCACAGTGATGGGAGCGGGGAGGGAAGAGGAAAAAGTAGAGGGAGTTCATTAAGACTCCTTTCCACTTAATTAGCATCAGTACCTTTAATACTAGGAGCAAGGCTTGCTTCAACTCGCAGCAGCCGATTCTGGGACTGGGTAGGGGCTGCCTTCGGAGCGGGTGAGGGGAGGACGGAGGCTGTACCGGCGCCCCGAGGAGCATGCAGACCCGTGGCGGGCACAGCCCTGCGGGGTTACCAGTCATTGCCCAGCTTGAAGCTCTAGGTGAAACCTATTTACGAGACCTTGTTCGTACAATCATCCACCAGGGGAAATAAAGAGCGATTGTGTTTATTATCCTCAACACCGACTCCCCAGGATACGTGCTTGTCAGGGCTGGAGAGCTGCCAGGGTCAACCCCATTTTCTCTGGGATGTCTGCCCAGTCTGCCCCTGGGAGGGGTGGGGATCCTCAGACTCGGCAGCCCTTCCCCTTGCAACCACTCCCTGGGGCATTGAACTTGATGGACTCAGGGACTAGATGGTCTAGGGCCAGGTGTGAGGCAGGGTGGGGGCTGAATCTTGACCCTAAATCTACAATAAGCTCTTGGAAGAATTGCTTTTATCTCTTGGCTTTTAATTCTCCACATCTGTAAAATGGGGATAGAAATACCTTGGTTTGGTGAGGACTGACTGACCCTGCATAGGTAAAGGGCCCAGGAGAATGTTTTGCACAAAGCTGGTGATGTGGAAATATGAACCTTCCCGAAATCGTCGTCCCTTACACTGAGTACGGTAGATCAAGAGGTGGAGAAAAAAAGGGCCAATAAGTGAGACCCCAGAGAACATGCAATATCCAAGCCCAGTGCTTCCTAGACATCTGGCTTCACTTGGTTACCTTGGCCTCTCTGACCCTTAGTTTTCTCATCTGTGCAATGGGAACAATATTCTATCTCACTGGTTCTTATAAGGATAAAATGAGATGCTAGATGTCAAAGCATTTTGTATTATGTTATGAGAGGAATGAAGGACTGAAGGGAGCTGGTCTCTCTCTCTCTCTCTCTCTCTCTCTCACACACACACACACACACACACTCACACACACCAATTAAATGGTAGCTATTCCTTTGGTATCCCACATACAGTTAACATCTGGATCAGTTTCTCCATCAGCCCTCATGATCACCCCATACGTCATTATGGGAATCCAACAGATCCTAAGTGAGTCCTGGGGTCAGTGGTCATGAAGAGAATGAAGTAGAGGATACTAAACTCATCCATCGAAGACCCAAAACATAGCGTGACCCTAGCTCAAAGGAAAGGCTCTCCAAACCCAAGTAGAAGAACCCAATAGCAAACTCCAATCTGAATAGTTTTAGAGTTCTCTCTAAAGCGGTCACATAGCTATAGCCCAAATGAGAGGAAATCAAAGTCTAAGAAAATAGCAGAAGTCTACATGGCTGAACTGTCAGTTGCTGCTTTGGAAGACTTGGCCTTTGACAGCTGTAAATGCGGGATTATCTCCTGTTTCATAACCAGAGCTATCCCTGTAAGATTCCAGAAGGGAGGGCTAGAGACACTGTTGCTGGCAGGCCGGGTCTGGGCACCCAGAGGTGACCCCCAAAAGGGTCTTTGGCTTTGAGTAAGATGGAAATCAAATGTGAGCAAGGAGGAAATGAGAGCAAAGCTTGCTGAAGACACAGAACAGATACAGACCGAGTGTCTGGAAGACTCTTTGCTTGGAGTCTGGGGTTTATACTGATGATCATGGCTCGTGACACATGTCCTCTGAGGAATACAGGAACTGATCAGAACAAGGACACGGTCCAGGTGTCCATTATAAGTCACTTATTCTCTGGAGCAAAAGGGTCTTGGAATCAAGATGTCTAATGTCAATGATCTGGAGTATGTATGTAATGGCTTTGCCTGGTCTTTCTTTAGATATTATCTATAATGCTGGAAGAGTCTATAGAAATCATTAACTCCTGTCCCTTACAAGGAAGACATGCATTAATGCACGTATAGGGCAGTGGCATAGGTGTCAGCAAAAATAGAAACCTCAGGAGGGGCGTCTGGGTGGCTTGGCTGTTTAAGCATCCGATTTCAGCTCAGGTCACGATCTCACAGTTGGTAGGTTCGAGCCTCACATCAGGCTCTGTGCTGAGAGTTGAGAGCCTGGAGCCTGCTTCAGATTCTCTGTCTCCCTCTTTCTCTCTCTATTCCTTCCTCACTCACACTCTGTCTCTCTGTCTCTTAAAAATAAATAAACATTAAAAAAATTTAAAAGAACAAAAACAGGAAAGGGAGCAAAAGCAGATTTTTTATGGAGTTCTTCAGGTTCCCTGTCTCAACCCCAGAATCCCCTCCCTCCCCCAGAAGGATGATTTCATGTGGTTGTTACCAAGTACGTCATCAGGAAAATGGGTCACTCTGAGGCAGGGCTGAATTGGAAGAGCACTGGTGCTAAGGAGGCCGGCTATGCTGCCCACCATCCACTCCAAAGTTTGAAGTGGGATGTGTGAAGTATCAAGACCGCGTTTCCACCTGGTTTCCACCCTCACCTGAACCCTTCTTCATCTTCCTTCATAGACGCGACCCCCTCCACCCTCCAGATCTCTCCAGGTCACTTTCGCTTCGGGCCCTTCTCTACTTCAGCAGGGGCCTCCCTCTTTCCCCAGACCTCAGCTTCTGTGGTGATCTTCCAGTTTGTCCATATTCAGATCCACCCATGTACCTGCTTTTCTTCATAGCCCTAATGGTCAGACTGAGACAGCACAGAGTGAGCAGAGGTGGGGGCTGTGATGCACAGAGGCATGGCCACTGGGCCACCAGCTCAGAGTGCTGAGTTTGCCACCTGTGCCTGTAGGACACCCACTTTTTCTTCCACTTTGTTTACAAATGACAAGGTGACCCTGGCTGAGAATGGCCCTCAAGATTTTTGAACCCCAGATGAAAAGACAGAGAGAAACTCTTTAATTTGCAAAGCAGTTCTGCACTTTCTACCAGGTGGAGGCCAGGATTTACCTTTGATGTAGACTGTTCTTTTCTTAAGGGAAAACCACCCCAAGGACCTTTAGATATGCAAATGTAGATCAAAGACCCGCTTCTGGAATGGATTTGAACTGCTCTCAATAACAATGTGGCAGGTTCTGTTTACAGGGTACAGAGCTACATTTCCTAGGGTTACCAGCTCTTTAAATGAATACTTCTTTCCCAAAGCCAGGTTAGGACAATAGACATTAGATTGAAAATTATTATTAATTTTTATAGGAGTTGGTGTGTGTGCGTGTGCGCACGCGTGCGCTCGTGTGTGTGTGTGTGTGTGTGTGTGTGTAGAGACAGAGGTTTTGTGTGTGTGTTCATGTTCAAACATTTGCCCTCAGAAAATCAAGAGTAGTGACCCCCAATAGAAACCTGACACCAAGTGCATGAAGAAAGGGGCGGGGAAGATATTTACTCCCGAAGAACTTCAGGCCTAGAAGTAGCCTGAACACTATACAACTGTCTCCAAGTCTAGCCTGAGCAATGCCCATCCATGCTCAGTCTCTTTCCAAGTCATTTCCTTGGAAATTGCGATGCCCAGAAGCGAATGGGCGGCCCAACCAATACAAAGTAGAACTCAATGGTGGCCTCTTGGAGATTTTTAGAAATTATACCTCTACTAATGTAGCTGAAGACTGCATTACCTTTCTTGGGTACCACATCTCAACGTTGACTCACACTCAATTAAATTTATGATACAGGAAACTACAAAATATAACCCTCATCTTTCAATCCAAGAATAAGACACCCCCTCCCTTTAAACTTAAATTTGTTACATTTATTCCTATATATTTGGATCTTTTTGTGACCCAGAGCAAGGCTTGAAGACACAGCCCTCTCACTAAACAACTTTATCTCGGTTGACACGGACCTATTAATCTGCTTCTTTTGGGACAGAGCCTCTTCTCCAGTGATAAATCCTTGTAAGTTTACCATCACCCAGATGAGTCACTTGTATTTAGACCATAATAACACCAGAGATCTTGCAAAATGCTTTGCTGATGTTCTGATCTATGCCTTTTTCCTGAAATGCTTGTCTGAAACTCTGGCAAAATAAGGTGCACTTGGGTGGCTCAGTCTGTTAAGCATCAGACTCTTGGTTTTGGCTTAGGTTATTATCTCAAGCATTTGTGAGATCAAGCCCCTCATTGGGTTTGACATCCTTCTCTCTCTCTGTCATTCCCCATCCTGTGGGCATGCTCTCTCTCTTTCAAAATAAATAAACATTATAAATAAATAAATAAATCTATCTGACTCTGGCAAAATTAGAAATACAGTAATTATAAGTTCCCCGGGTGGTTCAGTTGGTTGAGCATTCGACTTCGGCTCAGGTCATGATCTCACCGGCTCACCAGCCCAGAGCCCTGGATCCTGTTTACAATTCTGTGTCTTCCTCTCTCTCTGCTTCTTCTCCACTCCTGCTCTGTCTCCTTTCTCTCAAATATAAATAAACATTTTAAAAAAAATTTTTAAAAAGAAACACAGTAATTATTATGCGCATTTGGAAAACATAGTCTCTGTGCATTATGTTGACTGTTAGGGTGCATAAACACATATGATCTTCCCTGGAATCCACAGCAATCCCATGAAGACAAGGAACACACCCCTTCCCACTCTTTCCATTTGAGAAAGTTGAGAGGCATGCGGATCAGTCACCACCACAGTCAGAGCCATCTGCTGTGCAGCCCCCACCCCCACCCCGCTCCATCTCACTGCCTCTCAGAAGTTCCCTCTCTGACCCACCGCCTGCAGCTCAGCCCTAAACTTTCACCAAAGCCTATTTATCAATTTGGCTTCTTCAAACAGTCCCAGTAGAATACCCAAATCATAGGATCTCAGAGTTGGGGGCAATTCCGAGGATTCACCTGACCCAGGATTCCCCACACTCCAGAAACCCCCACCGCAGCTCAGCATGCGGGAGAGACCCCTGCTTTCACAAGGCTGCCATTTCATGGCAGACCTCTGGTTCCTCCATAGGACAGTGAAAAGCTGTTTTTTCTACCTTTTCCTTGAGGGCTCTAGATCATTCCCTGGTACCTGCCCAGACTGTCTTTCTCTACTTCGGGTATTTGAAAAATTGCCTTTGCCTTTCTTCTCCAGGCAGTGTTTCCCCAAATATTTCACCACTTGCCTGTGGCCCAGTTCTCAAACCACCTCAGAGCGCCTCCTCCTCTCCGTGCGCTCCAGTTTTTCAACATCTTAAAATGCGACACCCATAATTAAACACAATGATCCAGATGTGGTTTGATTGGCTCAAAATTACTTCCTCTTTTGTTCTGGACTATGTTGTTTCCTAATGTTGTTTACTGCTTTTTCCATAATTATTATTTCATACTAGAGATACTTCTGATCCTGAAATTCCCTAAAGCCAGGGACCTTTTTCCCTGCATGAAGTGAACAGTCCCAGTTTTCCCCTCTCTAGGTCCCTATACTGTTTGCCTGGACTCAAGTGTGTAGGATTTCAAATTTGTCTTCATTGGATTGTCTCTCTAGTTTTGCCTCATAATCCAATCCATTGAATTCTCTGAACTTCCTTAAATACTGTTTGATATTTGCATGTCTAATGAACATGTCTCTTGTGTCTTTAACAAAACTGCACAAAAGTACTAAACATTCAGGAATGAGTCCGTCGAACTCATACAATAAAAGAGATTTGTACCAGTTAGCACTGTTCAACACACCTTGGAGATACAGAAACACACAAAGAGCTTAGCTTCTAATTGATGAAACAATACTAGCACAACCGGAAGTGACCCACTGAGGAAAATAGATGATTAGGTAAGATATTGATTTAATAGGCATCAAATGTTTTCAGTATTTAGGAGATTTAAGGATTAAGAATTCCTTTTTTTTAAGTAGATGGAGCAAATGCAAAGACATATTGCAAACGTTGTGGATGCCGGGAGGGTTGAAGCTGGTGGCCCCTTTTGTAATTCTCTAAAGGGAGGCTGTTGCAGTATCCAGGTAACAGATAAGAGTGGTTTGCAAAGGATAGCAGCAGGGGAGGTGACAGAAGTCACCGAATTCT
Organism: Proteles cristata cristata; assembly: GCA_017311185.1. NCBI lineage: Eukaryota > Metazoa > Chordata > Mammalia > Carnivora > Hyaenidae > Proteles > Proteles cristata. The sequence continues at coordinate 157,852 of JAESUZ010002808.1, forward strand.
GGATATAATTTACAGGTAATGACTCAAAGGTGAGAAGGAGTGTAATGGAGGAAGATCTCATTGATGGTGAGAACTTTCAGCTTCCATGTTTTGAAAGTTAGAGTCACCAAGTACCAAGAAGAGAGAAGGTGACAAAGGAGAGTGGTTTGGAAGAGACAGTTAGGAGCTCAGTTATGTACATGTTAACTTTGAGAAGCTTATTAAACAGCCAAGAGGAATGTTCAGTAGGAAGTAGACTATGTGAATACGGACTTCAGGAAAGGTTTTCGATCTGCTGGTGTATTTGGGAGACATTGCACATGGATGGCACTCAATACCAGGGTAGAAATCACAAAACAGGGAGCGTTAATAAACCTGAGAGGTCCAAGGATGGACCTGGGACATTGCAATAGGAAATGAAAGGGAATGAGTACCAGACATGAGAATCGGTGACCAGCGAACGGCTGTAGACAGAACAGATAGCAGATGCTGTTTCCATGGGGTGGGGGCACAGTAAAGAAAGAGGCAGAAGACAAGGCTGATGAAAGAAATTGAGGCCATCTTAGGAAAGCCATGTCTTCCACGCTGAGGACGTGGATGTGGCTGTAGGTAAAACCGTTGTCATGGTGTTTTAAGTACAACAGAGTTTTCTTCCCTGTCCTCTTGGCCTGGAAACAGTCCGAAAACCCTGATTATTCTGACAGCAGTCCCCTGAACAGACCCGTTCAGGAGAGTGTGGATGTCATAAGGCATCACGGACCTGAATGTGACAACTCCCAGGATTCCCTGTTTCTAGATTTGAAAGCATCTCTGAGGGGCTCCTGGGTGGCTCTCTTGGTTAAGCGTCCGACTTCAGCTCAGGTCATGATCTCACGATTCGAGAGTTCAAGCCCCGTATCGGGCTCGCTGATGTCAGCGCCGAGCCCACTTCAGATCCTCTGTCCCCCTCTCTCTGCCCCTCCCCTGCTCACATTCTCTGTCTCTTTAAAACAAAATAAATACACCTGGAAAAAATAAATAAAAGTGTCTCAGACCATCAACATAAAACTGATGGGCCAAAGCAAACAAGCCTAAGAGTTGCTTTGCTCAAACTTCTGTTCCCATGGGCCTCTGAGCATTGCTGTAGAGGGACAGCAGATGATTACACATGGGGGGGTGGGGGGGCAGGGGGTCCAGGGACAAGTCTTCTGCAGGGATCCAGCTTCCTATCTTCTTCTCAGAAGCACTGGAAGTGATATCTTAAGTTCCTCTGTAGAACAACTAAGGACTGGAGAAACAAATTTGCTGAAAAGGACCAGTGATTTAATTTTATTCATCCTGTACCAAATTTCTGCATCTTGCAGTTTGGGCAGAACAGGAGGTGACACTGTTAACTGTTACTCTTTTCACTTCCTTTTTTCCCCCTCACTGAACATAAACATATCATTACACAGTTACACTCCACTATATTTAGAGTTGATTTTTAACTATCTATTAAATCAAACAGGGAATGTGGGCTGTTCTACCTGGAGCCCGTGGGACTGGCTGGGAACATGGACATAGTCACTGGGAGAAGCTAAGAGAAGAGCGAGAGCCATGTTGCCAACCAGCATATACCCCGCAGGAGCCCCCATCCTATCTTTTTGGAGGAATGAGCAGACCACTCTAACTGGGACAGGGTCACCAGCCTCCCCAAAGATCACTCTCCAAACCTCTAATTCACCAGTGATATAGGCTTCATCTCCTTCTCAAGGTCTAGATGAAAGGCATGTCTATAAGTGTCTACAAGTGACCATTAAGTGTCTATAGCATCTACTCCAAACAAAAGCAGAAAACAAACAAACAAAACACACTATGGTTTAAAGTAGCCCATGACATGACATGCTCCACAGAACGGAGGTTTTTATTGTTAAACAACTGTGGAAAGCACTACTTATTTGGCTCTTTCCTGGAGACTTGCAGATGTATGTTGGCATTGTAGGCTGTCAGAGCTCTGCACTGGAGACGTTTCCTGGTATCATTCATCCCAAGGTTCTCCCATCCTATGGAATCTTTTGTTGCTGATAATGCCTGTTAACGTTTCTAGAACTAACCATTATAGAACACACTTTAGAAGACACTGCCGCCACTCATACCAGTATGATTGTTTACAACATGCCAACTGGGCATTATTTGTGGCTTTGTCACAACACTGTATGCGAAGAGCTGGAGATATTTTCTCCGCCAAGAAAATGAGAAATGGACAGGTTGAAGGCATCTGGATCAACAGAGATAATGGTAGTGGAGGCCTGAATAGGAATGTAGCTCTCGGGTTGTCTACCTAGTTTTGCTTCCTTGAGGCAAGACAGCATATGCCTGGTGGAAGATTGAGTGGAGCCCTTTCAATGAGGGACTGGAAATGGGCTGACAAGGTAGTGCTGATAATGAGTGTAGCCAGGTACAGGAATATTGGTGGGAAAGGGTTGGGAGGGTACAGGGATCATGCTACTATGTCACCAGCTGCCTCTGTCTATATCTTCAGTTCTTCTTTATGTCTTTTAATCAAATCTAATTACATCATGGTTAACATAAATTCAGACCCGGGATCAAACAGGTCCCGTTGTCCCAGTTGTCCACATCATTATTCATCAGTTATCTGCCAGTTTTGTATGAAGTGTCTTGTTATTTATTCATTTTCTGATTTTTAACTTATTGCTCTTTCCATTGTCTCATTTGGTCATGTTTTTTCACCTTCTAACCTAGAGATGAATGTTGGAAATCTCAGATAATAAGAAAGAGCTAAGAAATCTTCAGAAATGAAGGACACCATTACTTACCTGAAAAGATACATTGACAATTGTAAACGAACCTTTCTGTGAAATTTTCTAATCTAGAATGGAATTATACCAAGTTGGTGAACTAGATAGTCATAGGTTGCAGCTTCTCCCTACTTTTCTTAGTGAAGAGAAAATGCCACATCTGGTACGGGTGAAAAGAAACAGGATTATTGGGAGTTTCTACCACATGTTAAAGCCCCGGTTCTAGACAGTGCAGTTCCGTGGTTATTAAGTGAAGCCACAAATGCATTTTAGTGTGATTATCTGCATGTTTTTATAGTGCAATTTAAATACATAATGACTTCATTCTATTCCCCTACACATATCATTGAGTATCTATTTTGTGCCAGGTGCAGAGGATTTATAAACGAATCTCTTCCTACATGTTGCTCACTCTATCAACCTCTTTTTCGTATCTAAGAATAATTCAAATGAATATGTGTTCCAGGCAACAAAACTTAAAACATATAAGAATGAATATATATATATATATATAAACACCATAATGAATCAATCAAACTTCCCTGTGCCTGTGTATAACATGACTCCATTAGATTCTCTACACCATCCACCAACGGCATATAGTCTCACTGCAGCCACATGGTTCTCAATCTGCTTGGGAAGGGGAGCCATAAATTCATAAAACCAATATACAGAATAAACAAAAAAAAACCCTCAATTAAATAAAATGGCAGTAGATATGAAAGAACAACCAAAGTTAAAAATTTGTTGCATAACGTCTGAGGAAATAAAATTTCTAAGTTTGGGGGAAAAGAGCTTCCTTTGTGGTAGTTTGGATTGGAAGTCTACAAAAAAAAAAAAAAAAAGAGAGTCCTGAAGGATAGATATTTTGTGAACGGGAAGAGAGAAAAGAGATTTTCCAGAAAGCATTGCTCACAAAGCCTTAGGGCTAGGAATCGTCAAAGACTCTGGGGGATGGTAAGTAACTAGGGAGGGACTGTTCTTGACAATGGCATGCGTAGCCCTTAAAGTGTAGATGTCATTTATTACCTCTCTTGTTGGTGTATTCTGCTCAGCAACACCACCATTCTCTCTCCTACACTAACACATCAAATGCATTCCTGCCTTGCACTAGGCCCTTCATCTGGAAAACCCTCCTGTCTACTGCTTTCATAGCAACTCTGTCTTGTCAATTATATATCAGTTCATCAGAAAGACCTTCTCTGACCCAAAAACTTGAAATAGCTATTCCCTCAAAGGCTTTCATGTTTCAACTTGCTTTCTATTACTAATTTAATTTGATTCATAGTACTTATCACAGTCCGATAGTTTTCCCTTCTTTGCCTTGTTTGATTGATGGACTGAACAGCTGTTCCCTCCCTGTCGAGCTGCTCTGCCCAGTAGAGTAAACAGTAGCCAAACCTGGCTATGTTTTGTTAAATTTAAATGGATTAGACTTGAATAAAATTTAAAATTCTAGTCCTCAGTTCCAAAAGCCATCTTTCAGGCACTCAAGAGTCACATTTGTTTAGTGATTATGATAATGAAAAATGCAGAAATAAAACACTTCCATCACCTTAAAAAGTTCTTTTGGACACTACTGCTCTTGAGTGTAAGCTCTTTGGAGTCTAGGGACCTTATTCTGTATACCACAGTGGCTATGTGTTGATTGAACAAATGGACCAGTTTCCTAGAGCAAATGCATCATGTGGGATGAAATGGGGCACCTGGGTGGCTCAGTCAGGTAAGCATTTGATTCTTGATTTCAGCTCGGGTCATGATCTCATGGTTCATGGGATCGATCCCCTGGTCTGGCTCTGCGCTGCCAGTGTGGAACGTGCTTGGTGTCCTCTCTCTTTCTTTCTCTGTGCCCCTCCCCCTGCCTTGAAAAATGAGATGAACCTGAATGTATCATTTGATTCATAAATTAAAAGGACTCACATGATTAAATAAGGATTTCATATTCATAGCTTAAAAGTCAGATGAGAGTCATCGAAAGTTTTTTTTTTTAATGTTTTTTATTTATTTCTAGGAGAAAGAGAGAGGCAGTGTGAGCAGGGGAGGGTCAGAGAGGGAGGGAGTGACAGACTCTAAAACAGGCTCCAGGCTCTGAGCTGGCAGTCAGCACAGAGCCCGACGCGGGGCTCGAACCCACGAACCGCGAGATCATGACCCAAGCAAAAGTCAGACGCTTAACCGACTAAGCCACCCAGGTGCCCCATCGAAAGTTTTTGAAATTCAGAGGGACACGATGGAATATCTAGCTTGAAATGAGTCTTCCATCAGCATGAGCAGAGTGAGTCGTGACCAAAGGGCCTGAGGTCAAGAGCAGCTAGGAGGTTATGGTCACTGTAAAGACACGAGATACCAAGGGACTGAACTGACTTTGACAAGGAAGAGTCAACAAAGTTTGGTGCCCACGTTAGCCAGAAAAGTCTATATCACATGGAGCTCGCAAACAGCTTCAGCCATCTCTATGGTTTTATACAAGAATGAAGAGTTGTGTTCTGTTTTGTGTTTTACATGCAACGTTGTATGTGGATGGCAGATAGTTCTGTGCCACATAGTCACTCAGGAACCCAGGTTGACAGCAGCTCCAATCACTGTGACTACGTCATCTAGAATGCTTGACTCCCTTAGTCACAATGGCTGGAAAAGAGATGCTGGCAATCACAGGTGGCTTTGCAGTCCCTCGCTGCTAAAGTGACACATGTTATTTTGATGGAATGTAATTAGCCCAAACTAAATCACATGGCTCTGTCTGACTGCAAGTATTTAGGAAATATAGATGAGCAAAGAGGTTTTTCTATATATTTATTTTGTGAATCAATCTGTCCACCATATTGAAAATGAGATTAGAGGAAATAGGGAGGGAGAAATGAGTCACATATATCTCTGAACTTTCCTACTCATATGCAATTTAAATCTGTACGTAGTGGAATTCCTCGAGATATTTCAGTGTCCAAAGAGAGGTATACTCAACATAGTGTAAGTGGTACCAAGCATTGCATCTGAGCAGATGATAGATAATGAAATGAATAAGAATATATGAGTAACACTGATTGTGTGTCAAGTACTAGGAAGAGTAGAGTGAACACAGCAAACATTATCTTTGCTCTGACTGAGCTTAGATTTTTTAAAAAGTTTTTATTGTTTATTTATTTTAAGAGAAAGAGAGAAATGAGTGGCCTAGGGTCAGAGGAGAGGGAGACACAGAATCCGAAGCAGGCTCCAGGCTCCGAGCTGTCAACACAGAGCCCAACACGGGGCTCAAACCTACAAACCATGAGATCATGACCTGAAACAAAGTTGGAAGCTTAGCAGACTGAGCCACCCAGGCGCCCCTAGGCTTAGATGTTAGTGTACAAGTCATGTAAAAAATAGCCAATCCCATAACTTGCTCATTATAATTGTATGTGCTACAAAGAGAACATAGAGGATTACACCATAACAATAGTCTATTTGTAATGCTAGTTAATAATCATTTTTAAATTTCTGCCTTTATTTTAAGATATCTTTAATTTATATTCTCTCTAAGAGTTTAGACCATTCATCAACTGAAAATATTACGAAAAGAAAATTCATGATAAGATGGGGCTTTAGCGAGCAACTCTAATAATCTATTCATTTATTAAAGATGTTTTCACTGGGGTATTCTACCAGTGAGTTTTGCTAAATCACTTCATTTTTCTTTTTTTCTTTTAACTTATATTTATAGAGAGAGTATGTGTGCCTACAGGAAATGAGCAGTAGGAAATAGAGGGAAAGAGAGAACTCCAACACAGGACTCCACAGAGCCCAACGCGGGGCTTGAATCCACAAAATGTGAGACTGTGACCTGAGCCAAAATCAGGATTTGGACGCTTGACTGACTGAGCCACCTTGGCATCCCTACTTTTTTCTTTATTTAAATATCTAACTATTGTGCAGGGGTCAGTACTCTGTCTTTGCATAATGCTTAGTATAATATTGATATTCCAAAATATGTTATAAATTGAGGTAGCACATCATAAAGTATATGGTAAGGAAAGATATGTAAGAATACCATATCAGCGCAAATCTTACATGCCTACCACCTTATCACTTCATGGGGCTTTACAAGTGCCCTATGTTTGCTTCCTGAACAAAAGCTGATGTGTAGAAATGATTGTACACTACATATGTGACTCTGAGAATTAGGAAGTGGTGCTTCTCAATGCCTCTGAATCAAGTTAATCTTCAAAGGCCAGAGGCATCACTACTAAGGTTCTTTGCAGCCTGGTGAATGTGGGGATGACCATATTTTAATACTATTTCTGTTGTCGTGTTATTTGAGAAATAAAGATACCAGACAGGTATCACCACTCCTAAAATGCTCCGTCCTTCTGACACCTGTCTTATTTTCTGTTTTCTTCTTTTCCTTTCAAGCAAAGATATTTTCTGATCGACTCATTTCTGCCAAGTGTTACTGGAATTCCAAAAATGGTCTTCTGTTATTTAGAAGGCATACGATGAAGACGACTGATACCTAACTTGCCCCCAAAAGAATATACACCCGAATGATGTTCCCATCTCCGCAAATGTTTTACCCTAGCAAGATACAATGACCTCAGGGACCCTGATTCCTCTCTGTGAGCCCAGCGCCCTCTGCATTGTCACCCTTACTCTGCTAGAAAATCCCTCTGCTCTGGGTGACCCACAGCATTTGGAAGGGCATAACGTGCATATTTCTGTTCTGTAACTGCAGAGGAGCGATAGACCCTCACTGCACCATTGATGTTTCCGTCACCCATTCGGCATTGTCTCCCTTCCAGAACAGGCACATTCAAACTCTGTGCTGGAGTCAGCCTTTAAATGTTCACGAAAGGGTGTGTGAGCCAACATATTGCTGAAGCTGCAACATCAGTGTGACGATACAGAATGCATTACACAGCGGTGGGGCCATGTTTTGCTTTGACTGCAGTGCCAATAACTCGGAGATGAGCTCTCTTTCTTTTTTTTCCTCCCCTCCCCCCCCCCCCACTATTCTAAAGGCATAAAGGATGGTGCATATAACATTTTCTGGGCATGCTGTAACTGCACCTTCCCCACCAGCGATTGCCCACATGATAATGGAACTCTGCAATAATATTAGGGGTGTGTGGAAAATCTATGGCCAATTTAGCCACTCAAGCAGTGCTGGAAATATCTGGGTTAGGGCTGCAACGGGAGATGACTTGCTATAAGATGGGCTGCCTGGAACTCTGCAAAAGACATGCTTCAGTGCCTCTTGGAACAGCCCGGAGCTGTGCGTACACCCGCAAGGGAGAGGCGAATGGGCAAGACAGATGCCAGGAGCCACACATTTTTGGGTTTCAGTATAATGACTGATTTGATGGCTGTTTTACTTATTTTTCAAAGGTAATTTGGATGGTGTGCTCTCAAAATGTCACCACCAAATAGTCCTCTCGTATGGTAGGGAGCCATCCGTGGCCCGGTAGTGCTGAACACACTTTGTCTGTTTTTACCACAGCAAAGTTAAAAAGTAGAAAACTTAATTTCTTAAAAAAAAAAAATTGGGGGGTATAAAATTGTACCAGGCGCAAATCTTAGACAATAGAGTTTTAATTCTCAGGGGGGGCCGTGGTTTGGTCAGTGTGGAGCCACCATGTCTTAAATGGTTTCTGACACTAAGTTTGCGTATAGGACCCCTTGGAGTTTGTGCAAATTAACCTATATTGCCTGGTCAGAAAGAAAGATGGCCATCTCCTCATCAAGCCAGATCTGTTCAGTATGGCCACTAACTAGTGAAGACGAAAATCACAGTCCTTTCGATCCCGGAGAATAGACAGCTGAAGTATCAGAAATTCTTACATAGCAGTCGTTGTCTTGTTTCTCTCCCAGGTCAGCGAAGGACAGCTTCCGAGCAGGCTAAGTCTTCAGAAGGAGTGAAAACACTGCTTCTGTTTGTCTAAAATTCATTTCTTCGTTCACTTTGTTAATGACTCACGTGTCAAGAGTACAGTAAACTTGCAGTAGTAAACAAGACAGGTGTGCCTTCATCTCAGGAAGCGTAGGATTTAAGGCGAAAGCCAAACAAGCAATTACACTAAAGAGTGATGAATGGCATGTTTGGGGACGTACTGGGGCGCTACGGGAACACAAGGCAGGCACACGTGAGGGGGTCCCGGGGGCAGAGCAGAAGCATGAGTGGGGTCACCGGTGAAGGGTAGCTGGGCCGGAATCGCCTCACTGAGCCTCTCTCCTTTGTCTGTCCCTCTGTGTGCAGGGACAGAAGGAAAGGCGGAGGAGACGGCTGCCTGGCCACAGTGGGGGGCTTGCTCATGCCTGATCGGCTCCAGGGGAAGGAGGGACTCCCTTCAGGGAGCAAGACTGTCCTGGGCTGCTCTGGGCCCCAGGCTGAAATCCTGTGGCACCACCATCCTGAAATTTCACGGAAAGAATCACTCTGTCCTCCTTTGACCTTTCCCCTTATCCATTTAGCTGTGTGTCCTCTCAGTGTGGGATGGACCCCCAGAAGCCTGGACCAGCCGGCCGATGGGCGAACCCTCAGCCAAGGTGAGGGTCTGGTCCCCGATGCCGTGTCTACCATCTACAAAGACACCCACTCCTTTTTGTTTGGAACTGGGGCCAGACCCCAATCTTGACAGACAACTCCCTTGTCATATTAGAGGGGATTTTCCTCCGAGCAAAACATCTACATCTAACTCAACAATTTGTGCCAAGACTTTGCTCTGATTATTAGGCATTTTATCACCATGAACTTGCCCTGCTTAGATATGCTAACTATGCATGAAACATGCTGCTTCGTCACCTCCCGTCAGATCCCGCGGGTCCCTCAGCACGGTTCTCACAGGATTCCTGGAGTGAAAGCGGAGCCACCTGCTCCTGCAGGTGGTGGAAGTAAACCCCCTGGGAGAAAGTCTGACCCCCCAAACCCTCCTCAACCAACGGTATGAGCACCAAGGCTCAGCGGAGCTTGGACACTCCCAAGACTGGAACTCTTCAATGTAGCAGGAAGAAAGAGGGGCGATGTGGTTGGCGGGGGGGTGGGGGGGTCTGGCGAGGACCTGCCAGGGAAGGAGAGTCACACGATTTAGGAGAAGGGCGAGGGAAACACAATTAGCCTATTTTAATAAGGCGGGGGAGGGAGGTGGGTGGCAGGTGTGAAACTGATTAGATGTGAGACTGATTAGATGTCTGTTTAGGGGAGACCCTTCCTCTTACAACAGCCATACAAATGCAAAGAGGTTTTTTTATTCCCATTTCACAGATCTGTGTCTTAGATCACAGAGCTGGGGGTGGGGAGTGACCACTGATTCCCAGAGTTCATTCCCAGACCGCGACCAGCACATACAGCCAAACCAGTTATTTCCAGTTCATAAACCCTTAATAACCAATTTTTAAAAAGTGATGTAGGAAGAACACCATTCCTCACCTGTTAATATTGGTGCCGTCCTATAAAATGATCCTGATGTTTCCCCTTTGGTGACAGCGCTTTCTTTGTTGATTTAGGATGAAAACAGCTCAGCTACTTTCTAATCTTTTCCTACATGGATTAGGGAAATTAAAAAAAAATAACGTTTTTATTCATTTTTTGAGAGACAGAGAGAGACTGAGAGTGGGAGAGGGTCAGAGAGAGAGGGAGACACAGAATCTGAAGCAGGCTCCAGGCTCTGAGCTGTCAGCACAGAACCCGACGCGGGGCTCGAACCCATGAACCATGAGATCACGACCTGAGCCGAAGTCAGATGTTTAACCCACTGAGCCACCCAGGCACCTCCGATTAGGTAAATTTTTAATTCTAAGACAATGATGATCATGCACAGACTACAGAATATTAGATCTACTCCAAAACCATACCTTGATCTTTTTCTCTTTTTGAAGTTTGAACATAAAGTAACTTATGCTAAAGAGTTAATAGACATTCCTTTTTGGAGTAACTTTATTTTGTTGAGGAAAAATCAGTTAAATTTAAAATTCTGTGGAGAAAATTCACTTATTATGGAAAGAAGAAATCTGTGAACCACCCAAAAATAACTCAGGCGGCGAACATTCCCCGCCTGCCTGCACTATTGATACATCGAGTTTACTACTTTGATTCCATCTGCCAGATATACCTGGTTTCAGATGGGGTGGTATTTGCTAGCTGAATTAATGAAGAGTACAGGATCCTTAGGAAAAAATAACCCATTGGATGCATTACTTAGCCGAAGTTATCATATTTATCACTGTGCCCTTAATGTTGCTTCAAGTCATAAAATACGTAATTAAGAGACATCAATCAAGGCAGAGTTCTTAAAACAGATCAATCCCATATTGCTTAACATGATCCGATGAAACAAAATATGGACATTTAAGGGTGATTTTTTTTTCCATAAGCTAAACAAAATTCAAGGGCACCAAGTTTGGACTTGAGGAAAACAACATAGTTTGCTAGTAAATAGTCTAAGCTGGTTCTTTCTCTTTTATTCATAGTATGTGATTATAAGAAACAGATAATGCTTTTGAGTGCTTTTATGGATTTTACAAGCTCTTCTCCTGCAAAATCTCTGTTATGCCTGTAAGTGTTGTCTTAATGCCCTTAGGATATAGGACCTGAATTAGACAGTCTCCTGTTGGAAGGTGGTAAGGACTGGGGTTGAGTATATGGGACCCAAATCTGAGGGGTGCCATTGGGGACCTCGGGTGAGTGAATGAGTTCAACCTGTGCTTGATGGGACACCCAGAGATTCAGAGCATCATGTGGAGGAAGATTATGAAGCATTTGATAACCTTAAAAATAGGTAAGAGGTACCTGGAGGGCTCAGTCGGTTGGGCGTCTTACTTCAGTTCAGGTCATGATCTCGTGGGTTGTGAGTTCGAGCCCCTGCATCGGGCTCCGTGCTGACAGCTCAGAGCCTGGAACCTGCTTCGGATTCTGTGTCTCCCTCTCTCTCTGCTCCTCCACTGCTTGCGCTCTATCTCTCTTTCTCTCAGAAATAAATAAACGTTAAAACGTTTTTTAAAAATGGGCAAGATCTCACATGACACAGTTCATGGTAACCGCTAACCTGAACGCTTCAAAAACAGAACAGTCCCCTCTCCCTAAGATGAAGGAAGCAGCAACTGCCGCAGGGAAAATCGGGAGTTAAAGTCTTGTTCACGTATACTTTCAACCGAAAGCGCGAACACTAATATTCCTATTTACATGTGTTCGATCTTTTCAAGGGGGAAGGTTGGGACAGACACACGAGAGCCAAGTCTGAGAGGCCATTAGTCAGAGAAGGAACGGGCTGGAGGGCTGGAGCCGTCTGTAAGCAACAGGCGCAGGTTGCCTGCAACAGTCCTAGCGCTTCTGTGCACACTGGGAAATGCCTGGGTCCCGGCCCGGATCTTGAGACTAGAATGCACCCACCTACTGCCCCGAAAGACTGCTGAGGCACTCAGAGAACCCGTCCTGGGAGCAGACGCGGACCAGTCTGTTCGCTGCCATAGGACACAAACAGGGGCCATCGGGACTTCACCTCTTTGCAATCAAGCAAACGAAACACAATCAGCAGGAATGAGAGGACATCAAAATTGGGGATGCTGCTGGGTCCATCCATTCATCCCTTTATTTATTCATTGATTTTTTTTCTTCAATAAACCTTTCCTGAACGTGTACTTGCTTCTTCACACACCGACCCCTGCACCGGGAGGGCAGGGAGAGACTGGAGGAGGAGACGGGCCCCTGCAGACGGGTCCCTGGGGGCCTCACAAGCAAGGGAACTCACTTACAGGTTTGTCCAGAGCTCTGCAAGACAAGATCTGTGCACTCTCCAGAATCTCACGAGTTCACAGAGAGGCCTCAACGTGGCTCCAGCACGACCTCCATCCAATGGTCTCAACACCACTTGCTCTCTCAAGGCTGTGGCCTTGAAAACGCCCACTGGCTATGGGAACAGCGGGCGGGGCACACACTGGAAGCATGGTGTGTGTGTGTGGGAGCAGTCAGGAGCCTCCAAGCAGCACCAGGGGCCAGCTTGAAGTTTAACCGGCACCCATGTCTTCTTGATGGAGACTCTGGATTTTCAGTGAGGGAGGAAGCTCATCAGAGGGGCTTCAGTGGGAGAAGGATGGATCTAATCACATTAGAAAAGGTTCCTCTGGCTGTTGGCTCACTGCCATGGGAAGGGAAGGAGGCCCAGGACAGCTGACATGAGTATGTAGCAAGGGGCTCCTCACCACACCCTCGGTAAGCTTGACTGCCCCCTGGCAGCAGGGTGAGAGAAGTGTGGGTGGGGAGACCCTGTGCAGTCTAGGATGTCTTATGAAAGAGTTGCTGAGCCTTGTGTTTGGGTCTGCTCTGAAGGCATTCACTCACTCAAATCAACGCACATTCACCATGTGTGTAAGGGTCTAGTCACTACGCTCTGCTCTGGAGATATCCTGGGGGCCGCTGAGGTTTACACATCAGATGGGAATCGGGGATCTGAGTGAGGGTTTCATGATGTAGCACATGCACCTCAGAGGTAGAATCTGATCATTTGGACACTGGGTTTTGCTTACACATCACTGATTTTTTCAGAGAAAGAGAGAGTGTGCTCACACGTGTGTGTGTTCTGCCGAGGAACGAAGTGTAACTCATAGCCGCTGGTTTTCAGAGGTCAGAAAATCGGAGGCCCGATGACTTTAACACTTTGTCCAAGGTTTTCAGGCCAAAAACTAAAATTGCAGGCATTGCCTTAACAGGTTCATCTTAAAATATCCTTTGTAGCCTTCAAACATTGTGCTGCCTTAACACTCCTAACTGTCACTTAAATAGAACTTCTAAGTTTTATAACACAAGGGGGTTTTCTGTTATTTTTTTAATCAGAAAAATTTTAAATGAAAACTTCAAACCAATATGGTTAGCAGATACTGTAGGGTGGCTCACTCAATATTCATTCCTATTTATCCCCCCCCACTGTCCTTTGTTTATAGACAGAAGGAAGCCTTCTGTTTCATTTTTATGCCTAGTTTCGAGCTCGAAGGACCTACAGAAGACAACTGTGTCCAGTGAACTATATGTGGATATCTGCTAGGAAAGTCTCCCCGTTCCTAAACAAAATGCAAAGTCTTGCAAAAAGACTTTTAAAACATCCCCTTTCTGCCTTCTGATGCCTGGAAGGAGATACAGCAGCCATCTTGGGACCAAGAAGACAAAAGACACAAGAATAAGAAACTAGGAATCTGTCATTTTGCTGTTGGATTGGTCATTGTGAGATCTTGGATACCATGAATCTTATCTGCCTTTAGACTTTGGGCTAAGTGCGGAGGATAATCCGAGTACATATTTAAGACAGTTTGTCAGGACTGATCACGTGTGTAACTGATTGATTCTAGAACCTGCTCCACTAATGCACTTCTTCCACTTCTCTCTGATAGTTCTGAAAATAACCTTAGTGCTCCAAGAATGCTTGAGGTCACATAATTTGACCGTTGAGGAAACCAGGGCTCAGAAGACAGACGCTTGAAAGCAGAAATATGAAAGTTTTCGTGGCAGGTTTTCTGACACCCGGCTCCATATTCTTGTCACCAAGCCCAATCACCACATTCGTGTGAGAATTCGGTACTGAACTTCCTCTTCTCTTTGTCTTTCTAGAGCAGCCACTGGGCGATGGAGTAGTTAGTAATGCTTTTCTGTTGATGATGGGGATTCCGACAGCTGGGGCTGGGGCCCAGGTGGGGCAGGGAGCGGCTAGCAATGCCAGGCACCCTCAGTCCCCACTCCCAGATCAGCAGCACTAGATGCCCTGCCGGGTAGTGCAGCGAGCTGAGTATGGAAAGCAGATGAAGACCTGTGTGTTTCTGCTACTTTTAATTTCATATGATTAGAAAAAAGAATATTTGCAAGTGGGGTGGTTTACTGTCATAAGAGCAATGTAAAGGCTACAACGTAAGGGATATATAAAGGATGCAAAAGCAGAGAAAGCCCTGGGTTCAGAAGGAGGGGTTTGCTGGGTGCAAGAGAGTGTATGGAGTTCAGGATGACACAGAGACAGGAAGTCCCCACGAGGAAAAGAGGAAAAACAATTGGTACAAAGGATGGAAACAATCCAAAGGAACTGATGGAGAAAGCACGGGGAAAGGTGGCTTTGCGGGCCCCTATCATTTGATGTCAGTCCTGGAGAGGGATATTCACCCCTGCCCATCTCTGTGTGGCTCCAGGTGCCTTCCCTGAGGGGTGCCCCCATTCCCAGCAGATGCATGAGCCCTGGCTCCTCCCTGTCTTCCGCTTCTCAGGCAGAGGCACGTTTGGGAGCGTGACTCTGAGCAGGACCGCAGAACCCAGACGGACCCGGAGGGAGGAGCCAGCATGAAACTTGACCTAGAAAGGAGCCCCGGCTGCTGCAAGTAACGGACACATCAGGAGATGGTTGTTTGTCAGTGAAACTCGCCAAACCACAACATACCGAGATCGAGATCTTTCAGATCCTTTTATTAATATTGTCCAACAACACAGAAGACGTGGAGGCGCACGAGGACACACCCATTATAATTAATGAGTGTCGTGTACATAATTATGTCCGTACATCGCAGGCAACCTCACTACCCTGGAGGCAATGGCCCAGGAGGTGAGAGACACTCTGGGATCACGGAGCCTTCCCAGAGGATACCTGCTCCTTTAATTTTTCTGTTTCCACCGTGGTTCTTTCCCTCTCCTTTCTCTCTCCTGGTCTGTCCCTAAATATAAAGTAACATAACATCCCTGGAGCAGCAACGCGGAGAAGATAAAGTAAGGCACTCCTGCAAAGCCCAGGCCCTGCTCAGAAGAAAGTCTGTATAAATCCTGGCTCTAATTATAACATTAATATGGCTGGGACCACGGAGGCAGAGACGACCAACATGTGGCAGAAGTCGCAGGTCCCAGAGCCGCAAAGGAAAGATGCGTTCTGAAGGAGAAGGCAGGTTGCCTAGGGAAACAAGGCCACCCCGGCACAGCCTGCACCCGGAAAGTCCCTTCCTTCTGAGCTGCAGGACGCCAGCTCCCTGAAGGCGGTGAGCAGGACAAACCCGCGGGGGCGAGGTCTTCCGGGAGGAACTCAGAAAATTCTAGCCCCATTCATCGATTCACCGTACAGTGTACGTCAGACACCGGGGACGGTAACTGGGAAATGGCTGAGACATGACCCCTCCTCCCCCCCCAAAGGCATGTAGAGACACTTGAAAGGGAAGGATAATGAAGCCGGAGTCTCAGCATGACGTGACAGGTGGGGATAAGGAGGCAATGTCAGGGACACCCGGAGGGAGTGTCTGCTCAGAAGGGGAGCCCCGGCAGAGGACATCCTGGGCCATGATCAACAGGAAGAGGAGGGGAAGCTCTGAGCCAAGCTTACCTTTCCCCTCCCAAGTCCCCCCCCATCCCCCGCCAGGTCAGAATCTAGCTGGGGCTGCTGGAAGGGAAGGGGTGGTGGCACCAGGCACAATGTCCCATCGGAGCCCCTGGCCAGGAGCCCCTTCTCTGCCTAACAGGTGCATGGCTCTTCTGGTCTTCACAGGCGCCTGAAGCTTTTCTGGAGCCTATACTAGGTGTGAGCGAGGGAGCCTCTGGGCTCTTCTCTAAAGCCACGGGACTTTCCCTTTCCTGGGGTTCTAGAAAAACTTCTCCTGGAGAAGCAAGTTGCTGGAGGCCACCCTGCACCTCAGCAGGAAGCCTGTGGCAGGTGCGAGAGGGCGGGGACACAGAGGTCCCTCAGGCTCTCCCCAGTGGTGTTCCTCCTTTGAGAGGCTTTTGTTCACCATTTGATCCTGGTCATTATCTAGGCCAAGACTTGCACACGAGAAATAAAGGTTCACATTTAGGCAATTAAATACCATTTTGGGTCTTTGAAGATAGAAAATGGTTATAAAATTATCCTACTCAAGGTTGGAAAGGTAGAGTGAAATTAGCACCTCATACGCATCAGAAGGGAATAAAAATTGTATGTGTTTTCTGGAAAACAAGTGGAATACCCCCGTGCGTGCACGTGTGTGTGCCTATTTTGAGAATTTACATATTGCAGCTCAGTAATTCCATTGCTGGTAATCAATGACAATGGAATGTGATATTGGCAAACATGTGTGTTCTAGGTTGCAAAGATAATCCCTAAGTGGTGTGTGTGATAAAATAACGGAGCCCACGCCCACTCATCAATAGAGGGACCATCAAACATGTCATGATACATTCATAGAAGCACAGATAATTTAAACTTTATTGTACACAATCGGTGGAAATTCGAGAAATTGCTAAATGTCATGTAAAGGGTAATGCAAATGGCAGAATCTTCAAGACTGTATACCTGGGATAATGATACCATGATGGTAATAAAGCCTTAACATTGTAAGACTCGGTGCAATTTCCATTCTCTTCCTTGTATATTTCTCAATTTTTAAATTTCTTACAATGAGCCTGTATGATTAACAAGTCGTTTTTAAAAGTGTTATAAAAAAAAAAAAAAACAACTAGAAAGTCTCCAAAGGTTACAGGGTTGGTGTCAGGAAGGGATGGATGGTATCCAATCCTGGACAATATCAGGGTGAGCCTGGGGTGAGGGCTAGCCCTGCCTCTTAACATCACTGTGACCCTGAG
The DNA here is from genome assembly GCA_017311185.1 of Proteles cristata cristata. Classification (NCBI taxonomy): domain Eukaryota; kingdom Metazoa; phylum Chordata; class Mammalia; order Carnivora; family Hyaenidae; genus Proteles; species Proteles cristata. The sequence continues at coordinate 175,138 of JAESUZ010002808.1, forward strand.
GCCAGTGAGCAGGCTCATTTGGTGTTCCAAAGGGCAATTAGAGAACTGCTCTGTGAAGTCCGTTCTTTCTTTCTTTCTTTCTTTCTTTCTTTCTTTCTTTCTTTCTTTCTTTCTTTCTTTCTTTTTCTTTCCTTCCTTCCTTCTCTCTCTTTCTCTCTCTCTCTCTTTCTTTCTTTCTTTTTCTTTCTTTCTTTCTTTCTTTTTCTTTTTCTTTCCTTCCTTCTTTCTCTCTTCTCTCTCTTTCTTTCTTTCTTTCTTTCTTTCTTTCTTTCTTTCTTTCTTTCTTTCTTTCCTTCCTTCCTCTCTTCTCTTCTCTCTTCTCTTCCTCTTCTCTCTTTTCTTTCTCCCTCCCTTTAACAGTTTATGGTCAAGTTGGTTTCCATATAACACCCAGTGCTCATCCCCACAAGTGCCCTCCTCCACGATGGGGTGGTGGTGAAGTCCTTTCTTTCATTTGGTCAATGTCGTGTCTAAAAATAGGACCCATTAACAGAGGAAGATGCCATCCCTTTCTTGATCACTTTCATCAGGAATTAACAGCACATCTTCCTTCTTCCTCTTCCCTTAGCGTACTTTCTGGTAAGACAGAGCCACCTCCGGCCAAGCCACTTCTGGGGCGCTGCTAACATCGCTTGTACTGCTAGAGGTTCACTTGTCTGCAGGCCCGTCTGTCCACCTTTGCCTGCACCCCCAACCCCTACCCTGTGCGTGTGCCCGTGCGCGCGCGCGCACACACACACACACACACACACACACACACACACACACACACACAGAGGCTCTGGCGTCCTGAGCTGAAGGGCTCTCTGGCTAAGCTCCCTCAGCCATCAGCTGCTGTTTATTTCTTCGCCTCCTCATTTGGCTCCTGGGAGGATGTTTCAGCAGACTTTTTAGAGAAAGAGAAAAAAATACAATAGCTCATTAAGCTAATGACCCTTAGCCGGGCAGGCTGCAAGCGAACAGAGGCAGGGACAATTGTGAAGAAGCTTTCCACTGCACAATTTCCTACACAAAGTATCCTTTTTCCCTCTGCTTTTATCTCTCTAACTAAGAAGCTTGTGGGAAGTCGCTGCTACCTGCATTCTGGAAAGGAGTTTTCGGCTCAGCTTGCGTTCAGATGGGAAGGGCCGATGCCCTGGAATGCAACCACAAAATTCATTAATAGTAATGATGCCCCATATGCATGAATGCTTTTGTGTTTAGAAATCAGATCTGTACCCTGGACCCACTCAGTCCTCAGTCTGTCTTTGAATGGCTGGCACTGTCCTGTTTCTAGAAAATGGGGTGAGCGGTTGCCACCGATAAGTCGCTGGAGGAAGATCAGGCTTCTAGTTAAGGATTCAGTTAATATATAGCATCAGGATTTGACAAAACGCATCTTCCACTGTGCCTTCTCAGCCTAACCCAGTGACTTTCCCACGGACATTTTATTTTCATCTATTTTGATGTAGGTTTATGGAGGGATCCACATCTCATCTCCCCCATTATTCACTGGTGCCCCCCATGGTCTTGCTTGACCCTGCCCAACTGAGCCTTGGTCTCTAAACACCCTTGCCCATTCTCACAAGGCAGTTACAGGTCTACGAGAAGACATTGCCTTTGAGCACAAATCAGACATTCGTGTGTCCAAAGGCATTCCTCTGGTGCCCCAGCCAGGATTTTCCTGTTCACTTGTACGAATTAAGGGGGAAATGCTCATATCACCTGCCCAGCCTTCATTTTAGGACATTTTTCAGCACACAGACCAGCACACACATACACAAGCCCCATTTTAGTCTTCTTGCTTCAAAAAATTCGAAGTGAACTGGTAAGAATTTATACCCCCCCCCAGAAAAAGTAAGAAGCTATAAGCAAAACCTTGGAAAATACAAAGTGGAAGGGGAATCCAGCACATAAATATTCAGACTGTGAAGCCCATACAATCATTTCTGTCGAACTGCAAGTTTAGTTCTGAGCTTCCTCTTAGCCAAACCAAAAATAGGAAATATGTTCATTACATTAATCACTTTCTGTCTAATGATGATGGCTATTTATTGTATGCATGCTCTAAGTGAGGGTCTGTTCTGAGCACTTCACATGACCCAACTCATTGGATCCTTAACAATGGCCTCTACAAGAGAGACACTCTTGGTGATGCTGTTGTACAAATGGGCAAACTGAGGCAGAGTGAGGACGACAGCAAGGTAGAGCTGATGGTACCCCAGTTCCTCTACATGGGCGCCAGAGATGAACCCTCATTTCTGAGCAAATGGCATAAAGAGAACAACAAAAATGTCGCTTCTTCAGGAAAAACAACACATTTTCTGGCATAGGAATTTGAAAAAAAAAAAAAGATTCTAACTTGCTTCTTTATGGAGAGCAAATGAAATCTCACAGCAATGTGTCCTCAGCAACATCTAGCCCACACCCCAGGCTCTGCACAGCCTTGGCTGAAAGCTGGGAACATTTTTGTGTTAATCCACTTTCCTTTGTGGCCAGTAGTTGACATACCTGGACATTTCAAGAAATGTTGGATTTGAAGACTAAACGCAGAAACTCCAGAAACAAGTAGACTTTTTAAAATATCAAAAAATAGAAAAGTATCCCAATCTCTGACTTGGAATGCATTGTTCAAAGCCTCCGGAAAGGCAGACAGAGCAAGCAGGACTCTCACAGGGAGAAGGACCTCCTTTCTCACCACCGGACTGTATGTGATTGAGTCCCCTGACCAGGTCTGTGCTTCAGATTGGAAAGCTCGGCACCAAAACTGAGCGTTACACCTTATATGTCAAAGTCATAACATGGAGTCTACCACACTGCCCTAAAAGGAAGTGTTTGAGACAAATCAAATTTCAAAGCTACTCACCATCTGCTTTGGCTCAAAGTCAAGAATACTTAATTCTTGTGAGGTATGGCACCAACTCGCCTATCAATAAATGCTGAGAGTTGGATTGGCAACTCTAAACACTATATGTGTAATCCAGACAGTGTGGCCCCACCCCAGATATTTTCAATAGGCATTTTCAAAGATACATAGTTTTTTTCCCTGTGTTTGTGAGCATTTGGAATGAGACAGCGTCGCCTTTGGAAATGAAGACGCTGCTTATTTTGTAATCAGATAGAATCTGTAACATACTTTTCCTGCAGAACCTCCTATACTCAACTCCTGGACCACCATCTTTAACCAAATAAAAGCAAACCATTGGCATCAGCACCATGTCCAGCATTAGTACCAACTCCACATCAGAAAAGACTTTTGTGGAGGACTTTCACCTAATGTGCAGGAAGGCAAGCAAGCCTATCCCCTGCTAAGAACAGCTCAGTTTCCTGCATCCGCTTAACTGAGCAGCTGTCTTCCTGATTAAGCACCGCAGATCTCAGTGGAGACTCTAACCCTGTCCTCAGTCTCTCCGTATTTGCATAGAGCCCTGACATTCTACAGCCCCCAAATCCATAACTACCAATATGTTTTATCATATTATACAGTAAATGATATAAGAAATATGATCACCTTAGTAGAAGAAGGAAAAATGCTTTCTCTGTGTTTAAAAAAATGTGGAAAATGCTATAACAAAAACTTACATATTCAACAAAGAAATAATAAATGCCCACTTGGGCTCTAATGATTTTAACTAAAGATAGAATTTTACAGATAAATCGCATTACTGTTGTACTTGAACTAAGTCCCCCATATTTAATGCCTTCACTCCCCAGAACCAAGTTCTATTACAGATTTGATGTATATCTCTCCAGCTCACACGTCCGACTTCTCCACAAGTTTTTCTGTCATCAAAAACATAGTCATGCTTTGCTTGTCTGTAGATTTTGAACATATGGAATCATGTTGCATTCCTCACTCTGCTATTATAAAAAGTACTCTACTTTATTCCCAATTAGTTCTGAATTGTGAGTTGAAGCACTGCTGGGTTTTAAATATTAATTATTATGTAATAAACACCCTAAACTTTATTTTTTAATTCTAGTAGTTTATAGACTTTCTTGGATTTTTATGTAGAAAATAATTTTATCTTCAAACTTTTTTTTTTTTTTTGCCTCTTATGATAGCTCCTATTTGTTTTTCTTGCTCGATTGCATTGGGTAAGGTTATTGAATAGTAGTTATGATATCAGGATCTTTCTCTAGCTTCTGATTTAAACAAGAATACTTTTAAGGTTCTGCCAATATATGTAAGTTTTGACACATATTTTGAGTAGTTGCACTTTATCAGATTAAGAAGATTTCCTTGGGGCACCTGAGTGGTTCAGTTGATTTAGTGTCCAACTCTTGGTTTCCACTGAGGTCATGGTCTCATGGTTTGTGAATTCAAGTCTCAGATTGGGTTTTGCACTGACTGCACAGAGCCTGCTTCCTCTTCTCTCTCTCCCTCTGTCTTTCTCTCTCTCTTTTTCTCTCTTTCTCCCCCTCAACCTGCTCTTACTTTCTCTACACAAACAAACAAACAAACTTTAAAAAAATTTAAGAAGACTTTCTTCTACACCTAGATTGCTATCAGTGCTCCTTTAAATAAATTAGTTTTCTCCCAAATGTTTTCCCTTCTTCTACTAAGATGATCATATTTCTTATATCATTTACTGTATAATATGATAAAACATATTGGTAGTTATTCTTATGTTGAATGATTACTATATTCCTAGGATAAAGATTTAGTTAAAAACTATGTGTACCTACTTCTACTTGTTGTAGTTTGGGCTACTATAACAAAAAATACCATAGACTGGGTGGCTTCAACAGCCAGCATTTTTTCCCTTACAGTTCTGGAGGTTGGGAAGTCCAAGATCAAGGCACTTGCAAAACTGGTGTCTGGTAAGGGTCCACTTCCTGCAGATGGCCATCTTCCTACATGGTGGAAATGAGGAGAGAGAGAAAGAACGAGAGAGAGAGAGAGAGAGAGAGAGAGAGAGAGAGAGAAAAGAAGAAAGGAAGGTCCCTTGTCCGTATTTATTTTTTAAATAAGGGAATTAACCCATTCATGAGGGCTCCATGTCATAACCTAGTTGCTTCCTAAAGGCCCTACCTCCAAATACCATTACACTGGGGATGAGTCTTCAATGTATGAGTATTTGGGGCCACAAATATTCAGCCCGTAGCACTGCTGGATCATACTTGCTAGGATTTCACATAGCATCTTCCTGTCTAAGTTTTATTCAATAATTCACTTATTCATTAATCCATTACTTAGCATCCAACTGAATAACCAAAACCGTGGATATAGAGGTGAATAAGAGAGACGCTGTCCATTGAGTTACATTCTAGCATAGACATAGATATATAAAGAGAAAAATATAAAATAATGAGACACATGTTGCAAGAATAATGTACAAAAGGATATATATAATCTTTATATCTAGAATCTACATATATGTATATGTACATATGTATACACATGTTCTCTGTATACATATACATAATCATAAATAGATGAGCACCTGGATGGCTCAGTGGGTTGAGCATCTGACTCTTGATTTCAACTCAGGTAATGATCCCAGGGTTATGGGATTAAGCCCCACATTAAGTTCTGCACTGAGAGTGGAGCCTGTTTAAGATTCTCTCTCTCCCCTCTGTCCCTCTCCATCACTCATGCTCTTTCTCTCTAAAAAAAAAAAAAAAGATGGATGGATAGATGAGGAATTTCATATTTCCCTCTATTTTTCTCAAAAACTAAATATTGGAACACATTATAGTGTTCTTCCCTAAGTACTTTTTCTATTTACTAGCTTTTGTTACGTCCCTTACAGATATGATCTCACATATTCCTTGGGTTTTAAGTCCCAGAGCTTGACTTGCTGACTCCGGTTAATATTTTCTGTTTTTATACTCCTAAAGTCAATAGGCTCCTTGATATTTCAAGGATCTCAAAATGTAACTATCTAAAATAGAATCTGCGACCCCACACTCCCATCTCAATTCTGCTTCCAATGGCTTTCCCTGTCCTAGTAGATGACTTTGCCATTCAACTAGTTACGTAGGGTAGAAACCTAGGGATTATATTTGTTTCCAGCTTTTTCTCAGCTCTAAGATATCAGAACCATCAAGTCCTGTAGACTTGTCTACAGTTTGTTGCTTTTTCTCGGACCCTACTGAAGCTGACAACCTTAGCAAAATATTCCCATTATAATCAGAAGGTTGATAAGATACCCTCTATCTCACAAATTATATCACATCATTGTAAATTTCTCAGCAAGCAATACACATTAAATTAAAGTAAGAAATATTACTTTTTAAAATCCAAAAGGCACAATTATTATTATTATTATTATTATTATTATTATTATTATTATTTGCAGAGGAACTTATCCAGAAAAACCTAGGGAAGAAATTTAAAAAACCAATTTTAAATATTGTGAAATTAAAGTAAATGGAAAACGCCTAGAGGAATCGTGTCTTTCATCAAAACCACTTGGAAAATGTGATGAAAAACTGTAAAAGATACCTTCATAAGATGAAAAAAATCATAACATTTAGAAATAAACCATCTAGATTATGGATATGATATTCTGATCCCTTATACATGGTAGATTTCAATAAATATGTATCCAACTAAAAGGATAAGTAAAGGAATAAATAAATGAGTTTATTATTATAAAACAGTTTCACCCTCATGCTAGGCCAGAAAGGATTTTAAGAACATTTTTCATACCTTTATATACATAATATGTTACCATACAGAGTTGGATCTTTTGGTTATTTCAATTTTATATATTATTCTGTAGCACTGTAATGAATATGTGCGCCCAGATATTATTTGGTATTTCCTAGTCTGTTATTAGAGTCGATTGCTGGTCCCCAAAATTACTGGTTCAGAAAGGGGAGCACTATTTTGAGGACCCTTGATACACAGAGTCAGGCTGCCCCAGTCTCACTCCCCGTGCTGAACACGCTGACTTTCCTTGTCCCGTGAGTGCTCATTGATGGCTGTTATGAGGAGGTTCGTCAGCAAATGACTAGAAGCAGGCAGAAGACAAGCAACAGCGTTGGCCAAAATGACCCCTTTGGGGATCTTTCTCTGGACCATTTCAGGCATGGGCTATGCCTCCCAGCAGGGAAAACCCCAAGAACTCTTACCAGACGGAGTCAGAGAACATCAACAGCTCAGACAGAAGTGCGTGAACTTGCTGGCAGTTTGTGGACTAGACAACGGGCTCTTAAGTGCACCTGTGGACCTTCCTTTATGACGAAAATGTAAATATAAACCCTTCCTTGTTTTTTTCCTAATTGATGACAGTCTGATTCATCAAAAACAGGCCAGTGAGTAACCATCTCAATAATTTTCCATTCTGGCAATTTAGAATCACTTTGGAACATAAAAGAATGCCCAGGTCCCACCTGAGGCCAATTAAATCAGAATCGCTGGAGGCAGGAGCTGGACAGACTGTGGTTTTGAAAGTTCTCCAGCGATTTAAGTATGTGGCCACGGTAGGCTGTGCCCACGTCCTGCCACAGATTGTTAACTGGGCCCCAAAGCATGCATTCACTGAATGCCTTGTTCACTCGGGGCTGGCCTTGGCTGCCAAGGAAGGCTGCATGGTGGTGGTGTCACTTGACTTAGATCTTGAAAGACATTTCAGTTGGACTGGAGATGGGATGTGATACATAACAGGCAAAAAGAACGGCAGAAACAGAAGTAGGTCAAAGAGAGAAGAGCAGATGTTGCTCCAGGCAGGAGGGCTGGAAAAGGGAAGACTTCAAACTAAGTGAACTGAGAAAAAAATGAGAAAAGTCAGTGTGGGGCACAACTTCACTTGAAACGGTAGTTTTCAAACTGGCGGCCCATGGCCCCCATCAGACCAACAAACAGGTTTGTTTATCTCGTGCGATCAGTTTTTATTATCTCGTGCGATCAGTTTTCATTTGAGGTAGCATCTAAAAATCGGGAGTTTTCACATAAAAACCTAAGATCTGTCACCACCAGGCCAGAGCCACATGCTTTACATGGACTAGCATTCTTGGATGTCCTCCCTGCCCTGAAATGCTCCCATGCACTTACATCACCTACTTGCACCTGGAAGTGACTGCCGCCTCTCTCTTCCATGGTCAACATAGCCCCTGTCTAGAGAGGAGGTGTGATGAAGGAAAGGAAGAACTGAACTGCAATGTCCCACCCAAGTGACCTTGGGCAAGTGGCCTTGCCTTCTAGTTTTCAGTAGGGTGATCTGGACAAGGAGGACATGGAGGTCCACAGTGCTCCAGGCCCTGTAAACATTGAGAGTCTTTGATTCCACCTGGGGTGGATTGATCCCACCAGCAGCTTGCATGCATGCAGTAGGGAAGGGCAGCCCCGAATGGCAGGGGACCTAGAAGTCAGGGGCCACAGAGAGCAATAGGCCCTTAGACTTTAGTCCTTTACCATGAAAAGAAAGGCTTTGGGTCAATGGTCAGCCACGTAAACTTCCCCTTTCCTCTCTACTGGGGCTGAAAGAGCTCTTGACTTCCCCCAACCACACTGCACAAAGATATCAACCATCGCCTAAGGATCCAGTAGTCAACTTAAAGGGACAGGGCTGTGGAGTTTAAGTGTCCCGCATATTCTGAAATGAACCCATGTGTCACATCCACCTGGGCCGATGACACCCTCCCTTTACCCCATAGGACTTTGAGTCTGAGGCTGTCATGAGATCAGCAGAGCAGGGATGGGACTGATGGCTTCCAGGAAAGAGCCTATAGAATTGCAATGATGTGTGATTTAGTAAATGAAAGCAGCAGAGAAATACTCAGTAAGATTAAATGCCAAAAGTTCCCTAAAAATAAATATAGTCAGTGATGAGCACCAACCAAAGTTCGTTGTGAAGGTATAAAAAAAGAATGGATAGCCCAGCCCTTAACTTCATCAGGAAGAAAGATCACGATGGAGAAGTTCTGCCAGCTGAGAGAAAGCTTCATATCATTGTTCACGCCATGTTCTCAAACAATTAGAGAGCACCAGAAACACCTATTGGGCTACTTAAAACCAGATTGCTAGTCCCCGTGTCATGAGTTTTTGACTCAGTACAATTGGGGTGGGGTCCCAGAATTTGCATTTGATGCCGATTGTCCAAGAATTACACTCTGAGATCCTGCTTTATACAATGTTTAGTTTAAAACAAAATAAAACTCTGCACAGCAAGGAACCTAGTGGATTCCAGCCCACAGCGAACTTCCAGTTAGGCTATATCTCCTCGGTATCTTTCTCTTTCTGGCCATAGCTGTTTGAAGTGACAAATATGGCTATCATAAGGGATCCTGAAGTTCAGAAGAAGATAGAGCCATCTTTAGCTTATGCTTGCGTTGTTCTCTTCACCTGCAAGCCCAAACCTATCTGAGTATCTCAATAAAAGGTACTTTTTCAAGGGAAGACTTCTCTTTCAAAATGCTTCCTCTTCCACAGCAAGATTTCCCAATCCTCCAGTGCAAAGAATCTTACCCTCCATGAACTACCATCGCATGCACCTTCATTTCTCATTGTGTCCCTGTTTTCTTTCTTGGATTATTGGTGTGTGCGTACACACATTATATGCATCGTATCTCCCACCTTCCATACCCTAGAAGATGCTGGGTAATTAAGTCTTGGATAGTGACTAGGCATATCTTTTTTTTTTTTTTTACAAAAGCCCCCAAGAATCATGATTTAGGTGTCTACAAAAAAAAGCTATTAAACTATTCCTGGATATTGACATTACACACTCAGAAACACATACAGACACATATGCACATGCATCTATATAAATGAAAAAAATAGATTTTCCTAAAGGACCACATCCCAGTAGACGATTTGAGGGAAATGTAGTTGGAAGCTCAAAGTACAAAGGTGTTTTTAGAGAAATGTGGATCTCAAAATGGAGGAGGCTTTCTCCTCTGCCACGGCTATGTGACTCTATGGCTCCTATATATCTTTGTATACCTACATGAGGCTTGAGGCTTGGGTGCGTGCGTGTGTGTGTGTGTGTGTGTGTGTGTGTGTGTGTGAACCCTGTTTCTCTCTTTGGCTCTAAGTTCTGTTTTGTATTATGTTCGCCTGCATTAAGTCTGTTTGCTGTGATTCTTACAGATGGCATGAAAGGGTATTATTGAAATGACGTTTCTAACAGTCTGGACATCTTCCAACACATAGAATCATAGAACCAAATTCTTTCATCTAATTAAGTTTGAAGATAATTTAGCTGATTGATAGTTGGGGGTAGGAAGAACTGGTCTAGACCAGGGAGCCAAAAAAGGCCCATGCTGTAAGTAATCTCACCTCCTGCCACTTTCAGAACTTTCCATAAATTAATTCTGCTAATGTATTTCCCCAAATGTGCCGAACTATCTGCAGCAGAAATCATAGTGGGAAATTTGATCCATCACCTCTCTGATGCTTGTCAGTATAAACTCAATTCTGTACAACCGCTGTAATCTCATTTTCTCTTTTCATGTCTTTATGAGTAAACAATATGCAAACTTCAGGGGCATAAATTAACAATGAAATGTTTTTATTAGCAGTTCTCATCTCACATTCTATTAATGCTTCAATTAACTAATTCAAAGCCATACAACCCATTTAATAAATAATCCATTATTAGGATCACCTGCAGACGATTACGAGCCATTCACTTCTTACTCTAGTTTGCAAATCAAGACTATTGATCGCAAGGGAATAGAATAGAAATGGATGGATACCGATCAGGTTGATTGCTGGTCAAACCACTCAAAGTTTGTGCCAAATTGAGATATGTCTGCAATAGCACCTTGAGAACACAGAAAAAAAAACACATTAATTACAAGGCACTTTGTCCCTAGTGAGGAGCTCCCTCTGGATAGATTTACTTCCCATTCACTGGTGACACCAGTCCTTTACATATAATATGCACTTACTATGTGTTTATAGGGATGAATATAAAACCTACATTGCTCTTAAACTTCCACTTAGTGTTCTATGAAAATGAAAATGATGTAACCTTAAGCATAATCACAGAGAATTTGAATTCTGACATTATTTTGTTTGTTTGTTTGTTTAATTATTTAGCCAGTTGATTATCGGGTTAATTTTTTTGTGCTATTAAATGCTTTGACTAGAAGAAAGTCCAAACATGTCTGTCTTTTCAAACCAGAGAAATCTTGCATTATCTTAGATTATCCAGATAGTGCCATATTTGCTAAATTCAAAAGGAATTCTCAAGCAAGACAAGGAATCTCACTAGTGTTGTCAAGACTCAGTTATGTTACAGAATACGTTCCTTCCCAAAAATATAGCTGACAGCATTTTTTTAGGCAAATCTTTCATCTCTGCACCAAAGCCACCCAATTTTCATTATCTAGTATTTTAAGAGCAATTATATTTCAATATGATTCCAAAATTATTCTCAAAGTCGAAGTAAATGTTGGCTGCCTTAGCCATTTGATTTCTTTATAGAGTTATTTAACTAATAGCTGTAAAGCCACAAACAAAACCTAGGGAAAAAGGACGAAAAAATGCTACAAAGCTCTGCTCTTCCGTAGTAGTTTTAATCGCTCGAACCCAACCATGTTAAAACTATGAGCTGCACATAGAAACGCAATGAAATATTTCACCAAAGCTTTGTTTCTCTTAGAACTTCTACTTCTGTTTTCTTTTTCTTTTACTTTTTAAGCAATTAATTCTGCAACTAACATTGTGATGTATGTCATTCAAACGGCAGAAGCTTATTGGGGAGTTAAAAGGATAAAATCAAGTAGTCATTCTACTAATCCCTTTACAAGGAAACAGCTTTCTGCATAAAAAGTGGAACTTATGTGGCCATTAGCAGATGCTACATCAAGCGACCAAAAATATACACATTTAAATTCTTAAGCACAATCTATGAACACTACACAGATGGTTTCCAAGAAACTGTACCTAAATTGATTACGATAAAAATGATCTGCTGCAATTGTTTCTGTCAAAAGGGAGAACAGAATTTGTCCCAATGTGTCGCTCTGCCCACTCATGCAGAGAACCCAGCTGCTGGGACAGATGTTGCTCTAAGCACTTTATTTTAGGGTCATTAAAATGGTTACAGGGGTTAGTCATTCACTGTTTTATAAATTGTGCTTACTAGCTGAGCTCAACAGATGCTGGAAAACTTCTTTGTAGTTGATCAGAAACAAAGTTTCACGTCAGATCCCATCTACCTCGTGTTTAGATGCAAAAATTAGGGACAAATGGGAGTGGATAGTCAAACAAAGACATGCATGCAGATTCTGGCACATCTGATCTAGGAAGGCATCTTTACATGCCTGTGTTAATAACGCAGAGGCTCGCCTCTAGCTTCCTCTGGCTGGAAATGCGAAGCTTTCTAGAAGGCTGGCATGCGTTCGTGTTACTTAAGAAGTTTGGGGGGGGGTCTCATATTAATATCGTATAAATGCTTTTTAAAATGGGCTCAGGGCTGTGTCATTGTCCTCGGCATGGTGTCCCACAAAAATCTGTCAAATACTCATACAGACCTTCCTTCTACTCCTGCAAACCCTCTTCTTTAAAAGATTGTTCCTAAGTCTTTCGGGGAATGTTGTTTTGGCTTCTCCATCAGACATGACGGTATCCACATCAACTCTGACTTTATGTCCTGATGTATTGAGATGTCACCTGGTAGATCAACAAAAACCCAGGAATATCAACGGAACCCACATGAGATGATGGGCATGGGTGTGGTCCTGGCAAGGCGGCTGTCATACTTAACTCCAGGCGATCCATGTTGATGGTGGTTTAAACTATTACCGCTATTGCCCTTGAGGAAGCTAGGTTGCAGAACTGATAAACAACACTGACCAAACTAACAGTGACCAAAGGGTAACACCAAGTCCCATTATGTAGAAAATTCAGAAATTCTGAGGGGACATCTTGCTCGAGAGCAAAGTAGAGAGAGAAGAGGAGGGAAGGGGAGACAGTGCCAAGCTGGGCAGCATGATAGAGGGGAGCATGGTCTAGAGTGTACAGAGCTGGACAGATTGTGAGTTTAATCTGACTTTCCAGGAAGGACAGATGGGCAGGGGCTTTAGCTACTTCAAGAGAGTCCAGGCTCAGCCTAAAGTTAACAACAAGAATTGAATGTGGAGAAATAAGAATTCTAGCTTTGGAGTGAAGGCGGGTCAGCGATTTGTGGAGTCCCCAGCTTGTAGGAGTCATTTGAGAGCCTGCGTCGATAAGAAAAAGAATACAACTATTCGGAGATGGTTCCCATCCGCCAAGGCTGTGTTTGGGTGTGAATGTGTCAGGGAAGCAGAAGGGAGAATAACGTAACTGTAGGCACTTCCCAGAACAGGCATTTCATGATCATACAGCTCGAGGCATGGATTTGAACCTTGTTGGGCAGCTGGTCCGGCTTCCTAATTCTTTTAGGAAAAGAAATCCAAGTACAGAGAGGTCAAATCCAATTGTTGATGACCTCTTCAGTCTTGAGATAGCATCCCACCCCCCAAAAATGTATTTTACTGGAATGAGGTTGTCACTGTCCAGATTTTTCTTAGCCTTGCACTTGATCTCAACTAGGCTTTACTGCTATCTGTCTTGTCCACATTTCTCAGCCACATATTTCCTTTTTTAAAGTTTTATATAAATTCCAGTTGGTTAACATGTAGTACACTATTAGTTTCAGGTGTACAATGTAAAGATTCAACACTGCTATACATCACCTGATGCTCATCACAAGTGCTCTCCTTAATCTCAGTCACCTGTGTCACCCACCCTGACCCAGACCCACCTCTCCTCTGGTAACCATTGGTGTGTTCTCTATTGTTAAGAGGCTGTTTATTGATTTGCTTCTCTCTCTCTCTGCTCATTTGTTTTGCTTTTTAAGTTCCAAATATGATGTTAGTCTTTCTCTGACTTATTTAGCTTAACATAATATTCTCTAACTCCATCCATGTCATTGCAAATGGTAAGATAGATTTCATTCTTTTTTATGGCTGAGCAATATTCCAGTGGTGTGTGTGTGTGTGTGTGTGTGTGTGTGTGTACACCACTTTTTTATCCATTCATTAGTTGATAGATGCTTGAGCTGTTTCCATATTCACACTCTGTGGACCATTTATTATAAACAATACATACAAGAGTTGGTAAGACACATAGCTGATGTTTTCCTTCTATGTATCTACTTTCTATCCCCATATATTTTGTATGGGAAAAAAATTCCAACACTACAGTATCAATAATACCTTTGCTATTGGGACATTGGGGAGACTGTTTTGTTATTCACTTGTTTTAAGGGATTGCTTCTGTGCATTAAAATCCTGTTGAATCACACACTCTTCACACAGTTGATTTGGTTCTTCACAGTTTATGCTACACCTTCATATATGTTAAATCGCCATGCTTGCATTATATTTTTAAAATAAATTTGGAGGTGGAATATGTGAAAACCCTTGATAATAGTATTTTAAGAAAAATATTCTTTAAATAATTTCCTCTCTCTGGTATTATTTGGGCATGCAGGACTGCATTTAGACTCTTCCATTTTGAGTTTCTTTATACAATAAGGAAGCTGGATTCACTAAGAAGCAGTTCAGTCTTGCATTGAGTGGTTATTATTATGGTCTTTAGAAGATGGAACTTTCCTAAGATTAAATATGCCAAGTAAACTTTTGGACAGGGGACATACACTGAGCTGTTTTTCCAATATTTACAAAGCAACATAAAGAAGTTATGGAAATAAAGCCATTAGTGAGATTAGAATCTGTGACCAATATCGTGCTATAGAGGTCTTAGCTCGCATTCGTAAACGCTTTAGAAGTTACCATTCTACCCCTGAGCACCAGCTTAACTTGGTCCTTAACATTGCATATGGGATGTATGCATGTCCCATTACTGAATGCCAAGTCCTGTAAGGACAGTGACTGAACTTTACTTCTCTCTGTAACTGCTATGGATGCAATAAGCACAGTTTGTCTTACCCAGTAGGTGCTCAATCAACAATGAGTGAATGGTAATCAAAAGAGATAATTGCAGCTTTTACTTGGGAGGAAACCATAGGGCCATGATGGAGAAGATCACACTAACAAATTGACATATAGAGACAACATATGGCAGTGATGTTTAGCTTAAGTGTGTGACCCCTATTCCAGGAAATATGGTGGTATAAGGGCATGTGTTCAGACTGTTGATGGCCTGAAACTGTGTAAAACAAACCTAAAATGTATGCAGTCCAATTTATTAGGCAGTGGGATACACATGGCATTTCTAAAATACAAGTTTTCAAGAGCATTTAGACTCTTCCACATTGAATTTCAGAAACAGTGGCCTGTTATCAAAAAGTGGTTGAACAAAAGAAATATTTGAGGTGTATACCCTTAATTGTAATCATACCCTTTCTCACTGGGAAGGGTGCACTCTCTCAACTTAGTGATGTCGAGACATAATGCAGTTATTATTTAGAAGAAATTATTTTAAAAATCCTAATTTAATCCTTTTAATTGATTTGGCTTTTATGTGGAAAACTGATTGGAATAGATTGAGAATGGCATCAGTAAGATCAGCTGGGAAGCTGTTGTAAGTAAAAGATGTTGATGATTTGGACCAGGCTTGTGGCAATGGATATTGGAAAGATTTGGAGATTCAACTACTAGAATTTGATGAAGGATCAGATGTGGCATGAGGAGGAGGGGAAGACATTGTTGACCCCTTGGCCTGAGGAACTGAATGCATGGAGATACTGTTACTTCAGATCGAGAGAGACAGAGGGGAGGTTATGAGGAAGAAGATCAAGAATTCAATTTTGTTCATGTTAATTTTGAAATGTCTATGTGGCCTGTCCAAGTGCATATGCCCATGAAGAAGCTGTGGTTCTGGAATTCAGAAGATAATTCCGAGCTGGAGATAGACATTTGGGAGATTTCAGCTTATAAATAATATTTTTAAAACAAAATATACTCCTTTGAATTTGCCAGATGGTAAAAACTTGAAACTTGAAAGTATACAACAAAAGATAAACAAAGGCAATAGCAAGTAACAGAGCAAAATAAGAACAAAGAAAATGTAATGTTGGAAGACCAAGCAAATAACTTGCAAGAATAAGTGTAAATAACAAAAAATAAACTACTGGAAGAAAAGAGACTTTACATTGGGTAAAAAAACTAAGACCCTGAATTAAGAGGGATAATCCTTCAATAAAATGGCCTAGAAAATCTGAAGGTAAAGGACAAGCACAGGCCGACCTGGCAAATTCAAGCACACAGGGAGCAAGGAACAGAAGTGAACCCTACTGAGGTTCAGCCTGAGACGCAGTAAAGGTCATGTGCCCAGAGGACATGATAGAGCTGGGCTGTGTGGGAAGGCTGCTCCAAGACATAGCCTGAAGACAGAAGAGCCATTCGTCACATGGGACTTGTGAGCTGCCCCCCAAGAGTTTGCAATGGGGTCGTAATTGAATGACCATGGGTGGTTTGCCCCTGTGTTCAAGGGAGAGATCAAGGGAAAGGAGTGTAAACCTTCAGATGATATCGCTCCAACTTTGGCATTGCACTAAGATTCCTCCTTCCCTCCATGTCATCAGTCTGCACACTCTGAATGAGCTTTAAAAAAGATGAAATTCTATAACCTCATGGTTCTGGTGAGACTCTTCTGCTAGTAGGACTCTAAGCCTAACTTGTCAACCCAGCCTCCATCTGATGGGTCTGCTGATTTTGCTCACTCTGTGCAATGTTTTCATATTGCCTTCACTCTACACAAACCAGTCTTGCATGTTCTTAAAAGATCTTCATTGCTACAATGCTGTTACACAGGTTTCCATCTTTCCAGAAGACTGTCTCCCCTCCAGTTTAAGAAATGTTCATGCCATCCTCAGATATCAGGTGAAAGAGGGCATTGGGGAAACCTTTCCTGACTCCAGCCAACATTTCTCATCTCTACCTGTGCTTCGCCTTAAACCACATAGTAATTTATAATCATGTATTTGTAATAGTGTCACATTGTCTAGTAATGCTTAAAGTATCTGATCATCTTCCCTAAACTACACACCTCATGAGGGTACCATTTTACTTAGATTTTTATTCCACGTGTAGTTCAGAGCCATCCACAGAAACAAAACAGTTTCCTCTGCACTAAATCAGTGACTGTGATGGTAGATGTATGGTGCTACATGGGGAGATGGAAAGTTGATGGATGAATATGTATTGGGTGGATTAATTAGCCCTGGAACTTTCTTTCTGGCCAATGTGATAGTTGCTAGAAATAAGAGAGAGGGAGAGAGGTGAGCAGGAATGAGTACTTAACATTCTCCCTTTGACTCATTTCTATGGGTTAGTATCTGTGCATATGTTTCCATACTTAGGTGATAAGAGCTAAGCTCAGAGATCTCACTTGCTTCAAAAAGGGGTGCTGTATTGTTTTTTCCATCAGAGAAGCAGAAAAAGAACCAGAAGTACTTATATCTAAAAGTAGTGATGCATGTTTCCCAGTCTCTTTACGATGTAATCCACGTAAACACAGAAGATGTTCAAATGACCTTTCATCCCTGCATTGTGTCCAGAATCCCCAGAATCAGTTACCAGGGCCACGGGCAGTTTCAGTTCTACTCGCCTGGTTCTACTCGCCTGCCACTTCCTGTTTTCCTCCCCCTTCATCCTTAGGACGCCTGACTGACGCGTGGGCTGGCTCTGTTGGAGTAAATTTGCTGTCCGTCTCGTAAGCTGATGGAAGGAAGGTTCCTTGGTCTTCCTTGATGATGGGGATGATGGTCTTTTGAAGATCAATGAAATGATTTTGAAGATCAGGCAGTTTTGGAAAAAAATAAACCATACAGATGTAATAGATTAGAAAAAAAATTTAATCTCTTTATTCCTGGGATACTATCTAGGTTAATAACTTATTGTTCACCTTCTATTTCAAGTTGGGGACAAAAAACAACAGATGAACAGGCTGTGGATTAATTAATACTTGAGTCTTCTTTATCATTTGTTACCCCGTGGAACTGTGGAACTTTTTCCTCTCCTTCTCTCCCCTCCCCTCCCCTTCCATTCTCTCCCCTCCCCTCCCCTTCCCTCCTCTCCCCTACCTTCCCCTTCCCTTCACTTCCCTCCCCTTCCCTTTCCTCCCCTTCCCTTCCTCCCCTCCCCTCCCCCCCCCTCCCTGTCCTTCCCCTCCCCTTCCCTTCCTCCCATTTTCCCCCTTCCCTTCCCTTCCTTCCCTCCTCCTTCCAGTCCTTCCCTCCCCTCCCCTTCCCTTTTCCTTTCTTCCCCACCTTTGTCTCTTCCCTGCTCCTCCTCCCTCAGTCCCTTCCTTCCTCTTTCTCTTCCCACTTCCATCTTGTCTTTATTTTTTGAAATCTGTCTGCAGAGCCTGCTTGGGATTCTTGCTCTCTCCTTCTCTGTCTCTGTCCCAGCTCCACCCCCACCCCCACTTGTGCTCTCTCTTTTTCTCTCGAAATAAATTAACTAATTAATTAAAAAAAGAAATCTGTCTGGGCAGTCTAAGATACAATGAGAGCAGGGAAATCATTTCAAATCTAGTTTATGAAGCCTGTGAAAATCCTACTGAGTGGTTGTTGCCAGAAAATGAGGTGGGCTTTGTTTCAGAATCTACCTATTGAGAGAAAATGCTTGAAGCAGATTTTTTTTTGTTTATGAATCAAAAACAGACAATAAGAACCCCAAAGACTAAAGTTACAAATTCACTGAAATAAGGGCAAACATTTTTCTCATAATCTAGTTGGGTCACATATCATTTTATATAAATTGGTTTTGTTATGGGCCTGCCTATTATGTTTCTTATAAAATTAATTATGTATTTCTTTTTTAAAAATTTTTAATGTTTATTTTTGAGAGAGAGAGAAAGAGAGAGACTCAGAGACTGTGAGTAGAGGAGGGGCAGAGAGAGAGGGAGACACAGAATCCAAAGCAGGTTCCAGGCTCCGAGCTGTCAGCACAGAGCCTGACACGGGGCTTGAACTCACAAACTGTGAGATCATGACCTGTGCCAAAGTTGGCACTTAATTGACTCAGCCACTCAGGTGCCCTAATTGTGTATTTTTTGAAGATAGAAAATGTATTTTTAAAATATTTTAGTATAGGGCTGATCATAGAATTGTTGCCAAGGTATTTTTAAATTGAGTATTATAATAAAGTATTTAGCTAGAGTGTCTAAAATCATGTTTTCTGTCTCAGTCACTGCCTTGTAAGGTCTAGCGCCTGGACACCCCTCTGATGCACAGAATGGGAGAAAATGGTCCCTTAATATAATTTCTTTGTTCATGGATATAAAGTGCTATGAACTACTTGTTGGCAAAGAGGCTTCTCTTTTCTGGCACATACACCATAAACAAAACTAGACATACAAAAGTGTCCTGCGACAAGATCATAGACTTTTATTTATTTATTTTTTAAATGTTTTATTTATTTCTAGGAGAGAGAGAGAGAGACAGCGTGAGCAGGGGAGGGTCAGAGAGAGAGGGAGTCACAGACTGAAACAGGCTCCAGGCTCTGACCTGGCAGTCAGCACAGAGCCCGACGTGGGGCCCGAACCCACGAACCGCGAGATCATGACCTAAGCGAAAGTCGGATGCTTAACCGACTAAGCCACCCAGGCGCCCCAAGATCATAGACTTTTAAAGTAATAAGGATGCAGGGCGCCTGGGTGGCTCAGCCAATTGAGTGTCGTGCTTTTGGTTTCGGTTCAGGTTATGATCTCACTGTTCCTGGTTTTGAGCCCCACATCCGGCTCCGCGCTGACAGCATGGGACCTGCTTGGGATTCTCTCTTTCCGTCTCTCTCTGCCCTCTTCTGCTCTCTCTGTCTCTCAAAATAAATAAACTTAAAAAAAAATTTTTTTAAAGAAGTAATAAGGATGGTATTGAATTCTCCAGAATCTAGTGACATATTTTTTCTGTTGTTTTGTTTTTTAATGTTTACTTATTTATGTTGAGAGAGAGCAAGAGAGCGAGAACCTCAAGCAGTTTCCACGCTGTCAGCACACAGCCTGATGCAGGGCTCAGTCACCCAGTTTGTGAGATCATGACCTGAGCTGAAATTAAGAATTGGTTGCTTAGCCAATTGAGCCACCCAGGTGCCCCTCCTCCTGTTATTTTAAGATATAATCATGGAGAAAATATTTTTTGTAAAAAGCTTTAATAAAGTGCTAATATAAGTGTACATGTATTAAATATTAAAGCAAATACAAAGAACAGAAACAATACCATATTCATAGTTTAAAATAGATTTAATTTTTTTCTAATTGCAAATAATACCTCATAAAACCTTTAAGAGATACAGAAAGTAATTCGGAAAACAAAATATACCAAAACCCATCACCAGATGCTCTCCACTGTTAATATGATTCTTTGTTTTTTTCTAGTCTCATGAGCGGTATGTCAGGAAGCCCATTAGCATAAGACTCGAATGGAACAGCCCATTTCCCTGATCCCTGAAGATCCTAGGGATTGACAACTTGAGACAGATGGCCTGTTGTAAAGGCTCCAGTTCAAGGCCAGAACCTCTATGTGGGTAAAAATCCTCCTTGCCAGGACTTTGTCTGTGCTTTCCCATGGTGTGCCCTAAAAGTCTTTCCACTGGAAAAAATTTTGATAGCAGGCACCCGGGGTTGTGGGTGGAGGACAGATCTG
The DNA here is from genome assembly GCA_017311185.1 of Proteles cristata cristata. Taxonomy (NCBI): domain Eukaryota; kingdom Metazoa; phylum Chordata; class Mammalia; order Carnivora; family Hyaenidae; genus Proteles; species Proteles cristata. The sequence goes on from JAESUZ010002808.1 coordinate 195,654, forward strand.
GTCCTGGAGTACCTCGAGGTGAGGCCCCAGGGTAGACCGGGGTGGGACAGTGGTGTTCTGGTGGGCTGCATGCTGGCTAGCTGTGGTAGGCATGGCTCAGGGCGGTACGGCTTCTGTTTCTTTGGCACAAATACATGCTAGTGTTGCTTTCTGCCACAGCGTTTCTTTCCCCATTAATCACAGAAGATCTAAGAAGCCTTCCTTGCTTTCTAATTTATTTTAAATTTTTTAATGTTTTATTTATTTTTGAGATAGAGAGAGAGAGAGAGAATGAGAGCATGAGCAGAGGAGGGTCAGAGAGAGGGAGATACAGAATCTGAAGCAGGTTCCAGGCTCTGAGTTGTCAGCACAGAGCCCGACGCGAGGCTCAAACCCATGAACCCTGAGATCATGACCTGAGCCGAAGTCTGACACTTAACTGACTGAGCCATCCAGGCACCCCATCTAATTTTTTTTAACATGATGCCTGATCTATAAGAAGCACACACGTCACGAGATATCTACATGACAGAGTGAAATCAGAAAGACTTATGGCTTTTCATTACTTATGTAATTCCCTCTTCATAAAATATGAATCTAGGAATGTTCTGTATATCAATATGTAATATTATAAGAAAGCATCTAACATCTTTTAAAGAGAATGTATTAAGAATTTGGGGGAATTGACATCCATCCCCAGACTTTCTGATGGGATGCTTGAGGTAGGCAGATGCTGCAATAATAACCCAGAAACAAATCTGTGTTCTGTTTCATGGAGGTGATACACGTGTGTTACCTACTGAGAGCTCAGCCATAGGAAGCAGAAAGTAACTTCCTGCAGAAACGTACCCTGAAATACAGAGAAATCACCAGGCAACACTGTATCTGCATACTTTTGTATTTGGTGTTTGCTATGCTCAGAATGCTTTTCTCCTCCGTTATCCATTTGGCTAATTCCTACACTATTCACATTCCCTTCTAGAAAGGCATCCTTGACCTCAGCAGCGCCAGCTGCCAGTTGGTACTGACCTTCCCAACTTACATACTTCTCTAGATTCTGGTGGTCCAAACATAGTTTCTAATAGATATTTAGTTCTTTTTCATCCCATCATAATATAATAAATCAATTCATTGAAATGAAGAATTAAATAGTGAAATTCACTCAGACATTGATATCAAAAGAAGTGAGATCAGTGTAACCCTTGAATACATTATCCAATTTAGATTGATTTTTGCATATGGTTCAAGGTAGGGGTGAACTTTCTTTTCTTCCCCATAACAATACTTAGTGGTTTCAGCACCGTTTGTTAAAATACAAATTATTGTACAAATAATATATTCATTCTACAAAAACATGAAAGGAAAGGAAAAAATTGTGTGAAAACTCATCAGTCTGAATTATTTACTATTTTCCTTGGGTTTGTTTTATATTTATAAATATAATTGTATCTTGTTTTTATGGTTTCCTCTCTTGCTGTCTCTTATGATAATCCTATTTCATCAGTATAAAATGCAAAATTTTTACATTTATGAAATGGATGAAAATCTTACAATTTTTTTAAAGAATACATAAAACATCTTCTAAGGGCACATAGAAGCGTGCCTGGGTGGCTCAGTCAGTTAAGCACTCAACTTTGGCTCAGGTCATGATTTCAGGATTTGTGAGTTTGAGCCCTGCATTGGGCACTCTGCTGACTGCTCAGAGTCAGAGCCTGGAGCCTGGAGCCTCCTTTGGATTCTATGTCTCTCTCTCTCTCTCTCTCTCTCTCTGCCCCTCCTTTGCTTGCACACACACTCTCTCCCTCTATCAAAAATAAATAAACATTATTTTTTTTAAATTTTTTAAAATTTAAAAATTAAAAAAAATAAGGCACATAGAACTTACCTCTGTGTAAAAGTTTGTATTTTTTTTTTACTGCCACCCCAACTGAGTTATTGTCATTGGAAGTTCCAAATATCATTAAAATTTAAGTTAGCCTCAATCTCTGATGCATAGGGGCACATGCACCCCAATGTTCACACCAGCACTCTCAACAACAGCCAAAACATGGAAAGAGCCTAAGTGTCCATCAACTGACGAATGGATCAAGAAGATGTGGTTTATCTATATGATAGAATACTACATGCAATGAAAAAGAATGACATCTGGCCTGTGTAGCAACATGGATGGACCTTGAGGGTGTTATGCTGAGTGAAATAAGTCAGGCAGAGAAGAACAGATACCATATGTTTGCACGTATAGGAGGGTTAGGAGGAATTTAATCCCTAATCTCCCATGCGGGAGAAGAAGGGAAAAAATAGTGGGGGTGAGGGAGGGAGGCAAACCATGAGAGACTCTTGAATGCTGAGAACAAACTGAGGGCTGATGGGGGGGAGAGGGACGGGAAGGGGGGTGATGGGCATGGAGGAGGGCACTTGTGGGGATGAGCACTGGGTGTTATATGGAAACCAACTTGACAATAAAGTATTTAAGAAAAAAATATTTAAGCATTAAAACAAAAGACCTGACATGTTTAGGAGTATGTGGTATTGATTTGTCTTTCCACAAAAACAGGTAGAAAAATAGACACAAAATATGTAATAACTTTTTCAGATATTGGCCAAAGGAGAAAGTATAACTGTGATTCCTGAAATGAGGAAGACAAATGAACTGAGACCTATTATTACCCTTGTTTTTTTCTCTGGAGTCATGCTATGAATTTTGTGTCCAGAAAGAAAAATGCAAGCTGAGAATGGAAAAATCTTCAAGTCCGTGAAGCAAAGATGGTAGTTTATGGAGATGCAGGTGAACGGAATTTGGGTGACAATGTGCCAAAGAGAAAGGAACTATTCAGTCAAGGAATTCCAACAATGTATAGAGTGATCCCCTTAAGTCTGTTGCTGGAGTCTTAAGTTTTGCATGAATAAAGTGAAATTTCACAAGGCTGGACAAAGAAAAGTAGTCACTGTAAGCTGATCAATTTCTAGAGCTTAACATGGTTGGAGGCCCAATCAGAGTAAAAAGACCATATTGAATACCTAGAGCATTCAGTACGTACTCCAGAAGAATTATATCATGTAGACTGGGTTAAATTAGTCCTTGATTAAAGGGTTTTCTAGACATGCCCTAATAAAACTTCAAATCAATCTCAAAATAATTATGACAATCCACAAATAACTTAAGTCCCTGACAAAACAAAGTTAAATAATACGTAAAGGAAACAGCAAAGCATAAAGTCAATATTCAGTAACATGTCACAATATCCATCCTCCAATAAAATACCACTGGCTTCCAAAGAAGCAAGAAACTGTGATACATAATCAGATAAATAAAAAAAAAGAAAGAAGAGACCAATACAAGGGAATTAAGTAATAACAAAAAATACGGAATTAGCTGACCCAAACTGTAAAACTGATAGTATAAATATTTCGAAGATTTAAAGGACAAAATAAACATAATATGCAAGAAATGAAAGGTTTGTAGAGTCAGAGCACCTGGGTGACTCAGTCAGTTAAGTGTCCAACTTCTGCTCAGGTCATGATCTCAAAGCTTGTGAGTTCAAGCCCCACATCAGTCTCTGTGCTTACAGTTCAGTGCCTGAGGCCTGCTTCAGATTTTGTGTCTCCTTCTCTCTCTGCCCCTCCACTGCTCATGCTCTGTCTCTCTCTCTTGCTCTCAAAAATAAATAAACATTAAAAAAAAGAGTTTTAGAGCCAAGTTGAATTTCTATGTCTGAAAGTGATCTGAAGTGAAAAACTCACTGACTGATCTTAAGTGCAAATTATATTTGGTTGTAGAAAAGATCACATACTTTGAAGATAAGAAATAGAAATTATACAAATTGAAGCATAGACAATTTTTAAAAATGCCTGAATATTTAACAAAAGCTCAGTGCCCTGTGTGACAATATCAAATGGTCTCATATACAAGAATTTTGTGTTCCAGAATGGGGACAGAAAAGTATTACAAGAAAAAATGAATATATATTTTTAAAATTTGATGAAAATTAGTATATACTTGAAGCTCTTGTATATACTTCAGATGGACCCCAACTGAAAATATGGTTCAAATGTGGAGACTTATGATATGATGCCACACACACATACACACACAAAGTGTGAAAAAGTTTACTACTCACATAATGAGGCTTCTGTAGGGATTAAGGCAGGCTTCCCAAGCTGGCCTGACAATGGCTGGAGAGAAGAGGTAAGGGAACAAGATTGGCTGGAATGTTTATTATGGTTATGGGGGAAGGCCAGGTGAAAGTTCACCAAAGGAGGAGCACTTGGGCTTTCTCACCAGCTTTTCCAGATTAGGTCAAAAAGGAAGAGGGAGGAAGGGCATTTGGAAGCTGTCAGCCCTCAAACACACCAAAAAATAGACTCAGACGCTATTACAACCCACAAAGTCAAGAACCTTAAGAAAACTCAAGCAGAATAAACACAATACCACACCAAAGCACATCATAATCAAATTGCTATAGTACAATTTGAGAAAGAGAAACATTTTAAGGAGCAAGAAAGACATATAACATATATAAGGACCCAGATAAGAATGACTACAGATTTCTTGTCAGAAACAATACAATGCCGTGTATAATGGATCAAGATCTTTAAAGAGACAAAAGAAGCAATCTGCAAAGCAGAATTATCTTCACAGCAAAAACTCCTTTAAAAATGAAAGCAAGGAAAGTGTAGACCTTTTGGGGGGAATAGCCAAGTAAGATCCTGCATGATTCATTTTCCTGCAGATGACATGTATAAACTTAGAACCTCACGCAAAATGCACTATGTGAAGACATTGGAGAGTCACCAGGGCTTTCAGATTTTGAAGGGTAATACACAGCTATTGGGAAAAAATTTATACACCATAGAGTTTCTATTATCGTAGCTTTCAGCAGGGACCTAGGTAAAATCAGATGCAAATGGAGAAGGAGCAAGAGAAGAAGAGGAGAGAAGAGAACAGAACAGAAAGAAGACCCAGAAGGAAAATAGTCAATTTGGGGAACCCCTAGTATTTCTGTCCATATCTCCAGCGTGAGCAGGCTCAAAGGAGCTCAGCTGAAGAAAAAAGTATGTCACCTGGGTTCACAGATGAAGCAAATAAATGAATATTCAACTGGAGCCCAATCAAGATAATTTCCTACCAAAACAAAACAAATGACACACTTCTTTAGAAAGCTAACAGAAACCAGAAGACCCACAGCTCACAACTCATGACATCTAGAATAGATTCTCTGTTATCTGATCAATAAAACAAATATAAGACACAAATTACTACTATATGGAATAAAAGAGAGGACTTTACCAAAGATACTGCAGAAATTAATAGGATAATAAAGAAATAGTATGAGCAATTTTATGCCAATAAATTTAATAGATTAGATGAAATGGAAATATTCCTTAATTTAAAAAAAGTATCCCAAGAAGAAATAAAAAAAAAAATGAATAGACTTCTCTCCACTAAAGAAATTGCATTCACAATCCAAAACCTTTTGAAAATAAGAACTGCTTACCTAGATGATATCACTGGTGAATTCTATCCAAAATTTAAGGAAAAAATAATGGCTGTTACAAAATTCCTTGAGAAAATATAGGAGGAAGGAACACTTCCCAACTAATTTTGTGAATCCAGAATCGCCCTGCATAGCAACTAGACCGAGGTATTACAAGAACTGAAAAATCCATCATGTACAGACACCCCACAGTCAGAAAGTAGTAGCAAATTAAGTAGAGAAATATGTGCGCATTTACATATATCATAGGCCATGCCATGAGTAGGAGGGCTTTACCAAATAAATGCAAGTTTGGTTTAACATCCAAAAATCTATTAACACAATTGATCATATTAGTAAATTAAAGAAAAAGAAACACGGCCATCTCAATAGATGCAAAAAAGTATTTGACACGATCCAACACTATGGAGAGCTACAGAGCAATAGTGAAATTCGCTCTGTAAGATGGGTGCGGATGAGAAAAGGAGGGACAAATTGGAAAACAGATGGGGAAGTGAGGTGACTCAAGGGCAGGGAGGGGGCCAGGGACAAGGAAAGGGATGGGACACAGGTGAACAAGAAACAAGCGCTGAGCAAGTGACAAGCACAAAAGAGACATAAAAAATGTGAGAAATGGAGACAAAATCAAGGCAGAGAAGAAAAAAGAGATCATGAGGGAGAGGAAGGGGCTCTTTAAACGTCTGAAGACTGATTTGAATATCCATGAGGATTTTTTGCTTTCATTTCATAAAGTATGTATTTTATAGGGCTTATTGCTCACACTGTAGTAAAATGTAGGTGCTTACTGTTTGCATGTTCTAATGGACAGTTTCCTAGGTGGCATTACCACTGTCGGTGGCTCACGTGTTCCAGAACAATCTTTCTCAAGTATGATCTTCACACATGTGCATTAGAACCACTTGGTTGCTGTACTAAAGGGTCACGTCCTCATGCTCAGCTCCAAACATCTTGACTCAGAATCCCTGCAGGGCGACCTAGGGAATTCCATTTTAACCTGCGTCCCCCAGCGATTCCAATATGCACGAACGTCTAGAGAAGCAGTTGAAACCCTTAATCTTTTAAAATACATCTTTTTTAAGGCATCTTTTAAAAATATCCACATGGTGAAGTCCTTCCCTTGTTTCAAGTGCCACAAACACTCCCAGGCTCCTTTGTATGATGACTAATGACCACAGCCTGATGCTGAGCCTGTCTGTCTCGACTCCACAGCTGTAGGTCACGTACTGGGTCCCAGCAGTGTGGAAGGAGGGCCTCCATTTCTGGAATGTAAAAGAAACCTGGGTTCGAACGCCACCTGCATTGCTTCCTAGCTGTTTGATATGAACAAGTTCTGTTCCTAAACCTCAGTTTGATCATGAATGAGTACTAGTTTTCTTATGCCTTTGTGTCTCTATGCAGTTCTTCCTGATTAGATTAAGTCTGATGAATCCTTTCTAGCAAACTCCCACTCTTTTGTTTCTGTTCAGCTACCACCTACTCAAGTCCTGCTTTTTCTGCAGAACTTACTGATCCTCTGGTCTTCTCGGTCTCCTAATTTCCATTAGACACTTGACCTTGTATTCTCAGTCATCTAACTCATTGCAGTATAGCAGAGTTAAAGTATATCCCTTCCTTGATAGACAGGAGGGAAGGAGAGTGCTCTTTATTGTATGAGTGTGACTGTGTGTGTGTGTGTGTGTGTGTGTGTGTGTGTGTGTGCATGTGCATGTCCCCAGAAGCTACAACAGTAATGCTATGACTTTTAGTCTTCAATCAGTTGGTTGGAAGAATGAATGGCTATGCAGTTTTAATATGTGAAATTCAATGTATGAAATATAACCACCAAGAGTCGTTGCCATCTCTTTAAACATAGTAGAAGTAGCATTACAGAGTGCAGGATTTTCAGAGCAGAAAAAGATAATCATTTATTTCCTCCAAAATCCAACTGAACTGGAGGGATGGGTGAGTAGAGAGAGAAACAATCCTCGGAGTGAGTTCTGTATGATCCCTGGTGCATCTAGATGCCAACCATCGCCCCAGTGGGCCTGACACTGGCAGGCACCATGTTCCTGTGTAGGTGGTGGTGATGACGCTCTTGCTCAAGGATTCGGGCGCAAGTTGTGCAAGCCCAGCTCTAGCTTGGAGGAAGCTGCCGTCCAGCATGTGAAAGAGGCTCTTCTATAAGGTTCTTCTTAGTAATCGGAGCACAGAAAACTGCGCTATGCTTTTCCTTCTTGTAGTTTTCCAAATATGTGGGACTGTGACAATTTCAGGAAGGGGGCTTGCCATCCCGTTTGGGGCAACGTGTTAGGTTAAAAGACCCATTGTGTGTGCCATGGAAGCATGGGTTTCCCAGGCCTCTGCAAATGGGCAATCCTCTGAAAACAGCTTTTGTCTATTGCCACGCTGCAATCACTTGCCTCATTGTTGAAATTCAGTGTGAGAAGAAAAAAAGGAGAGGAAAGAAAAGGAATTGTCATCTGCAGCTGCAAGCTCCAAAACCTTCTAGGGCTCAAGATACAGCAGAATTGCTGAAGCTCTTAGAGGAATCTTTTCTCTTTGTTACTGGACTTTTCCACCTTCAGTCCACTTCTCAAGTCTTCTCAAACCCAATGAGGATTATGCTTTGTGGTTATCTAACCATATCAGAGAATCTATGATTTTGAGCCAGGAAGCAGAGATTTTTTTTAAGTAAATAAAAGTGTATCCGTTTACTCTACCTCTATACCTTTAATTGGGTTCACATTTTAGCAAATAACTGGATTTCACATACATTTTTGAAAGCTATTAACTGATATCTCGGGAAAATAAGCACCGGCCAAAGTATCTTAATTGTGCACCAGATCCTTCTCCTCGCTGTCATGTTAATTGTAGATTTCCCTAATTGAGAATCTGTGGGTGGGTATCTACCCCGGAAGCCTCATATGTGTCAAGACATCTGGTTTGCTAACCATCACACTGCCTTTCAGAGGCGCCTAACTGCAAACACCACTTCTCCCAGAGACCCACAATGCAAACACAGAGTGCTTAGATCTGGAGCTGGCTGGCTATGAGGCTAGGAGTGTGCAAAGAGGTGTGTTAGGAGGCTAGTTCCCATGTCAGGCTCCTGCTCTGGCTGTTGCAGAGTGATTGTTGTAATGATACCACCTGCAGGCCATGCTGATCCATCGGTAATTTTTAAAACAGTGCTTTTAAAGAACGAAATGCTTTGTGGCATGGAGCATGCCTGTCAAGTTCAAGAGAAACAGAGCATTTGGATCAACACGTTCCGAGGTCCACAGAGTTTGTGTGTGTCTTCCCCTTGCAGTGTGCCAGGATGGGCTGCAGACCTCATAATACACGGGGACCGTATTCCATGGAAAAAAATGTGTTCTTACTTAACCAAAATACTTGCTTTATCCTAAAACTAGAATTCTGACTCAGATAAAACAGTACTTATTTTCTGTCGGTCTCTCTGTGTGACGTTGGATGAATTGTCTAATCTCCTCTTCTCACTTGTTCTGCCTGCGATTTGTCTCCCTCAAGTCACCCGATGGGGTGGACGGAGAGGTGAAATGGCTAGTGTATGCCACCCAGCATTCCCGAAGAGCGCTGCTTCCCCTCCATTGCCAGAAGTCCTGCTCATTAAGTAAAGACGTCTCTAAGCCTCAAAACTAAAGTGATAATCAGCTTAGGTTGGAGTCCTCTGACTCTGGGAAAGTTGACCATGTCGGATTCAACACAGATACAGCAAACCTTTTCCAGCCTCCATCAGCCATCTGGTACAGAAAAGGACACACCTCTGTGGATAATTCAAAAAAAATAATAATTTAGACAGAGATGGCTGTGACATGTACCTGGAGAGAGCCACAGAAGTTAGGTCACCAGCCCCAGAAAAGCAGAAGTCCCAGTGCATAAGGCTGAATTCAGATCTGCTGAAGTCAGTCTTCTCCCGTAGAAGTCAGTGGAAACACCGAGCAAGTGTGTGTTCCTGACCTCAAGGAAAGCACTTGGCACACTTTTGCAGAGAGAGATTTAAGCAGTGGATCACATGATGGGACCGACAAGCCATGGAAGTTGACACTGAAGCCGGCTAATACGTTGGTCTCACGCACCATGTTGCACGTAATTGTTATCTTCCGGTTCTCTGACTTTGACCTGATGTTCCACGCAGGTGCGTTCTTCCTTGTCACCTCTACCCCAAAAAACAGTGTCCCTGAACAGATGAATCAAAATATTGTGGTCAAATACTATTCCACAGTCCAAGTTCACAGAGAAGCACTGTACGAATCAGTAGCAAAAATCTCTAAACCATGCTGCTTCAGCAGATAGATACATGGGAAGGAAACACCCGTGCCGTTTGGTATTGTTTATAAAAAGTTTGCAAACCTGCAAATATATGTTAGAATTTCTCATGACAAGCAGTAGCCCCTTAGACACTTGCTAAGGAGGATAAACACCACTGAGTGCCTGACAGTGATCGTCTCTGGGGGAATCCGGTGACAGGGGCCAGTGCAGTTCACGGGGAACCTCATCAGCTGCGTCATGTTAATCAGTTCACAGATTCCTCCTCTGTGGCCAAAGTGGCACAGGATGGCCATTTGATAAAGTTGGGAGCGATGCATGGTCTCTGTTGTGTTATTCCGTTTGATGTCAAAATATTGATAGTGTTTCATACAACAGAATACGATAAATAAATAACATTCGTTTTAAGGAATGAAAAGTCAGATTTTACTTTGGCTGCTGAAAGCATTATAAGCATCTCTGTTCTGGTGCGGTGTCTTAGCCGGCAGGTGCGCTGTGGTTGGGGCACGCAGATCGGTGTGCTTCACGGCCCTGCTGACTTTGGAGACTGCCCCTCCCCTCCAGAGAGTACACACCCATTCAGAGGAGCGGGGTAAATATTTACGTTGAATTCAAATATTTTTGAGCCTGGCATTCAAATATTTTTGAGCCTGGCATTCAAGAACCTTCCTGATCCTGCTGGAATGTCCTTTTTGAACACCACGACCTGTCAGTTCTCAACATCAGTCATGTGGAACCAGTCACCGGCATCACAGCCTTCCTCTGATACCTCTGTGTCTTAGGCTGAAGTCTCCGGCCTTCTGTCTCTTTGTCAGCTGAGCACCTCTTCAGTGGCATGGCCGGATTTTCAGCGAGCCCTTCCCAAGAGACAGGGTGAGCTAGGCTCTCCCATCTCAGTGCACCCCATTGTACAGATATCTGGTCAGGGGTACTTAGCTCAGTACTACACTCTAGAAATCCTCCGACTCACCCACCCACCTGCTCCTCCACCCTCCGTGCTGTGAGACCCTCCCCACCAGGACGGTTATTTACCCGTTTGGCACCTGCTGGCCATATCATGGTTGATTATAAAATGCCGAACAAAATGTCTACCTGAGATATTAATTATGTTCTGATGACTCTTCAAAAGGTGATCATTCTGGAGACTGACCATTTCATGCGCCACCAGCAGATTCCCATGTGGTTTTTTAAATGTGTGTGTCTGAATGAGTTAGAACACCAGGAGCAACAGCTGGCGCCTCAGAAGAGCTGTGCCGCGGCAGTGCGTAGCTGTTGGCCAGCCAGAGCTACCTTGTCCTTTGCACAAGTTGGACTTTGGAAGCCTCTCTTGGGGGGTGGGGGGGTGGGCTCGGAAGGCTCAAAAAGTCCCTGATGTTTGGTGCCGCCCTTGCATGCTCAACCTGGCAGGCAGCGCTGTGTGACGGGCACAGCGATTCCGAGAGTAAGCTTTGCAGGCGGAACCCGGGCGAGGCCGGCGGTACTGATCCCCACCCGCAAAGACACAGCTCATGATCTGGCCAGCCTGCACCATGGTGGGCACTTCCGAGAGTTCTTCTGAAGCCTGAGACAGCCCCGGGGAAAGGCCCCAGCATCAGTACCTCACCCGGTGGGGCACAGAGAGGCCAGGCCCCACCCCATTGAAAGTCCAGCAGCCAGGGGCCCAGAGGACAGCCAGCAGCCATGGCATACCTCCAGTACCGACATGTCTCACCATCCAGGGAACTGTGGCCTGGGGAAAGTGGGCCTAGGCTTAGACTTAGGAGTCTGGCTTCAAAATCTGGCTTTAACACAAATGGCAAGACTTTCATAGAGTCATGTAAACCCTCTTAGTCTCTGTCTCTTCCATGGTAAACGAGCGTGAGACCGACCTCTCAGCGTGGCTGTGAGGCAAAGAGAGGCATGGACGCCAACTATCGGTCAGAGTAGAGACTGTGCATTAGGGAAGTATGAGAACATCTTTTTCTGTCACCTCTGCTACAGATTAGAGAACAGATACGCATCGACCATGTTTCGTGCCGGGCTCTGAGCCCATTGCTAATGATGCAGCGGGACACACAATACCACTGCGTTTCCTGCCTCGTTGGCTTCTAATCTCTTTACCAAGTACTACACATCTTAATTAGACCTACTTTCACTTCATCCTTAAAATACATTTAAAAGTGAACATATCTTAACTCTATTATGGTGAGGGAGACAGAAATCTGAAAATGTTAAACAACACAAACAAACACAGCACGTTCTGAAGTCTGTCGGAGCGCCTTCAACATAACGGGCACAAAATAAAATAGATGTCAACATCTATATGGAGAATTCAAAGACACGAGAGTGTTTTGGAGATGGGAGTTTTCTAAAGAGAAACTACGGAGAGTGTCCCCAGAACTGATGAGGTACATGCTGTCTGTCTTCTCCCCATTTCTGGTCTCTTAGACACAGGGCTCTATAGGCAGGTTGGTATGTACATTCTCTTAACCTAAATGAGAGAATGCTAGGATTGTCCCAGGAAAAGGGGTCTTGCCCATCTTGGGGCAACGGTGTGTGTGCCTCTGGGCCAACACCCAAGGCTGGTGAATGTAACTCCTTACTCCCCAAGCCCGCTCTGCCTCCACACCCTTACACCATTCAGACGTGGGGCTGCTTAGCAAGGAGGGTGTGCATTTGGCAGATGAAGGGGGCGAGATACCGGTACCCTTGGTTCTTTGGCTGATGCTTTTGGGCAGGAGGTGAGGGGCAGGAAATTCTGGGCTGGGAAGAAGAGTGTGTGCAACTCTAAGGTGGGAAGGCAAAGAGAAGTGCACCCTCGTTGCCCTCCGAGTTTATGCTCAAGGAGGCTCGGTCTGTCACGCGTTAACCGTGGGAGGAGACCTGTGAGCTGCAGTCCAAGGAGCTCCACACAAGCCGGAGGCACAGACGCCCTGCACTCGCCGTGCCCCACAGTCCGCTGCACCTGGGACTGCGTAGGTGTGTTTTTCTCCTCTTGTTGATTTGGTTACCGAAACGAGCTTTTGATGGAGACCACATCCTTTTACTGAGTATCAGGAAAGTTTATTAAAAGTGGCTTAGAGAACACAATAAAACCCCCAACTATCTGGTTCACCTTGGCCTGCCTTACTTTCTTCTCTCTGTCACCCAGGGAGGGACACGCTCCTCCATCAGCTGTATTTTCCCAGCTGAAAGAAGGTTTCGGAGAGTGAGATAAGATAAACAGCAATGGCAGATAATAAATCAGAACATATATAGGGTTCTTTCTAAAAGATATGCTGAATTTTCAATCAGTGTATGAGAAGGCACACACAGCTGGGTGACAAACGCTGATATGCTTTAACCCATTCGGTGGTGATGGCCAGGCAGGCACTATGGAAGGTGGAAACCGCTCTAGAAGAGTCCTTCCCTCTGGTTTGCATTTTATTGCCAACAAGGAGTGCTGACCCCCGGGAAAGCGGCTTCTGCTCCCTTCCCCCTCACTGTGCTGCCTCCTCTCCTCTCTGCAATGTTAGCCTGGATGTCACTACCCCCGGGACAGTTTTCCCCACTCCCCAGAGCTAATCGAGGGGCCTCACTCTGGCCCTCTTGGGTCCTCTGTGTCCCCTGACTTTGCAATGGCCCCTGTTGTGATTCCCCAGCCCCTTGTTCATAATGCCCAGTGAGGTCAGCCTGGTGAGGACAGAGACCATTTGGCTTTTATGTCTCAGTGTGTCCCTGGCGTCAGGCACACCCCGTGGCTCTCAATCGGTGTTTGTCAAATGAACCACATACAAATGAATCCATGAAGAATGAAAACCTCCCTGGCCCGCATTTTCCACTGAAGCCTTGTCACCGCCAAGCGAGGTGATGCAGGATATTTATGCAAGATGTGTGATGAGGTCAAATGTCAGAACAAGGACATGGCTTGCCAGGACCACGGGTTAAGTGGAAGAGGCAGTGTCAGAGCCCACAGCTCTGGCACTTGCGAGCCAGGACGCGTGGAGTGAGTTATAAGCCTCAGTTTCCTTACCTTTATAACGTGCATGCTTCATGCTTACTGTATAAGACTTGCCTTAAAGCTTAAATTAGGAAAAAGAGGTAAGTCCTAGAATCTTGGGGCAGGTGCTCAGTAAATGTTCTTTTTATTCTCCTCCCTCCCCACCTTTCCCCACAACCTTCTCTTCTGCAGTAGCGTCACCTCCCCTCCACAGACCATTCTACAACCTGTTTGTGGAGTGTGTCAGACCCTGCTTGCCCTGGAACCTGTCCAGTGCCTGGGCCCTGAGCAGTCTCCGCTCCATCACACTTCTCTTGAAGCCCACACGGCTGCCTCACTCCCTTGCCGCTGCCCTCTGCCCTCTGCCTCCTGAACCACCACATTCACTACCAAGTTCAGTGTCTGAGTTACATACATCTTCATCGCCTCGGAGCCCAGTGCTTAATAGGGGTTTAACACGTGCTTGCTGCTGCTGCGAGTCTTTTTCAAGTCAGAATTACAGAGCAACTGCAGTGTCAGGGTGAAGGTCAGCTGCTCTTTCTGTGATGGTTAATTTTGTTTTTATAATTTTTTATTTTCCTAGGAGAGAGAGAGAGACAGCGTGAGCAGGGGAGGGTCAGAGAGAGAGGGAGACACAGAATCTGAAACAGGCTCCAGGCTCTGAGCTGGCAGTCAGCACAGAGCCCGACGCAGGGCTCGAACCCACGAACCGCGAGATCATGACCTAAGCGAAAGTCGGTGTTTAACCGACTAAGCCACCCAGGCGCCCCGTGTGATGGTTAATTTTTAATAGAGCCAGAGAGCATGGTGTGTTGATGGCATCAAGGCGACGGGGCAGAAAAGTCACAGGAACATAAACATTTCTGCTTTCAAAAAAATCATTTTTAAAAAAAAAGACTTTTGGAAAATGTCATTCTTTGGAATGAGCTAAGGCATTAAATACATATAGCTGAGTCATTTCTAATTATTAAGGAGCAGATACAGCAGGGATGCCAGCACTGGTAAATCGCCCACTTAGCATTCAGCCCATCACCTTCCATATATTAGCCATACATTATCCCATTTAATCAGTATTCCTCAGATGCTCCACAGAAGAGATATATTCCAGAAACCCAATGGCAGTGTATCCTGAGATCATATCACAAAAATCACATTTTTCTAAAGAATTAAATAACCTACAGAATGAAATGCCCATCGTATTACTTAGTTTTGTTGCTTGATGTTGAGTAAGAAATATCCTTCTAACTTCAGTGGCTTAAACCACAAAGGCTTATTTTTTTCCTCAAGTTATAAATCGGCTGAGGTCAGTTTCTTCATTGCAGAATCCGGAGTGAAGGAGCAGCTCCAGTCTGGAACGTGCCCATCTCCTGGCAGAGAGCAATGCCATGGCCACACCACTCCAGGGTTCTCACGCCTTCTGCTTGGACATGGCCCATGCCACTTCTGTCCATGTCTCATTAGTCAAAGCAAGTCTCGTGGACAAGCCCACATGAATGGGACAGTGAGAATACTCTTGTTAGGTGGGCGGGGGTGAGGGGTGGGGAAGGAATCAATGCAAGCCACAAGCAGCGGGAGGTGGTGAAAATTCTGGAATAGTATTAAATCCTAAGGCTGAATTTAGAAACACAATGATGTCTCTTTCCAGCTGATGGAAACCAGATACCATTAAATTCTACAAATTATGACTTTCTCTGACCACCCCCCCTTGGTCTTCCAAGGTAGCCAGGCCAGTTTGAGAGGTGATAAAAATTTGTCTTGAATGCCGAGAACAAACTGAGGGCCAATGGGGGTGGGAGGGAGGGTAAAGGGGGTGATGGGCATGGAGGAGGGCACTTGTGGGGATGAGCACTGGGTGTTATATGGAAACCAACTTGACAATAAGCTATTTTTTAAAAAACTATCAGGACAATGTTATGGGGAACTTGAATTAAAGAAGGAGCAGAGAGAACACAAAAGATAGATTTGAGCAACATTTAAGATCTGTAATGATCAGTAATAGTCCATGGTGATGAAACTCCCAAGGGCTCCAAAGTAGGAATAGCGGAGGCTATCTTCAAGGTTTTGGAGTTTTTTTTAACTGGCCATTTGGATGTGAAAGGTTTTGTGGTATGTGAAGTGGAAGAGCAACTAGGTCATCAGTTAATCTTTGCAGGTTGATTTGATTTCAGTCCACCATCGCTGTTTGAAGGTTTCAGTAAAGGTACATCTGGAAGCCACTTTGTAGTTCATATTCTCATAAAAGTTGTAACAATTGGCTTCACTCAGGAAAGAATGGTCATCAGTGGACAGAACAGGTGGGAAGCACCCTGTGCTTAGTGCTATGTGGGCAGACTTGAAGGGGAAACTTGGCAAGCCCAGCACCAAGGGACAACAGTCTAAAAGCTGCATAAAATGGTAAATCTTTCTTAGGCAGCCTTATTTGAGTCTCATCAGAGATACTAATATTTCAAAGTTAAAAATATGGACCGGAATTTAGAGTTTTAAGTGGCATAGAAACAGATTTTCTTTTTAATTTTTTAAATGTTTATTTATTTTTGAGATAGAGAGAGAGAAAGACAGACCATGAGCAGGGGAGGGGCAGAGAGAGAGAAGGAGACACAGAATCTCAAGCAGGCTCCGGGCTCTGAGCTGTCAGCACAAGGCCCAATGCGGGGCTCAAACCCACAAATGGTGAGATCATGACCTGAGCCGAAGTCAGCTGCTTAACCGACTGAGCCACTGTTTCTGGGACCCAGAAACAGATTTTCTAATTTAACTTCCAACAGTAATTAAATTTCAGGAAAAAGGTAATAATACCATAGCATAGATTAGAATTTCTGTCAAGATTTGTCATGGCAACTCTTTTCCCTTTTTCTGGCCCTTTAATTTTTCTCTCTAATTAGGGTTTGCTAACATTTCTTCTTATAAGAATGAAACCAGTTGGGGTCCAAGCATTTGTTTGAGTGAGAGCTGATGTTTACGTTAATTTCCCCAGAAAAAAAAAAAAAAGGCCTCCATGGGTCATCTTAGCCGCTAAAGGCTGAGCTGTATGAAGGTATTGTAAGAATCCAGAACTGAAATATCCTGAAAAAAAATTGGGAGCAGTGATTTCAATTCCTTTCAGAAGAACAGGAAACCAACAACCTCCCTGATGGGATGATGAGACATTATTTTACAAAACTAAACAGAAGGAATGAAGTCCATTCTATAAGCTATCAGAAATGGATAATTTACTTTTTAAAAGATCTGTCAGGGGTGCCTGGGTGGCTCAGTCGGTTGAGAGTCCAACTTCGGCTCAGGTCATGATCTCGTGGTTTGGGAGTTTGAGCCCCACGGTGGGCTCTGTGCTGACAGCTCAGCGCCTGTAGCTTCCTTCAGATTCTGTGTCTCTCCCTACTCTCTGCCCCTCCCATGCTCCTGCTCTGTCTCTCTCTGTCTCTCAATAATAAATAAAAATGTTAAAAAAATGTTTTAAAAATTCTGTGCGAATCTCCTCTATTGGACAAGACTGTGCTAGGTGCTCTGGGGGTTACAGAAATTAAAACAGAAGTTCTGCTCTCCAGAAGCAAATAATTTAGTTTAGAAGACAAAGCATGTAAAACAAAGGATCTTCATATCTGGTAGAACTAGGTAAGTCCCAAGAAGTAGGTTTTGGGGGAGGGGTTGTGCATTGATTTATATGTTTAATCTGCAAATATTTTGGGAGATCTGCTAGGTCTGAGCACCATGCTCTGTATTTATGATACAGCATAAAGAATGCAGAGTCCCTACCCTCACCTGGAGGCACAGTCGTAGTTCAATATCTACTTGCTCACACACAGGCAGAAATGGAACGTTAGCAAAGAGTATTGCATATGTTTTGATATCAGAATGAGCAGAATTTCATGACTTCCTCGCCAATTACTTTCGTGATAACTCGAACTTGCGTGTCCTGGGATTGATTTTTCTTGTTTGCAAAATTAAGAATATTTTACTTACCTCAAAGAACTAGTCTAACAGTATACTATGATTGCATAGGTGAAATGCAAGTCTCTACACCTGGGAGAAATTGCATATGACAGCTGTAGTCATAGTATGAAAACCAGTGCAGAGAGCAATCCTTCCTTTTTGCCAGGTAAAGGCAATGCGTCCTGAAAAGTAAAATTGCATCACGCACAGACACACACACACAAACACACGTACACACGCACACACACGTTAAGATTGGAGGCAACTTCTCCCTTTGAACTTCCTTGTAAAGTCAATTTTATCCCTTAAAACTCATGGCGTTTCCTTCCCCGAGAAAGTTTTCTTCCAGGAAGAGTCCATACCACCTTCCTTTCTCTTTCTACTATACAAATGCCCTACTGTAGCTTTATCACACCCCATTGCCAGGTGGGAAAGCATGCTCCTCTTCCATCAACCTGTAATGTCTTTGAGAGAGGGAATCTTACCTCTGTCATCTTTGTGTCTCTCGCTTCTGGCTCAACCCAGCATAATATGATGTTCATTGAATAGCAATTAAGGAGCTGGAGCGCCACTGAACTTTCTGATACGTGAGGAAGGAAGGGATCACAGGAAGAAGAAGCCGTGGCAACATTTCTCTTTTGCTTTAGGATCTGCGTTGTGCAGGCACTGAAAAATTAGGCACACTCTGCCCGTGACAGTTACTTCTCAGCAAAGATTGCACATTGAGTCAAATATCAGCTCACTGATTCTTGCCGTGGTCAGTGTGTTAGTCTTACACAGACTTGATCTGGCCACTGTTCTCAAACTCGTCTGTATTGAATTAAATACAAATTACTCGCCATCTTTTCTGAAGACTTTCCAAAATTGTGCTATTTTCACCCCAATCACCTGAAGCTCGTCCCACATGCCTCCCACCCCTGTATGTACAGAGTTTCTGCACTTTCAGGAGCCCTTAACACTCCCAATTTTCAATGATGATGATTGATTTATATTTAAGTTAAAATTATTCTTTCCTAGTCACCTAATAATTATACCTTATTGCATTTTTTATACTTGTAAGATGAATAATTGTTATGTCTGTTGATATTTGCATTTCTCTTTGTGATTTATTTTTATATGCTTTGTCTCTGTTTATATTATTGCATTTTTGGTCTCTTAGACATATACACTATGAATTTTTAAGCTGTTCTTTGTCATTTGTTTCCACAGTGCGCTGTTCAACTTTGCCTATGACATTTCTGATGTGTCGATGGCTTTTAAAAGTGTAATCAGACCTATCACTCTGCATTTGGTGTTATTCTTACAAACAGTAACTCAGTTTAGCTTTAGATCCAATGATGCAAAAAGCTGCACCAAGAAAGAATTATGAAATTTTTCATTTTGAGATGAAATCTTTAGTTTATTTACACATGTCAGATTGTGACAAGGTATGAAGAAGATTCGAGGGTGCCTATGAGGAGGTGAAATGGGGATGTAAGCCAGACTGAGCTGCAAGGTTTGTTCGATATCACAGTCAAGCACCAGACTTACCAGGGGCACAGCGAGTGACTCAGAATTGCGATGGCCTTCGACTCTACTGGAACATCTGGCTTGTTGTTTGGGAAAACACCAGATCTGAGCATATTAAAACTGACGTTTTCAAAGAGTGCGGTTTACTTAGGCAAAGTGCTTTCTGCCTGTAACTTAAAGAAAAGATGGTACAGAACGAGAAGTTTAGAAACCTAGCAGTAGTTTTTATTTTGCTCAATTTGGGGCCTCAGATTATTTTATTTCTCAACGAAGAGTTAAACTGTAACCATCCCTGAGATCTTAATCTACGAATCTGGTGAAATTTACATTTTAAATAATCTTACTCTGGTGAAATTTACATTTTAAATAATCTTACTCCATGCATAGGGCAATAACAGCTTTTTTCTGACCTCAGACAATGAAGAAACTTGGCATTAGGTTATCGTCTGGACGTCTCTGCCTCTGCTGGAAGACGATGCTCTGTGTGGCATGGCTACGGCAGAAGAAAGTGGGTTTTAGAGCTGGAGTCATTTGAAACTTACTTCTGCCTCTTGTGACCTTGAGAACTTTCTTTGAGACTTTCTTTTATCTGTGGCAAAGATGTTGCCATGAGAAGTGCCAGATGCTAGACACACGCTAGACCCTAAGTAACACACCGTAAGTTGTAACCTTGCCCGAAGAAAATAGCATGGAGAGACAAAGGATCTCCTGCTGGCGAGGGCTGTACCCTCTCAGCCTCTCGCTTTGCATTTATAGACTTGGGTAAAAAAAATGACTATCTCGTAGGAGTGCTGTCATGAGGAAAAGAGATAAGGTATATTTCTCATAAATCTCAAGTACACCTCCCTTCTGTATTTTCCAAGACAAAAATTTTATACTTCTACTCTTTACTCTACCCTTCATCATGAACCTATCCCCTTCAGTCCCAAATAACCTCACTTCTTATTCCACTGATGAAGTGGAAACAGTGAACAGGAACTAAATCATCTTCCTGACATCCAAACTACCAGTCTGTAGCACTGGCTGTGCGTTCTCGTTTTCACTCTGGATTTTACCATGAGTGACCTTTCTTTCATTTGGAGGACAAGCCCTCCAAATGTTCACTAAATCTGATTCCCAGGAGTCTAATGAAAGGCTTTGCTTCCTTATTCATCCCCCTGTTTTCTGCATCATCACTATTTCTCTCGTGGATAGTCCCATCCTCATTCAGACTGCTCTATCTCCCATCTTACACGTGCATTCACATGCATTTCTTTTATTTTACGTCCTACAATGCTGCTTCCATTTTCCGCTAACTTTTACCATGAGACTCTTAGAAAGGGCTTTCCATATGTTTGCACGTATAGGAGGACTAGGAGGAACTTAAAGGAGGGCCATAGGGGAGAAGGAGGGGGGAAATGGTGGGGGAGAGGGACAGAGGCAAACCATGAAAGACTCTTGAATGCTGAGAACAAAGTGAGGATTGATGAGTGGGGGGGAGGGGAAGGGGGGTGAGGGGCATGGAGGAGGGCACTTGTGGGGATGAGCACTGGGTGTTATATGGAAACCAGCTTGACAATAAACTATTCGTAAAAAAAAAAAAGAAAGAAAGAAAGAAAGAAAGGGCTTTCCAGCTTCTCTCTGTATTTGCTACACACATCACAAACTTTCTGGTCAAGGCCACTAGTGACATACTGGTTGAAGGTACCATCATATCTGGGCTGGAGACGTATATTAGCTTCCTGTAAGGTCTCTAAGCGTTTACGTTTGCCTTCTTCTAATTTATGGTCTAAAATAAAGTGCAGAAAATCTTCTCTTTTTTTAATTGAAAAAGTGTAATTGTGATAAAAATATACATAACATAAAATTTACCATCTTACCAATTTTAAGTATACAGTGTAGTAGTGTTAGCCACTTTGGGGTTGCCGTACAACCATG
Source organism: Proteles cristata cristata (assembly GCA_017311185.1). Classification (NCBI taxonomy): domain Eukaryota; kingdom Metazoa; phylum Chordata; class Mammalia; order Carnivora; family Hyaenidae; genus Proteles; species Proteles cristata. The sequence goes on from JAESUZ010002808.1 coordinate 216,702, forward strand.
TCCAGAACACTCTCACCATCCCACACTAAAACTCTGTCCCCATTAACTTGTCTCCTCTTCTCGGCTTCTGGCTACTTTTTATTTCTATAAATTTGGAGACTCTGAGTATCTCATATAAGTGGAAATATAGACTTTGCCCTTTTGTGACATGCTAATTTTACTTAACATTTTGTCCTCGAGGTATATCTCTGTTGTCTCATGTTATCAGAATTCCCTTCCTGTTTAAGGCTGAATAATATTCTATTGTTCTCATACACCACATTTTGCTTCTTCATGGATCCATTGATGGACAACTGAGTTGCTTTCAGCTTTTGACGATTGTGAATAATACTGCTATGAACACTAGTGCACAAATATCTCTTGAAGACTCTGCTTTCAATTCTTTTGGGTATATACCCAGAAGTGTAATTGCTAGATCATATGGTGATTCTAATTTTAATTTTATGAGAAACCATCATACTGTTTTCCATAGCAGCTGCACCATTTTACATTCCCACCAACAGTGCACGAGGGTTCCAAGTTCTCCACATCCTCACCGACCGCAAACTATCCTTAAAAAAGATAAATTAGATCAAAGCGTTCTCCTGTTAAAAACTGGTAACAACTTCTCATATATCAATGTGTGTGTGTGTGTGTGTGTGTGTGTGTGTGTGTGTGTGTAATCCCTGCAATGTTCCATGAAGACTTACATGGTATTCCCTTTGCTTATATATCCATCCTCAGTTGCGAACACCCCCCTCCTCTTTTTTTTTATCATACTCGAGCCATACTGGTCTTGCTTGTAATCTTTAAATATGTCTACCCCTGTCTCTCTCACACCTTTACACTTGTTAGGTCGTCTAGCTGGATGCTCTTTCCCCAAATCTTTAAGCCATCAGATTTCAGCTCAAATGTTTCATGTCTACCTAAAATACTGCCCTTTACCCTTATCATGCTTTATTTTCTTCCTAGCAATGATGAGTATCAGAAATCACTTAATGGAAGATTCAGAATTGTCTGTCTTCCTTGCAAGAGTAAAAGCTTTCAGAGAGAAGGAACATCCTCTGTGTTGTCCCCTATGTTTTCTACTCTTTGAGCAAAGCCTGGCCCAGAGTAGGCACTCCAAGATTATATGGCGTTTGTTGAAAAATACATGTACATAACATGTGATAACCCTTTTAAATAAGGAGGGAAATGATAGTGAGGGTAATGACAATAACGACAGTTCCACGATGAAGATAATGTGTTTTTTTCCATCCTTCCATTTCTTTAGACCCCCAAGAGAGGTGCAGTTATCACACATGACATGATTGCTTTGTCTCTACCTTTATTTTGAGTTTTTGGGAGGAATAAAACCAAATGCAAAGATAACACAAAGTAGGAACAAATTTCCCTGGGATACGAAACTCTAGAGGAAACATGAGGTAAGCCTGGGATCTGAAATAGACGAGGATTTACAGTCTTGACACTGAAGAAATCCTAGCAACTTCTGAAGGGCTGTAACCAAGGAAAAAATATACCCATCTCGGCAATGGGCCAAGGCTAGGCGATGCAGGGCTCTTCCCAGCAGCCCTGGGTCCGACGCACAGGCTGGCTACCTGATGAAGCCTGGTCGGAGTGGTGTTTGCCAGAGCACAGGGCACAGGTAAAAGAACAGCCTGACAGCGTGCTGTGATGAATCACTTCCAGGCCCAGGCAGGGGCAAGCTTGGCTCTTTGATTCCGATTGCTTTTTCCTTTCAAACAGTGAGTAAATAAAGTCATAGAATTAAGGAACTGAAATACTAATGCAAAATTAAGCACTGATATGTTGCTGTCCTGATCCAGCTCTCTCTTCTATTCAAAATCAGCTTGACGACATCTTGACCAGACAACAAAAATAAAAATGTGGTCTGAGAATACATCACCCTGATTAAAGGAGGCTCCAAAGGAAAAGGAAACTATTCAATCAAGAGGAAAGCGGCTCATTAACAAACAAACACAGGCTCTGTCTTCTTGACCGAAGGGGCTACAATCACTTCTTTCTGACTTCAATTTATGTCAACTGTGAAGCTTCTAATTTATATGGAAAAGTTAAGACGGCTCAGTAAAATAACAAAATTCAGTGCCTTCATGGAGAACACGATTTCTTAAAGCCTGCCTGTTCTACATTTAACGTTTACTATCACATTATAGATACATCAGCTGTTGACATAGGCCATTTTAACACTTCTGTCGTCTCTCTCCTGGCTGCATGTGGCCCCACAATCCCAGCAGAAATTTAATTGGACAAGCATCCCTTGAGCTCCTACTAATGCGTGAGGCAGTCTTCTGGGTGCGAAGGGCATGTAAAGACCCTAAACCCCTTTGATGAACTTACACAATTAAACTCTGGAGATAAACATGTGACATAAGTCAGAAAGGGTTCGAAAAAAATTATGAATCTGTATTCATGTTTTCTTTTTCCTGTAGAAATCTGTACACCTGGTTACTGAGCTTTCTCTTGTGATGAGGGGAAGTCTCTTTTGCCAGCAGAAGACCGAGGGAGCTGGTAAATCAGGACTGATTTGAAATAAAATAAAGAGAGGTTCATTCAAGTTGACATTCTGGTTCACCCCTTGAGGCTTCCACTCTGCCTGAAAGACATTATCTTAAAGAAAAAACAGAAAGTGAAACTCTGAGAAAACAGAGATGATGCAGGAGCACAGGAGCATGTCACATATCAGATATGCTACAATATTCTCAGAGGAAATAAAAAATGCATTGCCTCCAAGAGAAGATATACTGCATCCATAAATTTGGAAGTGGATGCTGTTTAAACTTTGAACGAAGACGAATAAGAAACACACACACTTAGGGGCGCCTGGGTGGCTTAGTCGGTTAAGCGTCCAACTTTCGCTTAGGTCATGATCTCGCGGTTCGTGGGTTCGAGCCCCGCGTCGGGCTCTGTGCTGACTGCCAGCTCAGAGCCTGGAGACTGTTTCAGAGTCTGTGACTCCCTCTCTCTCTGACCCTCCCCTGCTCACGCTGTCTCTCTCTCTCTCCTGGAAATAAATAAAGAAACATAAAAAAAAAAAAAAAGAAACACACACACTTAAATATTAGTGTAAAATACTATAGAGGAAATTTCCTAGAAAGTAAAACAACAAATATAAACAGAGACAACAGGGAGAAAAGGTAAGAAAATGGCATCGTTTTTGTGCAGAGACAAAGATGAAAGATCATATAAAACTTTTGCTTTTGAATTCAAATACTTCATTGAGAAACACTAAAGAGATATGAGTTTAAAAAAAAAAAAAAAAAGCTGTTTAAAAGCATCAAGGAACTATAGAAGCAAAAACAGACTAGGGGAAGGAGAAACATTCCAGAGGAGAAAAACCCAGGGAGGGAAATTGACATGCCAAAGCCACCTTCTTTCTGGGGATATTTATTTGCTGATTCCAAGCAAGGGCAAGAGCGGAGACTCCAGGCTCTATCCAGCAGGGGTCACAGCTGCCCTGGGACATCAGAGTAAGAGGATCTGGTGATCTTATGAGGCTGATGAGCAAAACTGAAGACAGGAAGGACAAGATCTTAATTCCCAGAAAGAGGTCCAGCAGTGAGAAAATCATACGGCCACTTTCTCCTGGGTGATACTCACTAAATTGTGAAAGTTTCTTGGGGTAGAAAGCTAAAAATAAATCTAAGCCTCTGAAAGTTTCTAGATGCTGCTGGGGCCAAGGATTAGACTTCAGGACCGATCAGTGCTCAGGACTCTAGTGAATGTACCAATCTTTCAACTGAAAATCCCAGCAGATCTTGTATTAGGAGCAAGTGCAAACCAGAGATAAATAGATCCTTACCCAAATGGAAACTGAACCTAGACACAACCCAATCCCTAATCGAATTAAGATAATCAGCTTCCACTCTTTATTTACAGTGGGAAAAATGGTGACCCTTTCTGTGGTGAAAAGTTACATTTACCAGAGCTTCTATCATTTTTTAAGTGCTTATTTATTTTGAGAGAGAGAGAGAGAGAGAGAGAGAACATAGGTGGGGAAGGGGCAGAGAAAGAGGGAGAGAGAGAATCCTAAGCAGGCTCTGCACTGTCAGCACAGAGTCTGATGCAGGGCTTGATCCCATGAACGAAGAGATTGTGACCTGAGCCAAAATCCAGAGTCAGACACTTAACTGCCTGAGCCACCAGGCGCCCCAGAGCCTCTATGATTTTTATACACAATGTCTAGTATTCAGTAAAAATGCACTAGACATTCCAAGCCATAGAAACCAATGATAAAAACCAAAAGAAGAAAGAAAGAGCAGAAACAAACCCATATTTGTTTTTAATGTTAGAGCAACTGTAGATTCACATGCAAAACAAAAACAAAGAATATAAAATTTGATCCATATCCTCAAGATATAAGCAACCTGACTTCAAGTGAATTAGATGCCTAAAGATAAAACTTACCTCATAAGATGTTAAGAAAAAAGAGGATATAAATTCTGTGACCTTGAGTTAGGTGAAATTTTCTTATATATGACATAAAAACCACACTCCAGAAAAGAAAAAAAAAATGACAAATTGGGCTTCACCAAAATTAAGAACTGCACAGACTGAGAGAAAATATGTGTAAATCACACATCAGATACAAGAAATGTATCCAGAATATATAAAGAAATTTTACAATTCAGTAAGAAGAAACAACAAAATACAAAAATAAAGAGGCAAAAGATTTGAACAGCTATTTTGCCGTAGAAGACAGGGAATTGCAAATAAGCATATTAAAAGGATACTAAACCTAATTGCTCATTAGGAAAATACAAATTATGACACAATAGCGAATTGGGGTGCCTGTGTACCTCAGTCAGTTGAGCGTCTGACTCTTGACTTCAGCTCAAGTCATGATCCCAGGCGTGGGATCAAGCCCTGTATTGGGCTTTACACTGAGCATGGAGGCTGCCTAAGATTCTCTCTCTCAATCTGTCTCTCTCTCTCAATCTCTCTCTCTCTCCCTTGCTTCTCTCTCTCTCTCTCTTCTTCTGCCCCTGCCCCATTCACACTCACTTTCTCTCTCTCTCTCTCTCAAAATAAAAAAATTAAAAAATCAGAATGATATACCTATACATACTTAGTAATGTACCTACTGTACCTACTATTAAAAAGACTGATTACACATATGTTGATGAGAAAATACAATAGTTGAAACTTTCATATGCAGCTGTGATTAAAAAATTATATAAAAAACTCCAGAAAATAGTTTAGTAACTTTGTTTGGTGAAAGTCTGTGTCCACACAAAGACTTATACATAGATATAAATAATAGGCTTATTTGTAATAGCCTCCAAATTGGAGAACTCCCACCTTATGATTTTAAGCCTTGCTACAAAGATGAAGTATAATCAGAACAATGTGGTGCTGGCATGAAGTTGGACATATAGACCAATGGAATGAAATTGAGAGTCCATAAATAAACTAATATGTCTATGGTCAATTCATTCAGCAAGGACACCCAAGTCCATTCAACGGGGAAAGAATAGTCTTTTCAAAAAATGGTGCTGGAATAGCTGGATTTCCACATACTATAGAATGAAGCTGTTCATTTCCCTCATATCATATACAGAGATAACTCAAAATAGACCACTGACTTAAATATAAGAGCTGAAACTACACAATTCTGAGGAATGAGTCTTCATAACTTGGATTTGGTGTTAGATTCTTTGATGTGATACCAAAGCACAAATGATTAAAGAAAAAACTAGATAACTTGAACATCCTTAAAACTAAAAACTTTGGTGCATGAGAGAGATTAAGAAAGTGAAAAGAATATCGAGGCCATTAAGCCATGAAAATACATGGAGGAAACTTGAACGCATATGGCTAAGTGAAAGAAACCATTCTGAAAAGGTGATGTATCATTCCATTTCAAAGTTATGACATTGTGGAAAAAGCAAAACTAGAGGCAATAAAGACTGGTGGTTTGTCCAAAGTGGAAGGGCATGGGGAAGGAGGGAGGGGAGATGAACAGGCGGAGCACAGGACATTTGCAGTGCAGTGAAACCATACTGTATGACAAGGTAGTGATGGATGCAAGATACACAATGTGGCAAACCCCCAGAATTTAAAACACAAAGAGGGAACACTAGTGTAAACTGTTGACTTTAATAATAATAGATCAATATTCGTTCAGCAAATATAACAAATTCACCATGCCAATACATGACGTTAGTAAATAGAGGAAACTGTGGGCAACGAGGACAAGGAAGTATATGGGAACTCTGTTCTTCCCATTCAGCTTTTCTGTAAATAGAACACTTCTCCAAGCAATAGTGTCACATTAATGGGGGGAAAATACAAGTGAGTGTGACCCAAGGAACTATCAGACTGATAATAATTCTTTTAGGTTTTGTGAAGTGACCCTTTTCAGTGCAGTTTGGGGACTGGGAAGATGGGCCTCCATTATCTTCTCTATTGTTAAGAAAGCATAGTAATTTGAGTTCTGTCTTCCTAAAAATGTCTGGCAATAGACATACTGATGGGCTATCAGTAATTTTTACTGTGCCTTTTTGTTTCTTCAAAGTTCACCACTACCCTAACTGGCAAGAATGTCAAGATGAGATGAAAACCCTTAAGCACAGAACCAGTCAAATAAGAATGATCTTCATCCAAACTTTCCACATTTTTGTCTCGTAGATTTAATCATATCACTCACTCTTATATGGCATGTGTCTTACTATAAAACTGATTTTGATCAAATATTTTGTTTTGTTTTGGTTTTGATGTGGTGGCTTGATCCCTGATTCTGTTTACTCTTTCCACTGAAGTGATCCAAGCCTCTGCTTCTGATTACACTATGTAATTGTAGCTTGGCGAGTTATTTGGTCAATAAAGGATTTTTACTTCAACAAAAATTGATGTTTTTCCAGTAAAAGTCATTATAATGGAAAAATTATGTTGTTCTTGGATATTCATGTGAATTTGTAGGATTGAGGATAGAGTTATGGAATGATGATTCCTTTTGTGAACTGATTGCTTACAATTGTTTAAACATTTCGTGCTATAAGAAATGTTCCATATTTTGGCCAAACCTTCTTTAATAAAACCGCCTCCTTCTGTCATAAGTTAAATGTTACTGAATTCAAATATCTGCAGCAAAAGATGTTCATCTAGATGCTATATTTCCTGTTTTATTTGACTAGACAGAAAAAGGAGAACATAAGAAATTTTTGCCTTATCAATCCCTGGGATTCTCTAAAGCCAACAAATAAACAAAAAAGGCAAACAAATAAGGAAAGCTCAACAAATATGTATCGAATGTCTACTTAATGCCAAGCACTATTCTAGCACAAAAAGCCAGTGACTCCTGCCCTCCCAGAGCATACATTCATTGGAGGAAGGGAGACAATATATGCATACATAACTGCTGGTATAAAAAACCCAGAGCATACATTCATTGGAGGAAGAGAGACAATATATGCACACATAACTGCTGGTATAAAAAACTCTGAGAAAACAGAGCATTCATGGGACAGAGGGCAAATGACGGGGGAGTGGTACTACGTCTCTCAAGAGACAGCATTTGAGTAGAGGTCTGAATGATGAGGAGCTATTGCAGAAGGTCTGGAAATAATCTCATGGTTGGCTTCCCACCATTTCATGGACCCTACCAGAAGATACATGGCACCAAGGTCAAAGATGAAGGATGGCATGTTGTTTGCAAAGTTATTGATACCAAAGACTCAACATTTCGAGGCCATCTCCAAGCTACGATTCTCACGAGGAGATGCAAAGAAAACTGGATGGCCCCTGAATATGCAGTGAATTGCACTATGGCACAGAAATTCTGAATTTAGGGTAACCAGCTTTTTTGGAATAGACAGTAATAATGCCTGACCTTACTATTTCTGTCTTCTGAATGTTCACTATACAAACACCCTTTGTTTGTGCAGTCGGTTCCTTGCTCATGGGGTATGTAGAAATATAACAGATCTGCGAAGATTGGATTCCTACCCCCCTCCAATTCTACAGTCTCAAATTCTGACCACGTTTCCCATGAATATGCCATTGTATCAGCCATCCTGATTAATCTTATTGATGGAGTCTGCGATCCATTAAACTGTTTCATATATAATTTAATGAAGACTACTGGCAACAGGACTTCAAGTAGCAGAATGGGGCCAAACTACAGTGTTGAGCTCAAATCCAAGGATTTATGGAGCCTCAAATCCAAATAGCAGAGCAAATTCTGTAAACCATCTAAGTCCACCTTAGAAAAGAGTTCTTAGAAACCATTCTTAAGTTTTTTTTTTTTTACTGACTTTTCTACTTGATCTGAGGAATTAGTATAGGAACAATGGAACATCTTAGTGACTGTACAAACTACTTTGGCCTACAAGGAAGAAGGCACTGGAAATCCTGTCACCACCAACAACCCTGGTCAGTGAGTCAGGCTGACTTCAAGGCATTTCGTGGCTGAAGTAATGTCACCAACCTCTTCAACCACAGGGAGGAACATATTGTGTATCGCTTTTATAATTGAATGACTCCAACCCTAGGATGACTACCTACAGAGTATGCACAAATAGAGTCCATTATCTTCTGTGGAGGGCCCTGCCTACAGTCACCTGAATGGTAACCAATCTATGGCAACTTTCGTAAACACTTACAGATCCCTTATGACTGCCTGAAGTCACCACATTTCCACAATGAAGGCAAGTTAATACCTGGGCCCTACACACGTACAGCTTGAAGTGCCCCTGGACAGAAAGTGTCATTTAAAATTGCTCAGGGGCGCCTGGGTGGCTCAGTTGGCTGAGCGTCTGACTTCAGCTGAGGTCATGATCTCACAGTTTGTGGGTTTGAGCCCTGCATCGGGCTCTGTGCTGACAGCTCAGAGCCTGAAATCTGCTTCAGATTCTGTGTCTCCCTCTCTCTCTCTGTCCCTCCCCCACTCATTCTCTCTCTTTTTCTCAAAATAAATAAACCTTAGCACATTTAGAAAAATAAACAAATAGAACTGTTAGGAATCCCACAACTTCCATCAGTCAGAGAGTGTAAGATGAATCCAAAATGACCTTCCCACCAGCTTAAAGACTTTGGGCTGCCCAGCTCAGTTTAAGTAACTGGGTTTAATCTTTGTTTGGGGAACAATTGAATGATGGAAGTCTGACCTGCTCCATTTGCCCATAGCATCAGAAGGGTGACAGGTGTTTGCCCTCAGATTGACGGAGCAATGGCCAAGAGATTGGAGAGTAGAAGGGCATTCCAGTGGAGGTGTGGGCAGATGTTTTGTATGGAAGGTGAAGGATCTGGGGCCACACTTTGCTGTTTGTGGTAGATTTCTCACGAATGGCAATTCAAACCTACAGCTTGCCTAGTGGAAGGTGCCTGAGCCGGCAGTCATGCAAGGCAGAGGCAACAGTCTGGTACTGCTGTGTTGAAGGCATTTTCCTTTGTGAGGAAAGTTCCAAGGATAGTTGTGAAAGATGCAGATCATTTCTATCCTTCTCTCCCCCATTCCTCTCAGAGTTTGGGATGTTCCCACTTCAGGTACTAGGGTGGTTCTCACTCCCCCACACAAAATCTGTGTCTCCTATTCTGGCTAAAACATTCCATCAGTGCCAGCAGAGAACAGGCCTTTACCACAGGCATCTCCATGATGAGTGGGAACTAACGTTTCCCACAGCTGGGGAGCTGTCACTCTTACATCTACAGATGGGGCCAGCTCAGCTGTGTTCTTCAATATAGCATTTCCATTAGACTCACAGAGTCTATTGGGTTACCACCTTTTCTCTTCCAGAAAATTCTGTATCTGTCAACACCCCACACTAGTAACTGACACTGCCAATGGCTATGAAGGGTTTGAGATGTTACTTGCCTGCAATACTTGCCTGTTTCAATGATGCTGGAACAACAAAAACCACACAACAGAAACAAGTAGGCCCCGAAGTCCTAGAGGAGGCTGGTCTTACCCACACCTAGAGCAAGACCAGGGCATCAATATATTGTGCCAGTTGCTCATCCCCCATTCCCATAGGGCTGTGCAAAGAGGGGGCGGGGTGGGATCACACATTCAGTGTCCTGCAGTATAGAGGAGAAATTCTGGGCTTAGAGAACTGAGATTTTCTATAATGGGTAGAAAGTATGTCTGCCCATTTCTCCAGAGAAAAACACTCCCTATATTTCAGGCTTGCTGGCTACACATTCTTGAAATGATGATCTGAAACAGGGCGGTCACTGCCTCTCTCATAAAATATGCATCACACAAGAGACTTGTGGACAGAATTGTTCCCCCTGAAAGCTTTATGCCAGAAAGTACAGCAAGTATGAACACCTGGAGGTTAGAGGTGGAAAAAACTTGGCATGTTGCAGGGATGGGAAGAAGCCAATATCTCTAAACTAAAGGGCAAGTGGTAAGACATGAGGGAGGGGCCTCGTGACCTATCTTAGGAGGTCCCATAGGGGATCATATGGAAAACCATAAATCTATTTTTTTTATTTTTTATGTTTATCTTTGAGAGACAGAGAGAGACAGAGTGCACATGGGGGAAGTGCAGAGAGAGAAGGAGACACAGAATCCGAATCAGGTTCCAGGTTATAAACTGTCAGCACAGAGCCCTGAACGGGCCTGGGACTCATGAACCACAATATCATGACTTGAGCTGAAGTCCGATGCTTAACCAACTGAGCCACGCAGGTGCCCCCAGAAATCTATTTTTCTGCCTTTCATTTTGTAAGATGTGGACACAGAAAAAAAAAAATTTATTCTATCACATGAAATGCTATTAATTTAACTGTAGGTTGAATTTAATTTTTGTTTATCCTACTCAAATCAAAACTAGGATCACAGGGCACCTGGGTGGCTCAGTCGATTAAGTGTACGACTTCGGCTCAGGTCATGATCTCACGGTTCGTGGGTTCGAGCCCCGTGTCAGGCTCTGTGCTGACAGCTAGCTCAGAACCTGGAACCTGCTTCGGATTCTGTATCTCTCTCTCTCTTTGACCCTCCCCTGCTCACACTGCCTCTCTCTCTCTCTCTCTCAGAAATAAATAAAACATTAAAAACATTAAAAAAAAAACACAAAACCTTGGATCAGCATCAGGAAAAATGGCAGAGCAAAGATTGCAACCAAAATGGACATTCCAGAGCTTGAGTTCAATGACACGTTCGCAGAATGACCTGCCTTTCATTTCAGAAGATTAATCAGTTGTAGGATTCTAATACCTCAAGGAAAAGATTGGGAGAGATCTCATAGCATGGATCATAAATGTTAGCTATGATTAAAGAAAAAAACCACACACACACTATTAATCATAGAGATAATTTAAATCAAAGTAATCATGTCCGCTGGCACTTTTAAAAATAATAATTATGGTACACTTTTTGGGCAATAATTCATGATGTAACATAACCCTGCATAAATTACCTTGCGATCGAGTCCATTTCATCCATATTTTTAAATTTTCTGGTTGTAGTCTGCTTTTCTTCTTAAAATTTTTTAATGTACATACATATTTGACTGAAGGCACAAATTCCTATATGTATGAATTTTTCCAGATAGAAAAGTTGGTCTTATTTAAATGTGGCTGCCTTCTTAAGCTGCCAATGGAGTCCCAGCCCTAACGAAGATTTAGAAGGGCAACCAACCTTTAGAGCAGAAGTGAGGACTATTTTTGTATCGCAAAAGCCTTGGTTTTATGTTTATTTGTAAGATTTTGGCAGCTATTTTGAGATGTTTCTGAGTTGCAATAAGAAACATTATGTCCATGAATTTGAAAAAAGAGGGAAAAATTAAAAATAAAAATGATTTTAGCGTATGGATTTTTTTTAATTTAAATTCATTATCAAACAGATTTTGATATTCTTGTGTGGGTTTTGTGTAGGGGGATGTGTCTCTTCTAGCTGGCTGCTTCAGGAAGATGCTTGAGGGGGAAAATAAAGATCTTTTTAAAAAGATTCTATGTTCTAGTTTTCCAAAGTACATTTTTAAACTTGTAAGAAAGTTTACGGAGATGATGATTTCACAGTGACTTATAGAGACATGAGCCTCAGGACTATGGGACCCCTGAGTTTACTGGACAGTAGGGAGAAGAGAAAAAAGTCCACACAGGTTTGGGTTCTGAATTCAGATGAGCCACTGATCCATTGCCTTGAACAAGTCACTTTTTCTTTTAGAGCCTTAGACGTCAGGTGGATAATTCATGGATAGTTAACGAATATGCATTAAAAGTGTCCTAGGGGACCCTGGGTGGCTCAGATGGTAGAACTTCCAACTGTTGATTGCAGCTTGAGTCTTGGGTCATGATCCCAGGGTTTTGACCCCACGTAGTGGGATTGAGCCCCAAGTAGGGCTCCAGGCTGGCTGTCAAGCCTGCTTGGGATTCTCTCCCTCTCCCCCTCTGCCCTTCTCTGCTGCTCACACATGCTCTTTCTCTCTCTCTCTCTCTCTCTCTCAAATAAACAGAAAATCAGTACCTTGTTTTAGGAAGCATCGAAGCAACTAAATTAGAACGTGCTTAGACTTTACATCTACTGCATGTACTGTTACCGATAATATTTGCAAAAATATCAGTTATAATTTATTGAAACATGTTACTTAATGAAACACAGTCAAGCTTACAACCTTTTTATCTATCTACTCCACACTGTTGATGGTTATAAGTAGCCATATTTTTCCAATGAAGAAAAACAGTTTGTCATGCAAGCATAGAAAATTAATACAATCTACCTATGTCTTTGAACTTTAAAAAGTGCTGCTAGAATAGCCTTTGTTGAGTGTCTTCATAGAGAGATATCATTCTCGACACCATAATATGTGATTTTTATATTTAATTCCCTGCAATGCTGTGAGGTTAGTGAATTCCTACCTCCATTTTATAGATGGAGGAACAGAGAATCATATGTTTAGAGACTTTCCTAACATCTCAGTTATAACAAGGGACAGGTTGGAGTTTAAACCAGTCCACCCTGATCTTTGTCTCCTGCCTCTTCATAAATCCACCTTGTCTTCTTAAGTGGCATGCTGAGTGCTACTTTTCTCTACTACACCACAATGAATATCTGCTCTACAATAATAAACTCTCCCATGTATGGAAACGTAAGAGTGGATACCCTCACATATCTGCAAGAAGGATTTGGCTAAAATAAGTGTTAGGTTTATAAAGAAGAATACATTCTGTAAGAACACTTTTTTTTCTTTCTTTCTATCATCCTTTATATTTAATTGACTACTTTCCCAACATTATAAAGTATAACAAGTATTATAGCTAGGACCACTTCACAGATGAGAAGCATGAGGTTCAAGAACATAATGCCTGTTCCTTCTACCTCACTTTGTTAGTTCCCCTGCTCATGTGAACAGAGAGGTGTGTCAATGACAGGTGCTTTTCCTAGTTTGCTCATTTGCTCCTTTCACAATGTCAAGGTCTCCAGTGAGGGACTGGTGATTCCAGGGAGGGTCTTAAAGCAACTGAAAGAGTTGGTAGCTAGCATTATTGCCACAATAAAACACCTCACATCACCATGAGAGTCCTTTAAGATTCCTAATCTCACAAAAATTTGAATTTCAGATATTTTAAAATATTCTTTTTTAGTAAAAGTACATCTTGTGTAATATTTTGGACATACTTATACCAAAAGTTATTCTTTATTTATCTGTAGTTCAAATTCAAACATGGGCATCATGCACTTTATCCAGTGACCCTAATACCAATTTTATAATTAGCCCCATGCCATGTGCTAGAGATAGAGAAACAAATAAGAAACAGTTCCCTTCTTAGCCAACACAAAACCCATCTTCATGTCTTCTTTGGAAAAGTGTCTTTTTGTGTCTTCTGCCCATTTCTTCACTGGATTATTTGGTTTTGGGGCATTGAGTACAGTAAATTCTTTATAGATTTTTAATACTAATCCTTGATCTGATGCATCATTTGCAAATATCTTCTCCCATTCCATCAGTTGCCTTTTAGTTTCGTTGATTGTTTCCTTTGCGGTGCAAAAGTTTTATTTGGTGAGGTCCTAATAGTTCCTTTTTGCTTTGATTTCCCTTGCCTTTGGAGGCATGTCAGGTAAGAAGTTGCTGCAGTCGAGGTCAAAGAAGTTGTTGCCTGTTTTCTCCTGTAGGGTTTTGGTGATTTCCTGCCTCACATTTAGGTCTTTCATCATTTTGAATGTATTTTTGTGTATGGTGTAAGGAAGTGGTCCAGGTTCATTCTTCTGCAAGGTGCTGTCCATTTCTCCCAGAAGACATCCACATGATGCTCAACACGGCTCATCATTAGGGAAATACAAATCAAACCCACACTGAGATACCACTTCACACGGGTCACAGTGGCTAAAATGAACAACTCAGGCAACAACAGATGCTGGCAAGGATGCGGAGAAAACGGAACCCTCTTGCACTGTTGGTGGGAATGCAAACTGGTGCCGCTGCTCTGGAAAACAGTGTGGAGGTTTCTCAAAAAATTAAAAGTGGCATCACCCTATGACCCAGCAATAGCACTAGTAGGAATTTATCAAAAGGATGCAGGAGTGCTGATGTATAGGGGCACATGTACCCCAGAGTTCATAGCAGCGCTCTCAACAATAGCCAAATCATGGAAAGAGCTCAAATGTCCATAAACTGATGAACAGATAAAGAAGATGTGGTATATATACACAATGGAACACTACTCGGTGATGAAAAAGAATGAAATCTTGCCATTTGCAACAACATGGATGGAACTGGAGGGTATTATGCTAAGTAAAATAAGTCAGTCAGAGAAAGACAGATCTCATATGTTTTCACACATGTGTGGAATTTAAGAAACTTAACAGAAGACCATGGGGGAAGGGAAGGAAAAATAAGTTACAAATAGAGAGGGAGGCAAACCAGTGTTTTTAAAATTTTTTTTCATGTTTATTATTTATTTTTGAGAGATAGAGAGCATGAGTGGGGCAGGAGCAGAAAGAGGGGAAGATACCGAATCCGAAGCAGCTCTAAGCTCTGAGCTGTCAGCACAGAACCTGATGTGGGGCTCAAACTCACGAGCCATCAGATATGATCTGAGCCCAATCAGGACTCTTAACTGACTGAGCCACCCAGGTGCCCCCAAAGACTCTTAAATACAGAGAAGAAATTGAAGATTTTAGGGGGAGTGGGAGGAGAAGGAAAATGGGTGATGGACACTGAGGGTGAGGGGGGCATTTGTTGGGATGAGCACTGGGTGTTGCATGTAAGGGATGAATGACTAGAATCTATTCCCCAAGCCAAGAGCACACTGTATACACTGTATGTTAGCTAACTTGGCAATAAATTATTTAAAAGAAAATAGTAATAAAGAAAACACAAAGCCTAGCAAGGAAAGACACACTAAACAGACACAATGTGGCATAAAACTCCCATAACAGAAACATGTGATGATGATTTTTGCTTGTTGGGCCCTTGTGCTGTACCAGGCACTAAGCCAAGGGTTTATGGGCATTATCTCAGATGAATTCTCACGGCGCCCTAGAAACAGCTGTCATTATTGTTATCTCTGCTTTGTAGGTGAGGAAACTGAGGCCAAAAGAAGATAAATAAATTGCTAAGATCAAGATAATGGCCAACCTGGGAGTAAAACCCAAGTCTGTCAAACCCAGCTGCCTGCCTACAACCTCTCACGGACCACACAAAAAGTCGGTCCAGCCAACTGGACATGGGCAGTGATAATAGAGAGAAGGGACATTTGTCCCTTGGTGACAGGGTCTTGAAGGATAAATTATTATTCACTACATGGGTAAAGGACAAGCACCTGACTTTAGCGAGAGAAAACACAGCAGGAAGAAAACACAGCAAAAACAGAGACATAAAGGTGTGAAGTGTGTGATGGTCTGGGGAACAGCAAAACAGTTTGGAGGAGAAGGTATGTAGAGAAAGCAAGAGAAGCAGAGCTCCATATAAGTTTAGAAGAGCCTTACGAGCCCCGCCAAAGAGTTAGAACTTAACCCCGGTGACATTGAGAGACACAATGAAACCTTTATTTTATAAAATTACTTTGGCTATCAGAGAAGAGGAAAAAGGAAGCTCTGGAGAGGAGAGCTGACGTGGGCCAGGTAAGTGACAGACGATGCCCAGCCAGTGGGGATGAGCACAGAGTGGGGACATGGATGGAGGAAACAAAGGATGTTTGTCGTGGAGCATCCGTAAGGCCCAGTTTCTCAAGAGACAAGAGCAAAGTGCTGAAGAAGGCTTTGCAGATCCTTACTGGCTCCACTGGGTCAATGGCTACAGGATCTACCCAGCTTCCACACACCTGCTGTGCTCCCAGACTCCGGTCCCGACACAGTACGTGCCTTCCTCAATGTGTTATGGGTTTTGCAAAGGCCATTTGGACACCTTCCTGCAGCTTCTTAAAAAAACCACCATCGACCTTGTTCAGTATCAAGGAAAGGAAGATGACAAAAATGAGGACACAGGTGACTGATTCCCAGTTCGGGAGAAAGCTGACTCCATGCAAGCCTTTTCGTCTGACAAACCTAAAAGCCAAAATATGACAACTCATATTGTCACTACAATAAATTACAAATTGGTGAAATAAAATAAAACACTATGGACAGGATCCAAGGAAATATGGCTCAAATTAATACATCCACAAAGCATGCTCTGCGTGCCTTATTCGTCATTTACTTTGGCCCTGAATCGACCAAACACAGCCAGTGCCCAGGCCCTTCTCTCCAGGGCCATCCCACCAACGTCACGGAGTATGGTTGGGAAGCACCAAGAACTGTACCCAGTCTTCCCTTGACCTGTGCACTTACTTCCTCCCCAGACTGGAGATAATTCCAGGGCGTAAACCACTTGAGTGCTTTTCAATCACTACTACGTGGAGTTAAAAATACACAGCTGTTGCCCACCCTTCATTCCTTAGAACACTCCTGGCAACAGGGTGTTGCTTCTGCACACTTTTTTTTTTCCTTTTTTTTTCTCTCTAGGGAAGGGATGTAAAATAATTTATTCTTAATATTATGCCTGCCTCGGATCTGAGAGTGAAGATAAGCTTGACTGCAGTCCTCCAGCGAAATTGCTTGGGCAGAAAGAGGCTGGCCGGTGGGGGTTGGGATTACAGCGCACCCTGTGTAGCTCACTTCTGGCTTCCGACCCTGAACTAGGTTGAATTCCTAGGTTCACTATGGCTGCCGTGTGGGCCTTTAAAATGTACTAGTAGGTGCACCGGGGAAAGGGCGACGGCAGGGGTCACTTGCTTCACTCCCAGAGCAAATGCACGGGGTGAGTGTTTCTCAGCACCAAACACAGTGGCCGAGGCGCAGGTGAGCAGGCTTTTCGGTGGAGGCTCAGAGATCACAGCACCCTGTATTCTGCCTCCAGTGACCCTCCAAGTAGATGGAGACCTTTCCCTGACTGGGAGCTCGCCTCCCCACCCGATGCCTCTCCTGGAGCAGAGTTGAAAGACCTGTGCAAACAAAACACAGGGCGTGTAGGAGTGAGACTCAGGACCCTGGGGCACCACCAGCAATGTCGGTGGGAGGTGTCTTCAAAAGAGGCCACTCGGCTTTGCTTCTCACATCTGTTTGGTTAAATATTTGCCGCTGATACGTGATTCCCATTTCACTATGGGAACAACTATAGTTGTTGTCCTATACTGTTTGTTCCTGACCCAAACATAGACCGCCCCTCCCCCTTCATCCCGGGAAGACTGTAGGTTTATGTAGGGTTTTGGGGGTTTGTTTTTTGCAATTTTTCTTTAGAGGGGGAGGGTTACTAGGGGGCAGACGGCAAGCATCTGGTATCTTTTTTTTTTTTAATTTTTTTTTTTTAATGCTTTATTTCTAGGAGAGAGAGAGAGACAGCGCGAGCAAGGGAGGGTCAGAGAGAGAGGGAGTCACAGACTGAAACAGGCTCCAGGCTCTGAGCTGGCAGTCAGCACAGAGCCCGACGCGGGGCTCGAACCCACGAACCGCGAGATCATGACCCAAGCGAAAGTCGGACGCTTAACCGACTAAGCCACCCAGGCGCCCCGCATCTGGTATCTTAATATGAGAAATTTCATGTCTTACACATACCGATGTCTGTGTCATGCCTTTCTTGGTTTCTGGAGGACTTTCTTTAGTCAAAGATACAGAACACATGAGTGTTCCTCACAGTGTCATGGAAAGAAATGGTTTACAGTGGATACCTACACCGTGGGCAACGTACTAAAAAAAATGGTAAATGGTATTTTGAAGTCGGTCTATTGACCAAATGCATGTAGCTTAAATATTTAGTCTTCAGTGAGTTTAGGCGAGCTATGAACTAATGCATATGTCAGAGCACCCAAAGGGATAAACAGCAATTAGCAATTAAATGCATTTTTAAAATCCGCAGAGGACGCGCAATAGATTCGTGTTTCGCCAAAACGACATCAATAAATTAATTTTCCCAAGAAAAGGACTGGGATGGGAGCCTTCTTATGAAAACACTGTGCCCAGAGCAGAAAAGCTGCCGGCCAGGGAACACAGACAATATTCTCTAAGTGGAAAGTACTGTGTATTGTACTAAACTTAACATTTTGCAGGTATAAAGGGATATACCGTTTAAAGCTATGTCCCTTATTTTTGACTCAATTTTCTTATTGTTAATAGGAGAGGTTTGACTTAAGTTCTCTTTGAAGTACCTGTGCATTGACAATCATGAGACCATAATCCTTGGAATATATCAAGCTGAGCATTTGAAGAAACAGTAAGAGCGGGAGTGTATTATTTACGCAGTGAGAAGATCGGGCGCCCTGACCAAAAGGCCAGAACTACAATTTATATATTTAACCTCGGTCCAATCTGGCCCATCTTCTATGGTCTCACCAAATTTCCTAAATCACAAAGCTAAGAGTATCAATTTCACTGCTTAACCAATGTCAAAAAAGTAATATCATTCTCCAGAAATGAGCTCAGCTTCCCAGCTCCGTCTTTTCCTTCCACCACTTCATTACTCTGTGTCCTCCAGCTGCATGAGGCACCCTGGTGACTCCAGGACACACCTTGGGCCCCCGGCCCCCATGCCGTTGCATGTACTTCATTAATGACCATCCACCGCAAGATACCTCCTTCCTTCTGCCCAACCCGAGGACTTTCCCCATCTTTGCTCTTTTAATGTCCTTCAAGATCCTTTTCCAGTACCATTCATCCCTGAAGAAATTCCCGATTCTCCAAACAAGTGCAAATTTTCTCTCCTTTTAAAGTCCTTTTAAAGCACCTTCTAGAACCTTATGCAGCCTCTACTCTGCATTGCACGTGCCCATTGATAATGTCATTCCCTAGCTGCTGGATTATAAATTCTTTAAGGAAGGACACCATGGAGCCCTCACGTCGGTACTCCCCGTATCCTGTAGCTGTTTCTTGTTCTTGGTAGCTGTTAATACATATTTATTAATGAAAATGAGTCTGTGGTAACAGATTTGGTGAGATTCTATGAGCAGAAGGGACATATGATAGAAGGCCAGGCAGCACAACGGAATGAGACGCAGCCCCCATCGTGCCACTTCTAGGTTATACTGACATCGTCTGCAGTCGATTCTGTTTCCTTGCCTGCACTGTGAACCCTGTGAGGAGCGGCCATGAGACTTTTCATCTGCGCATCCCCGGGACCCTTGCCTGGGACATACTGCGTGGAAACTATTCAGATGTCTGTGGCACCAAATTGCCACTTAGTGAGAATTTGTCTGGGAAAGTCTCTCCGATTCTGTAAGCCTCAATTTCTTCCTGGTAAGATGAGGGTCACTGATTGAGTCATTGCTCTTCTGATTGTTTTCACATTTTGGGTTTGTAGGGTTGTTTGTTTGTTTTTGTTTCCGATGCGTATAACTACTAGCTTCTCCAGTAATAATTAAATTACCTTTTATGTTAGGTGGGTTTGATTTGTTGTTTTGTGTTCTGTGTTGTCGGTTGAATTCAAGCCTCCCGTGTAAGCATGCTTAAACAGTATTCCGTGATTGCAGTTTTAGAGGAGTTACAGGCGATCGCAAGGCAGAGGTGTCCACAGATCCAACAGCCCACACGTGAAATTGGGGACCACAGGGTTTCCCCCACTCTCACGTGGTCTTCTTCACTGACCAATACCGTTCGGACGGATGCACTGAGGAAAAGACAGACGCTCCAGACCCGGCTTTGTGGTTTCAAACTCAGCAACAAATTCCCTCTCCAACACATCAGCAACCGTGATGCATCCGTAAGATAAAAACCCATAATTCTTGATAGTGGTATCTTTGACCTGTCTGACGAAGCATCCTTTCTCTAATGATGATTAGGTGGAAAATGCATTGTCCAGGTGGCGGATTCTGTGAGCTGCTTCAAAAAAAGAAAAAAAAAAAGGGGGAAAGGCAAATCACTAAGCTACGGCCACTATTGTGGTCTAATCACTAGTTTCCCGCAGTAAATGACAAGCCCGCCTCCCCGTAAGTGGCAGCCACAATGGTCTTCTTGCTGCCCCTTTGCACTTAAACAAAGCGAATTGCTTTTCATAGTTCGACAAGTGTGGGAGCCTAGCAGAGCCCAGTTCTGGTCTTGAAAAGTTCAGGCCATCTTTGCTTTGACATTCCTGCTTTAATGCCTTTTGCTACAAAATTAAGGAATGCAAAGCTCTCTGGGTAGCGCACAACTGAGGCCCGGGCTCTCAGCCACATAGAGGGAAATATTTGTCAGTATCAAAGGGTCTCCAGAGTGGAAAAGGAGGTTATGCAGGAGCCTAGGAAGTTTATTTGGAATTTCTTGGGGGGTGGGGGTGGGGGTGGGGACGGCTGCTTAAAAATGGGCTGGGATGTGTCTCTCAGTATCTAGACATGGAACAAAGAAGGTGCCTGCTTCATCCAAACGGAATGTGTCTTTGAGAACGTCTTCCCTCTGGCTCTGCCGTATCGCATGCAACGCGACTTATGTCTGAAGCCTGCTCTCTGCTACAGTGTGATGACAGAGAAAAATACAAAAGAAAAAAGGATAGACATAGTCGGTCTCTCCAGGAATGATATTTAACACCCGTCCATTGTAAGGAAAAAAATAACATTTTCAGTGCAATTCTTCTTAACCATTTCTAAGGGGCCAAGAGTTGCAGCATTATGCGTTATAAAATGTCATCTAATACTTCATTTTGGACTCTGGGGAGGAATTCGAAAAAAAAATCAGTAGTGTATGAAAAAAAAATACCCAAAGCATATAAGTTATTATGTAATAATGTGTCACTGTAAATTACAGTAGAGTATGGATTTCAAATTCATTTGTGGTATTTCAAAAATAATGGTTTGTAAAGTCATAATCCTTCTCTTAAAAAATTTCTCCCTCTGTATATATATTTTTTTGTTGGTGGTACAACTATTTCCCATGAACCCAACCTCAAGGCCCCCATGCCCTTGGCTCTCCCTGACCTTGCATGTCTATTACTTTATTGGGCCTATCATCAAATGTTCGCTCTGCCTTTGTATATTGCTTTTGATGGCTCCAAACTTCAATCCTGATCCCCGTCCCTGTTTTTTTAAGGTCTAGACCCAATGTACATATGTATTCTTCTTTCCCATTATTCTCCACTGTAACTCCAAACCAACACTTATGTAGCAAGGTTAAGGCTGGGAGAAACACCAAGGTCATCTGGTCTTTATACCTCCATTTATAACAAACCCCTGGGGATTACCCGGGCTGCCTGTCCATGAATTCCACTTTGAGTAGCAAGCAAGATTATAAGACCCAACTCCGTGACTCAGCACTAGCTGCCCTGGATTCCAGATGTGATAGATAAATGGCTCTCTTCTGCCTTATCTGGAAATCCAGTGCTTACTACATATTTGGCTGGAGTCCTGACTGTACTGTTTCTCGTACCTGAAGAATGAATGTTGTTCATTCTTAGCACCCAGTCCTTTTCCAGGGCTAATATCCTGCTTCCAACCTGCAGAACTTGTGTCAAAATCCCAAGTAGTGCCCTCAAATCCCAAACGCAGTGTTTAGGACTCTGATACTCCTGATAACTGTCCTGAGGCTGAATGCCTGCTGGGTAGCTCCTTTTCCCAAACAGGCTGCTGCTGGATTTATCAACTTCCTGTCATTCACCTGTCCGGAGGCTCCTGACCCTGAACGCTTTTCTAAGCCTCACGTATTACTCATCACAGTGCCTTCCTGAGCCTTCCTGCTCACACGGGCTCCCTCAGGAATGAACTTTTAAAGGGTAAAGTACCTCAGCCGTGTTCTACAATTATGAAATTCCCCTTCTCAAAGAGGTTATCAGTAAACTGAGTAAATGTTGAGAATCAGTGATTCCAACCAGGGTTAAAATAGAAATTACTTCCCCAAAAGGGATAAAAATCAGAAATATGCTCTGTCTGTATTAGAGCTCCCTAATTTTGTCTGCAAGACTGGGGTTTGAGTACTATGCTTTCAATTTTGCTCATTTAAAAAAAAATAAGATGTTTTTTGATGAACCTCTAAATTATCTGCTCATCCTCCTGAGCCCGGTCCCTGTGCATGTTCCCAGATGTGGCCACATTGGAGTCCCGATGCCACCCAGGCATGTTCCTCATCTGCCCCACACATCATAGCTGTCTGCCTTCGGTCAATGGCCACCGCATCTTTCATGGCCACTTGGGTTAAAAATATGCTCATCTCCGCGTCGTTCACTCTTACCAGCCACACTACACCAGTTACCACATCTTACTGCTTCTCTTTCCCCAGTTTAGCTCCAATTCACCCGTCTTTTCCATTTCTTTTGTCATTAGCCAAGGGGAGGAATTATTACCTCTAATCTGTACCTGTATAATAATCCTCAGTTGATTCCTGGGCCTCTGTTCTCACCTTACTACACTTTTTGTTTGGCACATTACTTGCACATTCATTGTCCAGCTCCAGAACCACCTACAAAATGAAGACCATCTACATGACAAGGCACACACTTCTTGGATGATATCAAGTGTCCCCCAAATCTGTCATAGCCTGCCTTCCTAATCTAAACCTCTGCAAGTGTATTGTCATAGAGTTTATACAACATTCTCTCAGACGTCATTTCCTTTGATAATCGCATCAGCCTTGCGAATCGAGCTTGATCTTTTCATCCCATTTTACCAAGAGGAAGCAAATTTACACACAAGTGTATGCCGGTCCGTATTACCCAAAGGCACGCGAGGGATCAGAGGGTGAGTAAACCTGCAGCTCGCATCCCATGGGTTCCTCTACCTACCTACCTACCTGTGAGTTTTCACTGAAATGTCAGCTCTGAGAATGCCTTGCTCTTTCTCTAGGCGGAACTGATTCTGTCTGCCCTAGGTCCCCAAAGGACTTCTTACTGTGGCATGTATCACCTTGCAAAGTGACTCTTCACGTTCACGTTAGGCCACAGTGGAGCTGTTGCAGGCGGGAGCCATGCTTTTGTTCTTGCTTGGTGTTTTGTCACGTAGCAGGATCTGGCACACAGCAACAGGAAGTGCTGGCTAATGAATAATTACATCTCGTTATTAAGTAGTTTGAGACACGTACCGATTCCAGCGAATTGCCGCTTTCTTGTGCACGTCCAGAACCACAATCATTTTCATTGTGGTGGTAGAGACGCCTGTTTGTTTGCTCTGTGGCATAGATAAACGCGGATCTTGCTAAACTTGAGGCCAGAATTCACTTTGGAAAACCAACTAGCCATTCTAGTTGTAGAACAGAAAGGACATTTAATATGACTGATCTCGAGGTCTACCGTGAGCCACGGGGTGCAAAGCCCAAAGTCATGACTACTTTTGAAGGAACACTATACTCTCATGCAAATACCATTATTAAGAATTTGGCTATTAAAGAGAATGAACGCTTCAAATATTTAACAGAAATTAAATTGATAAGCTTATCCAATCTCTGGATAGTCCCATAAAATGATTAATCTTGAGCATATTAATATTGTATGAATGCTAATTAACATCTTGAATGTGTGTGCTAATGGCAAATATTTTTAACTGAGAATTACAATCAGAAGTTTTTCTTTTTACAATAAGTTAATATGTTCAATCTCCCAAAATTTGAGAAGATGATAAACAGTGAAGCAAATGATTAGGTTATAAGCTGTAGGCAGTGGAAGAGCCCAAAACCAGTGGCAAGATGATAAGTCAGAAAAAAATATAGAGTTAGGCATTTGCTAATCTTCAGTCCTTGAAGTTCACTGGATTGAGTAAAATATGGGACAGATCATAACTGATTGGAATGCTAGTTTCTGATGATTATCAGTCGTCATGTCTTGGTTATTTAATTTAGGAAGAATTTTTTTAACATCTATTGATTTTTGAGAGACAGAGACAGAGTGGGAAGTGGGGAGGGGCAGGGACAGAGAGAGAAGGAGACGTAGAATCTGAAGCAGGCTTTGATCTCTGAGCTGTCAACACACAGCCAGACGTGGACCTCCAACTCACAAACCGTGTGAGCGTGACCTGAGCTGAAGTCAGTGCTTAACAGACTGAGCCACCCAGGAGCCCCCATCTCTTGGTTATTTAGAAGAGCCTCAGGAAGCAGGAATAATCTTAAAATGTCATATGTTTCAGCGAAGGGTGAATATCTGGCCCTTATTCTCAGTAGCTTAATTTAGCACCTTCCTCATTGTCTAGCGTAATTAGCTCATTGAGTTAGAACAAAGTGTTTAGGCATAGCTGGCCTGTATTGCATCTGCATGGGACAGTGAACTTGAAATGATTTTCATTCTGAGATTTAGGCTTTCATACTTTCAGAGCCAGGAGCCATCACATCATGTGTGTCCTCAGCCTCATCAAACAATTGCTCTGAGAAAAACGGCTACATTTCTTTTCAAAAAAAGGACACAGAAGGCAGGTGTCCCTGGTGTTGAGTGTCTGGTTCTTGACTTCAATATTCTGATCTCATTGTCACAACCTCAAATCAGCACATCATTGGCATAAATACCTATTCTCTCTTCCATTTTCCATTTTATTCTTCATTTTCTTATTTAAAAAAAAAAAAAACAACCTTAAGGCTATTGTGGATTTTTAATTGTTAAGCAACTAAAAGTGCTTCTGAAAAAATATGTAATACATATCCCACACTCAATAGACTAAAGTTGAAAAAGCCTAGAGGTAAGATATTTGATATTAAAGATACATTTCTCCTGTTATGTCTACAAGCTTCCTTTTACATCCTATACTGTAGGTTAGCTCAGTCTTTGTTCTAAAATTAGCCCATACCTACCCCCATTGTCTTAGATTCTTTTTTTACCCTCTGTTTGTGTTTGAAGTTCTTCAGTGCTTGTTTGTAACTGAAGTGCTTTACTAGGGGCCATTTCTAACCCTGAAAACCAAAGGGGACCTACAAATAGAAGTCGACATATGTGGTTTTTACACTTAAGAAGCTCACAGTCCAACAGAGGAAACAGAATCAAACAAACAAACAAAAAAAACCCCAAAAATATAATGAAAAAAGTTCCAGGAAGACTTTCAATGTATAATGAGAACACCAAGGAAAGAGGAATTAACTGAACTTTTGGGAAAAGAGGAGGTGGTATTGGCTTCACAGAGAACAAGCATCAAAGAGGGACTCAGAGTTTACCTTCCCATGATCTTCCCTAAAACACACCATTTTATGAACCAACAAACTCCAGCTGCCATTGAGAATACCAGTTTTCATGACATTCTTCCTGACATGTTTTGTCTGAGCAAATATCATTAAGGCACTGGCTTAATTGCCAAGTAATAATTCCAATGCTTGGTCGTAGAAGAATTGAAGTTTCAATGTCATGTAGATATTTATAACAAACAATGGTGCTTGATGTAATAGACTTCAAATTATTCTCAATTGTCCTATTGTGTGAATTATTTATGAACTTTTACACATCTGTAAAGCCTTAGAATAAACCACTTTAAATCCTTCCATACATAGAAGGAAAAAAATTAAACGTCTTTTCACATGATTTATTTACAATTCACAGATTTATTTCAAAATAACATTTTACACGTACAAATTATATTGTTTTTTATTGTCTATGTGCTTACCTATTGGATATTTTACTAGTGTATATGTGTCAGTATCCATAGGTTCAAAACCAGTGGGAATCGCCACGGAGATATTGAGTTGTAAGACAGTATAAGCATCTATATTAATTTTTTCTTTTTTTAAACTTTCACTTCATGAACAAAAACCTAATTGCTATATATTTAAAATTTTTTAAATGTTTTATTTATTTCTGAGAGGCAGAGAGAAACAGCGTGAGCAGGGGAGGGTCAGAGAGGGAGGGAGGCACATTATCTGAAGCAGGCTCCAGGCTCTGAGCTAGCTGTCAGCACAGAACTCGATGAACCTACAAGCCATGAGATCATGACCTGAGCTGAAGTAGGACGCCCAACCGACTGAGCCACCCAGGCGCCCTTAATTACTATATTTTTGTAACAATACTGGAAAAATAAAATATGAGAGGGTAAGAAAAGCATTACTGTTTGTTGAGCATCTTCTGTGTACAAGGTTGTTTCCATGGATTGTTGTGTTTAATCACCACACTACATCAGTAAAGCATGTCATTACCCTTAAGTTATCACTCACTGAATTTTATGACCCCATTTTATCAAAAAGAGTATGTTATTCATTCTCCCAAAATCCACCCATGCAATGCTGGGCTTATGTGCATATCCACACACGGCCAGTACCATACTGGTATACGTAGCGGTACCAGAAGCTGAACTTGATCCTGACTTTAACCACAAGATAAACTGCATGGTTTGTGCTAAACTTCTGTTTCTCTTTTTAGAGAATAAATGCTATTACCCCTGCCTCTGGCCCAATACGGAAAGTATTTAAATCGTGCTGGATGCATTTGGAAGTCTGTGCTTGACTTGACCAGTGCTTTCTAGGGTTTTCATCTGTGGTGAGCAGAATAATGGTCCCCAAAGATGTCATGCCCCAACCTCAGATTATGTTACATTGCATGGTGGGGGTGGGAGGAGATTTTACAGATGGAATTAGGTTATATACTTTAGGATTGGGAGACCATCCTAGGTTATTTAGGTGAGTCCCCTGTAAGCACATCAAGCCTTCAAAGTGGAGAGTTTTCTCTGGCTGGAGTCAGAAAGATACGGCAGAAGGAGAAGTCAGAGAGATTCCAAGCAGGAGAAGGTTCTGATGCACCAGTGCCAGCTCTGGGGTACAGAGACCCACATACAAGGACCAGAGACAGGCCTCTCGGAGCTGAATGTGGCCCCCAGATGACAGCCAGTGAGGAAGTGGGGACCTCAGTCCAAAACTCAAAAGGAAATTGATCCTTCCAACAGAATGAGATTGAATGAGCTTGCCAGCAACTCTTAATATCAGCCCAGCCAGCTGACACCTTGGTGGCAGTCTGGTGAAACCAGGAGCAGAATAATGTGAGAAGTCGAACAGATTCTTCAACCCAATGCTGAGATGATCAATATATGTTTCTTTAAGCCAATAATTTTATGGTAATTTGTCACAGCAACAAAGGAGACTGTACAGCCTCCTGCCACCTGTGGTTAGTAGCCCAGCCTTGGGCGCCCTGCTGGGTATTTCCTTCCCTCCTCCCTTTTCCCACATTTGTCCATCTGACCACCACAGAGCTGCACCTGCCACAGTTAGGGTATCATCTATTTTGATCACAAAATTCAACTCTTAAACAGTCAACAAGAAGCTACCATTCCTCTCTTCCCACTTTTAACACATGATTTTATTACAAAATACTGCTCTTGAGCTAAATTCAACCTCCCTGGTATGAAAGACTATGACATTAATTTGTGAACTGGCATTTACCACATACTCCTTTATCATCAATACTAGTAAACCAAATATAGTTCCTTATTTTTCAATAATAATCTTTCCTTACAATGAAAAGACTATGTTCTCCTTTAAACCATGCCTGGCATACAAAAGGACTCAATGGAAGTTAAGCGGCAGCAGATGACATAGGGGCCACAGAGGTGGTCTGGCTGGAACATCTCAGCCCTGTTCCACCAGACTCTGCTACTTCCTGGATAAGCACCCAGTGGCCACACACCAGGCAGGCTCATTCTGAAAAGCCACGGGGTGTCTGATTTGAGCAAACATTTTGCTGTTGTTTTTCTTCCTTCCAGAGAGCTGTTGAAAAATTGGTTTCATGATTTTACTATAGCTCATCTTTCTCTAATAGTTTTTGGTTGCTAAGTAGCCAATGATTATACACATAAAAGGTTAAAACAACCCACATTTATTATTTCACAGTTTCTCTGGGTTAGTCCAGGCACGGGTCAGCAGGGTTTTACCAGTGAGGAATCCAGGAGTTGGCTGGGGCTGAGTTCTCATCAGAGACCAGGAAAAGATCCAGATAGTGTGGTTGCAGCCCTGAGGACCCTTTAGCTTGCTGGCTGTCAGCTGGGAGCTCTACTCAGCTACTAGAGGTCGCTTGGGGTTTCCTTCCACTTGACCATCTCACAACATGGCTGCTGATTTCTTCAAGGCCAGGGACAAAATCTCTCTTGGCTTCAAATCTCTTTTATAATGGGCTCAGGTTCTTATGCCCACTCAGGATAATCTCTTGTGATTAACTCAAAGTTGACTAATTTTTAGGGGCCTTAATTACTCCACAAAATCCTTTCTTCTAATCAACCGGAGTATTCATAAGCCCCACCCACACTCAACAGGAGGCAATTATAATGGTGGATATACCAGGGGCAGGGTCTCAGGGCCATCTGAGAACATGCCTATCACACTTTTCTCAACCCATAGCTGGGGATAACCTCTAGAGAGAAATCATGCTTCCTGAGTAATAAAATCTACAGAATATTATGGATAGGGTTAAAAATAAGAAGCTCTGGGGTCACCTGCATGGCTCAGCTGGTTAAGTGTTCTAGTCTTGGTTTTGGCTCGGGTCACGATCTCACAGCTCCTGAGATCAAGCCCTGCATCGAGCTGTGGACTGACAGGGTGCTTTCTCTCTCTCTGAAAATAAATAAATACACTTAAAAAAAAAAAAAAGAATTTCTGGTTTCAGCAGGTTTACTGGCCACTGTTCAGGACCTCCCATTCCTAAAAAGGGAAAAGTCAGAGAGCTCAAAAGGAGAAAAGAGTATATTATAATTATGCATTAAGCACATAGTAGTTTCCAGTAGTGGTTTTGCACGTGGGCTCTGGACTCTGATACGTTGCAGTAGAGGGCCAGCTCTGCTACTCACCATGATGTTTTGGCCACGGGGTTAACTTCTCTAGTAATGCAAAAACATTTGTTGAGTATTTCCCAACCCATTGGTACTGAGGTAAGCTCTTCACCTACAAGACTGAAATTATCAGCTATAGCAGCTGTATGTGGTAATCATTTTACTCTCATATTCTCAATGTAGATACCAAAGCTTGGAGCTCAATTGTATAGCTTCCCAGAACAAGTTAAACAGTAGAGAAAAATGAGAACGATCCCAGCACGACTTCCATATCACTTTACCACCATCTGTAGTGATCTCCACTTTACCACCATCTGTAGTGATTTCCAAGCCCCAGCTGCCTTAGCAAATATGGTAGAGTGGGACCTCCCACCTCTGAGGGACATGGTAAACACCGATCGCCATGATGCATGGTAATCATCTAACATGATGACATACATTGTCTTCTAGGGCAGATGTCAGCAAACTTTTCTGTAGGAAGTTAGAGAGTAAACACTTGAGGCTTAGCAGGTCATGTCATTTATGTTGCAATGGCTCATTTTCACTGCCTTAGCATGAAAGCACCCACAGACAAGGAAACAAATGGGTGAAATTGTGTTCTAATAAAACTTTATTTACAAAAGCAGGTGGTAGGTTGGTTTTGGCCCTGAGCCCTTCATTGGTCAACCCCAGCTCCAGGACAACAAATGAAGACTCAAATGGCTCAACTTAATATTGTCTATTTTTGCTGTAAAGATATACTTTTTAAAAGTCATGCTGTAATAATTCTTTAAATATGCTTTTTACTATGGAATTTTATCAGATAAATTTATTTAAATAGTTAAAATAGTTTTTAAAAATTTTTTACTATGTGTCAGATAATATCTGACACACTGATATAAAATTAACTTACTCATTAAAACTTTTCACTGTTTTGTTCAACCGCTAAGCAGGTCTTGTTCACTTCTGCTTTATGTGGGCCACAGGACTGTTGCTTCCCTTGTATGTGGTCCACCTTACTGACATGGATTTTTTTAAACCGTTTTATTTATTACAGAGAGAGGCAGAGTATCGGAGGGGCAGAGAGAGCGGGAGACACAGAATCCGAAGCAGGCTCCAGGCTCCGAGCTGCCAGCACAGAGCCTGACTTGGGGCTCGAACTCACAGACCACAAGATCATGAACTGAGCCGAAGCTGGACGCTTCACCTACTGAGCCACCCAGACATGGAGTTATGTAGTGCTCTCATGTTCTTTACTGTCTGATAAGAGCATTTACAATTGCCATTTCAGCTTCCACTTCCAAGCATTGTTCTCTTATTTCATCTCACTTGTCTTACAACTTTGCCTGAATCCCTGGGAACTCATTATGTTAGTAAAGAAAAAACCCACATAATCATTTGACCAGAGAAGGCTTAATATAAAACTTAGTAATGCAATGGGAGATTTGGAATAATACCAGACTGGCTAGTCAGGAGTAAAGAGAACTCTAAAGGATAAGAATCTGAGATCCAGGAGCCACGACTAGCCCCAGGGCTGAGCTAGAACACCAAGGAGGAGCCCGCCTCCTTCCCCCGGGCTGAGCTCCAGACTCATTGGAGAGGGTGCACCTACGGTCCCCTGGGTGACAGAAAAGTCACAGTTGTGCTGTGCTGGCAGAACTTGCTGGAGATTTGTCCTCAGAACCTTATAGAAAATGCATCCTCTGGGTCACGGGGGAAAGCTGTTCATGGTAAGAGGGTTAGGAGAGGCACTTTGCTAAAACTATGCCACAGGGGTGCACCAGGGGGAGCCACTAGCCACTGGGCACTCCATGAGCCAGGTGCCTGGGGGTCTGGGGACCCTGTCAGAGAGCGCCAAGCAAACATCGGAACCAGAACACAAAATCCGTTCCTCCTGCAATGTCCTCTCCACACCTTACACTGACAGGTCTGAACATCACAACAGCCAGCAAAGGAAAATTTCAAAGGGCCCAGATTCATTTTCACAAAGCAGACAAAATAGGTAATTTGGAGCTGAGTAGGAGTCAGTCAGTCAACAACCCCCTCAATCTCTAGGTCATCTTTTGTCCCTCACACATAGTGCTTATGTGTTTGTACTTGGTCAACTCAATGTTAATGAAGTCTCAGATTTCCCTGGTATTTTTCTACAGTATTTCTTCATCCCACTGGACAATCCTGGAAGATTCTGCTCTTAGTGGCAGTGTAGTTTCTACCTAAGAGCTGCTGCTGCTCCTGTGTGTAGAGGTGGGCAGTCTTCTATCAAGCATTACCACTTCAGTGTCCCAGGGAACATCTAATTCCCTATGCCCCATGCCAGGGATTGACAGCAGTCTCTATGAAAAATCATAGGCAGAGGCCACTTTATAATGAGGGAGAAGGCATTTCTCTCTACAAAAATGTGGTGCCTCTAACCAGTGGGCCCAATCCACCAGAATGCTATACTGGAAAACCAGGTCTGAATTCTAATTTAGATTCAAACTTAAGAACTCAGCTGTGTGGCGCCTGGGTTGCTCAATTGGTTAAGCCTCTGACTTTGGCTCAGGTCATGATCTCATGGTTTGTGAGCATGAGCCCCACATCAGGTGAGTTCCACTTCCTCTCTCTTCCTCTCACTTTCTCCTGCCCCTCATGGGATTCTGTCTCCCTCTCTCTCTGCCCTTTGCTGACTTATACCCTCTCTCTCTGTCTCTCTCTTTCAAAAAAAAGGAAAAGAACTCAGCTCCAACCGACTAAACCATGGTATATCTGTGAAGTAAGTTATTAAGCAATCAGGAATAAATATTTATGATCATCGAATAATATGTGAAGTACCAATAATATCAACTAGAGTTAAAAATCAGGATGAATTTTATTTTTTATTATTATTTTTAAATGTTTATTTATTTCTAGGAGACAGAGAGAGAGACAGCGTGAGCAGGGGAGGGTCAGAGAGAGAGGTAGTCACAGACTGAAACAGGCTCCAGGCTCTGAGCTGGCAGTCAGCACAGAGCCCGACGCGGGGCTCGAACCCCCGAACCGTGAGATCATGACCTAAGTGAAAGTCGGACGCTTAACCAACTAAGCCACCCAGGTGCCCCTTAGGATGCATTTTATACAGTATACACATGCACAACACATGAACTCATTAATAGCAACTATTTTTAGTAGTAGAACTGCTGGATTTTCCTCTATACAGTTACATATGTGTTTATAAATTTTCTTTAATGAACACTGTTTTACAAGCAAAAATACTGAAATAACATTTGACATCTCTACCCTGTTTTCTCTTCCCTAAAAATTGCATCTTTGTGAAGATAACATTCCCTAGGATTGTGACACATGGGTGTCACCCAGTGAATTCTTATTTCATTGAAATTATTTTACCAACTGAAAATGGATATAATGGTACACTGTTATTATGTTTATCAATTGTGGAAACATCAGTCATCCTTTGAATGTCCCATTCCTCCCATTGGCTCACGTACCACTTCAGAAATTCCATTTCAAATATCTAGAGTTATATTTTCAATGATAATGAGACAAAGACATTGTTTTATTTGGTGCTAGAGATTTTGCAAATTTTTGATTATTGCTCAATGAGTTTCAAAAATGATCTGTTATATTTTTCGTTAATGTGAAGATAACGTTGCCACACGCCAATGTGGAAGATCTATTAATGCTACCAGGTGACCTTGGAAGAAGACTTCAGAGCTCATTTCAAAATCCACCCTTGGTAGTGAATGCTTCAATGTCCACCTCGATGTTCATGCTCATTTGAGAGTCGTAACTAGAAAACGTCTGGGAGATTATAGGGTCCATTCTTGCAGGGTCCATTCTTCAACCCCTAAAAGCCTTTGCCTCTCCAATCAACAGAAGAAGAAACTGAAAACATTTTAAAAATGAAAGATGGTGTATAAAGGCTACAGACAAGATCTCCCTGGTAATCTTCAGCCATCAATGCTGCACAGCATAATTAGTCAATGAAGCATTTCTGAATTAAAATTTTTTGGCATGCGCAGTTTGTGGAGTGAAATGTTTGAAATAACTGGGATCCATACATCATCCTATGTAATGCAAGCCATTGGCCTTGTTTTTACCTACCCTTTTAAAGGATTAACAAGGAACTGGCAAAAAGCAAAAAAATGTTGACATGGGCTCCCAGCTGGGATTGACTACAGGCTACAGTGCAAAGCTACAGTGTTTTGTGCTGGTACAATTTAACTAGCTACGGCTCACCTACTGCCTCTAGACACTCACCACTGAAAACTTATTTGATATCATTTGGCTTTTAGTCTTTGAACACACACATTCTCAAATTACCTTTGCTAGCAAGACGTCCTCTGTGACATTGCTTAGCGTGTATTGGTGTGGAGCTGAAAAATGCTACCTCGCTCTGTTTAAACACTTCTATCCATCCACTTGTTCATGAACATTTATTAAGCACTTGTGTGTTCCATGAATATGCTGACCTGTGAGGACATGAAGAATAAAAATATCCTCTCCACGAAGTCTCATAGAACTGGTGGTCCAGTAGGGAAGCACAGAGTAAAAGGATGCTAAATGAAGATGCTAATTGAGACTCCCTCAAGGCTAAGAATAAAAGGAGTTAAGACTACTCACTGTCTGAAGCAAGACACTACTGATGAAGGGCTTTATTTTTTTAAGCTTATTTGAACTCCAGTTAGTTAACATACAGTGTAATATTAGTTTCAGGTGTACAATGTAGGGATTCCACACTTCCACATGTCATTCGGTGCTAACACAAGCGCCCTCCTCAATCCCCACACTTATTTCATCCATCCCCCCACCCACCTCTTCTCTGGTGACCATAAGTGCGGTTCTCCATAGTTAAAGAGTCTGTTTCTTGGTTTGCCTCTCTTTTTTTTTTTTTTGTCCCTTTTCTGTTTTTTAAAAAATATTTTTAATGCCTATTTTTGAGAGAGACAGACAGACAGACAAGTGCAAGCAGGGGAGGGGCAGAGAGAGAGGGAGACACAGAATCTGAGACAGGCTCCAGGCTCTGAGCTGGCAGTCAGCACGGAGCCCGACGCGAGGCTCAAACCCACGAACCACAAGATCATGAACTGAGCTAAAGCCAGATGCTTAACCGATTGAGCCACCCAGGTGCCCCTACTTGTTTGTTTCATTTCTTAAATTCCACATATGAGTGAAATCAAATGGTTTATGTCATCCTCTGATTAAGATTCAGAGTCAATGTAGTCATTAAAAGATTTTTCCCCATGAATTCTGATAAGGATAATATTGAAAGATCAAATATTACCTTAAAAATGTGGGGTTTTTTCCAAGACTGAGAAGGACTTTTAATTGACAAATAGGGTCAGAAGAAAACCTATGATCTCTGCCCAAGATGCTGCTGAGGATTGGGGAAAGAGACAACATGAGTTTGTACAGCAAAGGGCAAGCAGGGGAAGGTGGGTCTCTGCTTCCTGGGGAGTCCAGCTAAGTCTCTGGGGCTGTCCCTCCAGTTTGCAGAGAGGTGACCTCTCCCAGCAGCATCCGAGACAGGTGCCATCACCATTATTGTGTCGCACATATCAAGAAACTCAAACACAGGTTCTGTGCCACAAGCTCAAGGCCAGGCAGCAAACCGTGACCGAGGAGCAGACACTGGAATTGACCTGACACCGTTTGACCCCAAAACCCTCAAATGACAGGTCTGATGTGTCACGAGACAGGACTCCCAGAAAAGGAGCACGTGATCGCTTTGGGAGAGCTGAGACAATGGTGACTCATTGTAACTGGGGAAGGAACCTGGACTTTCAACCTCACAGGAGGGCCTGGTCTTAGGAACACCACCAGAGGTTTACAAAGGTTCACAAAGTACGTGACGTGTAGCATGTCCCCTTGTGATGAGCTTTCAGGAAAACCCTGGGGACTAGTTGGCCCCTGAGCTCTCTTCTGCTCTCCTCTAGTAAGAGCTATGGTCAGGTTCATGGCCACAAAGCTGGAGACTGAGTATCTGCCAGCCTCTTGGATCTAGCCATGCTATACAATTATTTCTCACTGAAGGGATGGGAATACAATAATGTGCTCACTTCTGCATCGTTTGCTTGAAAGAACATTGCTTTCCTACTTCACTCCTGTTTCCTTCCTACGAGATGGCACGGGGATGGAGCAATGACCAGGCTTTACCTGTATGGATGACATCAAAATCTCAGAGGAATACTGGAGCAAAAAGACATAGGAACCAAGGTGCCCAAATGATCTCATTTTGTTGAGCCACATCACCAGCCTGGGCTTTCTGCTTGCCTCTGGTTTCTCACATGAGACAGAAATACACATCTGTCTTATTTTTAACGGTTTTTTTTTAAATGTTTTATTTATTTCTAGGAGAGAGAGAGAGAGACAGCGTGAGCAGGGGAGGGTCAGAGAGAGAGGGAGTCACAGACTGAAACAGGCTCCAGGCTCTGAGCTGGCAGTAAGCACAGAGCCCGACGCAGGGCCCGAACCCACCAACCACGAGATCATGACCTAAGCGAAAGTCGGACGCTTAACCGACTAAGCCACCCAGGCACCCCCACATCTGTCTTATTTAAGCCACTGGAGGTTGGGTCTCCTTGTCAGAGAGTTAGCCTATACCCTCCAGTCCTATAAAAGCTAAAAGCGAAGTAAACAATACACAAAAGTTAGCTTTGCTGGCCGACGAATCTCTGACCAAATAAATGATGAGAGTTATAGCCTTCAGAAGTCAGAGATATGGTCTAAAGGTAACTTAAATGCCTACTGAGTCAGTGACAGCTCTATGAAGAGGGAAGCTATTTCTAGCGTGCAAAAGTGTCTATTTGCTTCTAGCTTCTCACTGGGAGGCTAATTGAAAGGTATTTGAGAGCGGAACTGAAATCCACAGAAACAGAAGTGTTACCCATAGACATGTGCATGAATACCAGATGACCAGACAGGAGAGATAGACTCTTAGCTGTTAGGGGTATTCTTGGAGGAGTTTCCATGAGGGACATAAACTCAAAATGGTTATTTCTCAATCTCTTACATGGTGGATATTTGGACAGGGACGAGTTTCCTGCGTAAGTTTTGAGTCCAAAGGGGGTTTGCTACACACCAAAATTACTTAGAGACAAGAGTATAAACCCAGCCAGAGTAGTATTAGACTTGGGTGTGTTTTCTAACAGTAGGACACAAAATATACCAAATCCCTACCATTGCAAAGCCATTAAATGTAATGGATTAAATATCTAAAAAAATTTTGAATGCATAGATGAGTTTACAAGAAATAATAAATATCCCATTCATAGAGGTAACCAGCTAGAAAATTCTCTGGCTTTGCCCTAGAGAACAAGAAGGATGTCTCTTCTAAGAAGTCACGTCCACATGTCAAATAGCATCAGGACTTGAGCCTTGAATTCACACCTTTTACAAGCTCTGAAAAGCACCACGCTGAGAACCTTACCTCAAAACTCACCGAGATAACAACGTGCCCCTGGAACTGAGCAAACACACATCCACCCTGTGAAAATTCACCCTTAGCAGAAAGCACCGCAACCAGACTTCCAAAGCTTCAAAAGTAAAATCATTGAAATCACAAATAAAGAGAAGATAGCTTCCAAAACAGTGACCACAGTTCTGGGAAAGAATTTAATAGAATGTGTCTGGAAATGAGTAAGTAACACTTAAAACAAGAGAAGGGCTAATCACTGGACACAGAAGAAGGGGCAAGCAGTGAACGTTGAAGACAGATGTGAAGGAATGGTGTAGAATCTAACACAGTGTGACGAAAAGCAGCACCCTGAACGAGGACAGGAGAATGGCACATTAAGCCACGCATCTGCAGCCTATGGAGACATGACGACTAATGCTGAAATTGATAAGGACTGAAGATTTTCGGACTGAAGAGTCACATTAGTTTTCAAATGTCAGAAGTCCAGCATGTACGAAGCAGGATTGAAGAAAATAAAATCGCAAGTTATGTCTTAGTCAAACAGCAAAATAAACCAAAGACAAAGAGGTTTTTAAAAGAATCAAATAAAAAAGAGAATCGAAAGGACAAAGAGACCTATCATAGTTGTCTTTTCAACACTGACAGGTGAATGTCAGAGGGACGTCTTCAAACTATCTGATTATTATGAAATCAAAGAAATGATTGCATATGCCCATAGCATTTGGGAAGGTGTTGCCCTCCATGAATTAGTACCTGAAGGGCCAACAATTATTAAACTGCACACCTGCAGATAGAGCCGGTGAACACAGAGGAGGCTTCGAGAGGAAAGGACCCCTGGATTGGGAAGGAATCACGGTGATCAATATCTTCCAACGCTACACTTTCAAGTTTGTGACAATGCTACCTGGAAATCCATCATTCAAGATGCTTGAGCTGCTATAGAGAGATTCCTTTGGCGAATCCGGGCCCAGAAATATAACCAGGAACACAAAGTCAGTTAGCAACTAAACGCCTTTAGCAAGGCTAAATGTGCAACACATCTTTCCTCCAAACCGGTCTGATGTCTAGTAGCGGTAGTTGTCGTGAAGGGCTTCTTTTATCAGAGTGTATTCTTTGCGCTAAATATATCAATGTTAATTTGTAATGCAGCCACCTTCTCAACTGAAATGCAAAATGTTCCAAAAGAACATATGTCCATATAAACTTCTTTAGCTTCAGCTTAAGAAACAGTTTGTGTTTTCTTTTTCTATTCTTTCCTTTCCCCCCTTATCTTTCTCCTCGTTTCCCCCCCTTTCAAGACATTAAATGCCTGCTCTATCCCCATGGAGTGGCCATCTTTCCCCTGAAGTCCAGAATGATAAATCCAACAGCTTATTGAACATATTATGAGACACACTGAGTTGAGTATATAACGTTTTCCACTCTGAAGAGGTGAGCAACTTTTGAGATGAAAAATGAAAGATGGCTCATGAAAAAGAGTTGTTAAACTCCTCAGTGACACGAAAGGATGGGAAAAGGAGAGATTTATATTGATCTGTAGTTTTCTGGAAAGTCCTCAGCAGCAGAATTTAAGGAAGCCTACTACAGGAGAGTCATGGGTTTTCACTACAACAGCAAGCTGAAAGAAAATGGAGAAGAAAGATGGCAAAGACAGGCTGATTAGAGACTGAGTGGTCAAGGATCCAGTGAACGGAAGAGGTTGGCTCGTCTGAACTGGGAGTTGTTAGAAGTTGAATTGCATCCCCTCCAAATTCATTCATTCATCTGAAAATCCTATTTCCTATATCTCAGACTGTGAAGAGGCTTAGGAATAGGGTTGTTGCAGCTCTAATTAGTTAAGATGAGGTCATATAGGAGTCGGGTAGACCATCAAGCCAATATGACCAGTGTCTTTATAAAAAGGGTGAACACCAGTATGCACACAGGGAGAATGTCATGTAAAGGTGAAGACAGAGATTGGGGGATGCATCTGCAAAAGAGGGAACCACCAGAAGCCTCAAGAGAGGACTAGAACAGATGTTCCTTCATCAATCGGAAGGCCTTCTACCTTCATCTCTGAATTCCAGCTTCCAGAGCTATAGGAAAGTGCATTTCTGTTATTGGAGCCACCCAGTCGGCCCTTTGTTACAGCAGCCCTAGCAAGTTGATAAAGAGATGTGATGTCCCAGGTCAGGGCCTCACCTGCGATACATCACATCCGTCAGGGGCTGGTGTTAGACTCCCTGCATAGATTCGTCCACACTTGGTGACAGTCCCCTTTGCTTCAAGGCACACTTTGGCGGACGTTGGGAGGCATGCCACCTTACAAACGTCTTTGAATATGTACTATATGTTATTAGATCGCCAATAAAGGCTAACCCAGAAGTCTCTGCACCTCATTAACGGGCCCTCAAAGAGAACATTAATTAAATCCTGGAAACTACAGGGTTTTGAACAGTTGGAATTTATATTTTAAAAATAGGCAACTTTGCTTCCTCCCAGCTCTAAAATCTATAATTCTGGTTGTGACACACTTATCACCCACCAGCTCTTATGTTCGTTTGGATCTTTCCAGATTTCTTAGAAAGTGCCAAGAAAACATTTGCATCCCAGCATACATACGGAACTGGACATCGTCCTGAGAGCTTCAATAACATGAAAGAAGTGCATGGTTTCCAGATATCGCTCAAATTCTGCCACCTCTTACTGTTTGACAGGAGAGGGGTACTACTTTTTAAAATAATTAATTTTCAAGTGTTTTCTAAATCTCGGTGAGATTTCCTTTAATGGGTGATCAAGAAATTATGTGATCTTAAAGGCTACAAGAATTAACCCCGGTAGGGCCTTAAGAAATCTCTTGGAGGGAGATCTTGTGTGGACTATATTTACTATATTTGTGGGCACTTTCTCCAACAGCCTCAACCCCAGGACAATTACTGCTCATTGGTTCTCTCCTATTCCATCCTCCCTTGATACCTAATGCAGTAGAGAAAATAGAAGGTTTACCATCCTGAAATAAAGTCCGCCTTAGGAGACATGAATAAGGTCAGATGCATCATCAAAGATGTTGACCTTCAGTTTAATTTTGTTTTGGATTAGAAGGGTCATTTCTGCCTTCATTTTTTAAGTTATTGTATCATTTTCCACCTTTTCAAATCCTAGACAACTTGCTATTTCATGATGTTCTCTATTCGCTTTCCACTGCAAGATAAATATGATACTTCCTAATGGTTAATAAATTCTGTGCCATATGAGTGAGTTAGATGAGTAATTTGTCCTCTCTCAGCTTCAGCATGTTCATCAGCAGATGAGAATATTAATACCCACCTTACAGTATTGTTGCAGGGACTTCGTAATATAAGTGAAAGTGCAGCTCTGATAGGGATTCTCCATCAGCAGGCTGATTTAAAGAAGAAGGAGTTTATTGAATGGGTAAGGAGTGGTTAGCAAAATCACCAGAAGCCTAAAGAAACAAGTTAAGGAGAGGGGGATGATGTGAAAGGGGGAACAATGGTATGAAAGGGAGACCAGATGGCCGGAATCCCAGCATCAACTACTCTACAAGATGAGTAAGATGAGACCTTCCTGAGCATAGATGCCAATAGTGGGCAGTGACTCCCTACTACACCCAATGTTGTTGTGCCACTGCTGACGTCATTGCGACCAGATGGGAAGTTTCCCCCTGCTTGATTCCTTGTATTACTGTTTTGACTCAAATTCCTGGCTACTATGTCTGATTGGCTAGGCCTGATGACATGCTCCCACCTCTCCACAACAGGGAATCTGCGACATCGAGTACCTGACATTATCATTTTCTGTAGAGAGAGGACAACTCCACCTACCAAATAGATTGAGATAGTACAGAATTTTATAACTAAGAAAGACATTAAGAAACAAACCAAAAAACAAACAAACCTGGGTCCACAAATGTCCATCACTTTCTGTCACAGAGTAAGGTTTAGAAATAATTATTTAACTACATTATTATAAATAATTACAAGAAGAGAATAAATAGAAAGAATTCCCAGGTGAGAAAAATCAGGTACAGTTTATTTGGAAATTTAGGTTTATGATGAGACTTAGAGTGAGTAACATTTGGATATGCCTGAGGATAAAGAGAAGTTTGGGGATTTCAAGATGAAGCCATCTTTACAGACAATGGTTTGATCCTTAAAAATATAAGTGTGTACTGAAAATGAGCAAGACTGTATCTCTGAAATAGACCACTCAGGAGATAAGTGGGGGAAAATGGAAATTAAGTCTAGGAAGGTAATTTGTACCCTAAATTCAGGATATCTTTAATTTTATATTAACGATTCAGTGAATATTCAAAGACTTTAACAGGGAGATGGTATGATAGGAGCAGTTATTTTTTAATTTTTAAAGTTTTTTAATATTTTATTTATTTCTGAGAGAGAGAGAGACACACACACACACACACAGCATGACCAGGGGAGGGTCAGAGAGAGAGGGAGATACAGAATCTGAAGCAGGCTCCAGGCTCTGAGCTGTCAGCACAGAGCCCCACGCAGGGCTCGAACCCATGAACCATGAGATCATGACCTGAGCCGAAGTCGGACGCTTAACTGACTGAGCCACCCAGGCGCCCCACGGAGCAGTTATTTTAAAATAGGGAGCACATCCTCAGAAAGGTCAGCAGATTCTTTAATGACTTGCATGTAATTTGAGGAAAATGGACAGCAGAGGACCCAGGTGAACAATTGAGCTTTGAAAATGATGTTACAGTTAAGAGCAATTTGTCACTTATGGCAATGACAATCTGCTTGAAAGTACTCATCAGAGATAAATGCCTCAGAATGTTCCTTCAGCGGGCTTTGAATCCTCATGACATAAACTATCAGAATATCTTTATTATAGTTTTACCTCTTTTTGTCTACAATGCAGATTACAGACAGGCTATGTTGTAAACCAGCATTTCCTTTATGTTAGTTCTATATCAGTGAGGACATAAAACTTGTTTAGAATGGTGATTTGTGTCAGTCCTGGAAACTAAAATCCACCAACTGGTGAACGGTAAATGAATTGTAGAGTATCTATAAAATGGAATACTGTTTAGCAATAAAATGGAAGAAAAACATTTTTCCTGAAATAACATGTATGAATTTCAAAAAGTTGCCAAGAGAAAAGCACAAGGAATTTAATCCTATATGCTATATGATTTCATTCATATGACTTCCTGTCAAAGGCAAATCTTGAACCATTTAGTCTTTCTGCTTTTGGTATCAAAGTGATCATGGCCACATAATATTTTTTCTTAAATCTATTTCCTTCTCTTAGTTTCTGGAAATGTTTTTATAGAATTGGTATTATTTTCTCCTTTAAGTGTTGGGTAGAATTTTCTAATGAAGTCATCCAGTCTTGAAGATTTATTTGTATAAAGGTATCTTAATATTGTTCAAATTCTTATTAGATGTAAGATTAGTTAGGTTATTTGAGAGTGAGCTTTCTGTTTTTTTGTTTTTTTTTAAGGAATTTGTTGAATCTAACTTATTTTAAACTTTTTCATAGATTCCTTTATTATTTAATAGCTGTAGAATCTGTAATACTATTCATTATTTCATTCATGATACTGGTAAATTTTGTCTTCTCTCTTATTTTTTTCCCGTCAGTTGATGAGAGGTCTAACAACTTTATTCATGCTTTTAAATAAGCAGCTTTTGGTGTCATTGATTTTCCATCTCATTGATTTCTACTCTTATCTTTATTACATTGTTTCTTTTGTTTGATTTGGGCTTAATTTTCTTTTGTTTTTCTAGTTTCTAATGTGGAAGATAATTTATTTGAGACCTGTCTTCTGTTTTATATGAGTATTTGATGCTATATATTTTCCTTAAAGTGCTGCATTAGCTGCATTACTTGGCATATATATCGGTATAGCTATCAAAATTTGATAAACTATAAGATTTTGACTCTTATAACTTCATGTGTTTTTTTTTCAACTTGAGATTTTAAAGGAACTACATACAAGTTTCCATAATTATTTTGCAGATTGTTTGCAGCTATTATGTCCTTCCCATATACTTTTCTACAATATGACATTCGTTTCATCTATTCATAGATGCATTCAAATTACCCTCCTCAAGAAAAAGGATGATTAGTGATTATTTGACCACTAGAACACCACAGAAATGACTTTTTTTTTTTTACTCCTGTGGCTAGTTACAAAATATTGTGAAGTTTCTGTCTTATTCACTGAAATATTAATTTTTTATTTAAAAAATAATGTTTAAAGCAATGAGATACTGCATTAGATGCCCAGCTATCATGAAGCTGCCATGTTGTGAAAGTTAAAGAATCATGATGAATCCGCATGAAGGAATTTACTCTTTGGATCTTTCTGGTCCAGGAGCCATTCATGTGTGTAAACAAATTTTCATGATAATTTGACCCTCCAGCCATCAACTTACTCCTGGTATTGGAATTTTTCCAGTTGAGGCCTAGATGTTATGAAGCAGAAA
Source organism: Proteles cristata cristata (assembly GCA_017311185.1). Classification (NCBI taxonomy): domain Eukaryota; kingdom Metazoa; phylum Chordata; class Mammalia; order Carnivora; family Hyaenidae; genus Proteles; species Proteles cristata. The sequence continues at coordinate 259,557 of JAESUZ010002808.1, forward strand.
TTGTTATTCCTGTGCTCAATGCTAACTCACAAAATCTAGGAACATTGTAAAATTTTAAGCTTCTGAATTTGGGGGTAATTTTTATGCAACACTAATAAGCAGAGAAAATGTATAATTGATTTCATATTTCAAAGCCAATTTTTTAATAGTTTTTACTTTTTAGAGCAGTTTTAGGTTCACAGAAAAATTGACCAAAAAGTGAAAAGAGTTCCTATATAGTCCCTTCCATCACAAAGCCACAGCCTTTCCCATGATCAGCATTTGAAACAGAGTGTTACAATCCATTACTCTACATTAACACATTGCAATTACTCAAAGTCCATCATTTACAATAGGGTTTACCCTTGGTGTTCTATATTCGATGGCTTTCAACAAATAGTGACATATATCCATCATTATAGTATCACATGGAGTATTTTCACTGCCCTAAATCTCCTCTGCACTCTGCAAATTTATCCTTCCCTCTCCTTTCCCTGCCCCTGGCAATCACTGATCTTTTTACTGTCTTCATAGTCTGCCTTTTCTAGACTGTCATATAGCTGGAATCATCCAGCCTTTTCAAATTGGCTTCTTTCACTTGGTAACATGCCTTTAAGTTTCTTCCATGTCTTTTCATGGCTTGATGGTTCATTTCTTTTTAGTGTTAAATAATATTCCATTTTCTAGATGGACCACAGTTCACCTATCCGTCACCTACTCAACGACATCTTGGTTGCTGCCAAATTTTGACAATTATGAATAAAGCTATTATAAATATTCACACATAATTTTTTGTGGACTTAACTTTTCAACACATTTGGATAAATACCAAGGAGTACAATTGCTAGATCATACGGTAAGAGTATATTTAGTTTTGTAACAAACTGCCAAACTGTCTTCTAAAGTGATTGTACCATTTTGTCTTCACACGAGCAAAAAAAAAAAAAAGAAAAAAGAAAGAAAGTTCTTCTTGCTCAACACCATCACCAGCATTAAATGTCAGTTTTCTGGATTATGGCCATTATAATAGGTGTACAATGGTACCTCATTGTTTTAGTTTGTATTTTTCCCTGATAACATGATGTGGGACACGTTTTCATGTGCTCATTTTCTACCTGTGTATCTTCCTCAGTGAGGTGTGTCTTCAGTTAGTTTGCCCACTTTTTAATCTGGTTGTTCATTTTCTTATTGTTGAGTTTTATGAGTTCTTTGTATGTTCTGGAAAATGGTCCTTTATCAGATTTGTCTTTTGCAAATATTTTCTTCCAGTCTGTGTCTTGTATTTTCAATCTCTTGCCTATCTTTCTCAAAGCACAATTTTTTAAAAGTAGGCTTCATGCCCAACATGGAACTTGAACTCATAACTCTGAGATCCAAGAGTCACATGCTCTACCAACTGAGCCAGTCAGGCACCCCAGAAATTATTTTTAAAAAAGTACCCTGTATTATTTTTTTCTTTCATGGAACAAGATTTTGATGTTGCATCTCAAAGGTCAGCGCCATTCCTAAGGTCATCTAGGTTTTCTCCTATGTTCTCTTCTAGGAGCTTTGTAGTTCTCTGCTTTATTTTCAGGTCTATAATCCATTTTGAGTCAATTTTTGTGTCAAAGAAAATTTGTGAAAACACTTTACTAATTCACAGTCCATCCAGTATTTTTTAAGGGTTCCAAAGTTATGGAAACCAATAAAGTAAAGAGGGGCTTCCACTTACTTATACTAAACTTAACTAGTGTTGATCCATATGGTACAGTTAGCCCTGGAATTTTCTGACCTTACAGATGAGAGCATTTTCATTCAATCATTCTTTATACAATATTCACTCAGAAATATTTATTAAACTGTCTCCTTGTGTGTAACATTTTTCTAGGGTATATACTCTATCTAGAGACATATTATGTAATGAAACAATCACAAATTTTTATTTTTATGGAGCTTATATTTTAGTGGGAGAATGCATACAATAGACAAAATAAATCAGGAAACCATAACATATATTAACTATTGCTAAGTGTTGTGTGTATATATACATATCCACACAGACAGTTTGCAGGGAGTTTGGTTTTTAGTATGGTCATATAAGATTCATGAATAAGATGAACTTTTGAGGAAACATCTGAAGGAGATGAGGAAGAAAGTTGTGCAGTTATCTGGTTATCAGTAAAGAGCAGAAGGGAGAACGTGAGCAGAAATTAAATCAGAGAAGTAATGAGTGGGGAAGATTAGGTAGGAATCTATGGGTTTTTAGTCTTAATGAGATGGAAAGTGACAGAGAGTAAACTAAGGGAAGTAAGTACGGACGCTGTGGAAGTAAGATGGGAAGGGTCTTAGTAGCTGGAGAATTCCACTACCAGCTTTCCTAGGTCTCCAGCTTAGAGATGGTAGATCATGGGACTTCTCCGCCTCTGTAACTGTGTGACCAATTCCTCATAAGCAAGCGATCGATCTCTCTCCTTTCCTCTCATATCTATATTATACGTTACGTAAATAGTATATATAATATATATTCTATGGTAGTATATAGAATATTCTGTTATATGTACATATTCTGTTATGTATATATATGTTTTATGATGTTATATATTTTATAGATAAAATTTTAATATACTTTAATATGTTTTATATATGTTATACGTAACATATATAATGTATATATAAGTAAATATGTTTATAAAATATGTATGTGTATGTGTATGTGTATAGATAAGTGGATAGATAGGTACTCCATTGGCTCTGTTTCTCTGGAGAACCTTGACTAATACAGGATTTAAGTTCCGATTTTTTCACACATGGTTTATCATGTAAGATGATTCTTGTTTGAGTGCCTCTACTGTCTCTATAAGTGTCATCAGCTGGTGTGTGTGTGAGTGTGTGTGTGTGTGTGTGTGTGTTGGGGAAAATTGAGTACTGAGGATGATCATTCTTCTGGAGAATAGCTACGCAGATGGCTTAGGAAAATATACTGTAAAATCTGACTGCTAAGCCACGAGCATGAGGATAACCCTTTTGAGAACGTTGAGAGTATGTCAATGGAGTAATAATGATGGACATTAGGTTCTGAGGAAGGAAGTGAGGATATGAGGGTAAGACCAATAGAAGGAATTCGTGAGGTCATGTATTGGAAAGTAGCGCTGAAGTCAGCGTGCCAGAGGAGAACGGAATTCATCAAGAATGTGTGTGTACGGGGCTCCTGGGTGGCTCAGTGGGTTAAGCGTCTGACTTCGGCTCAGGTCATGATCTTCCGGTTCATGGGTTCAAGCCCTGCTTCAGGCTCTGTGCTGACAGCTAGCTCAGAGCCTGGAGCCTGTTTCTGATTCTGTGTCTCCCTCTTTCTTTGACCCTCCCTTGCTCAGGCTGCCTCTCTCTTTCTCTCAGAAATAAATAAAAAACCATTAAAAATTAACAAAAAAGAATGTGTGTGTGTGTGTGTCTGTCTGTCTGTGTGTGGCTGTATCTGTGTGTGGGGGGGCAGATTGTGTGTGTGCATGTTTGTGTGTGTGTGTGTGTGTTTCATCCAGCCACATGAACCTACGCAGAGACAGCCACAGAGAAGGCAGAGATTGGATTTCACAAGGTTCAGATTAGATTTTTGGTCTATGAAAGGTAGAGGCTTAGGGCAGTTGAAGGTGTTCAGTGGAGTCATTACCACCAAAGACTCTGGACTGTAAACTGGGTAGGAGGGAAGTGGGAATACGAATATATTTACATCCTTATCCACAGTGTGTGAAAATGCTAATTCCTCTCACATTCATTAGATGGTCCCAATCATTTTAAAAGCATCTATCGATCTGATGGGCAAACAGAGGCGTTGAATCTAGCATTTACCTTGTGTTTCCCTGGCTCCTAGTCACAGTTGAGCCACATTGAACCACTTGTTGACCTTGCTTTATTTTCTTATCAAATGACTTTCATACGTCCCCAATAATTTTCCAATTATTTTAAATTTTATTTTATACTTTGTCTTATAATGTTATGTTAAGAAATGTATGTATATTAGGGTTATCAATTCATTGTCACCTATGTTACAAAGATTTTCTCTGTAGATTGTTTTTGACGAAGTTTTTGTGATGCTTTTACTTATACAAGTTTTAAACGTTAAAGTAATAAATTGGTCATTATTTTTTCAGTAGCTTTTGGTTTTCTCCTTTGTGTCTAGGAAAGCTTCCCTCACGAATGCTTTAAAAATAATCTCATATATTAATTATAATACTTGACTTCTTTAAATATTTTAATTTTTGGAATTTATTTCTGTAGGGTGTAAAATAGGGATAAAACTTATTTTTTCCCCAAATGCTTAGCCTATTTTCTCAACATCATTTATAGAAAAGCTACATTTTTTTCTCATCTTTTTGCAATACCAAATGTGCTATAGATTAAATTCCATGCATTCTTGGATATCTTTATCAATCCTCTGTTCTGTTCTTCTGGGATTGCCATATTTTGTTAGAATTTAGCTGCTTAGAATATTTTAATATCTGATAGGACAAATTCACCTAATTTATGCATATATTTCACATTGTTTTTGGCATCCTCACACATTTATTCTTCCATATAAATTTCATATTCAATTTGTCCAGTTCCCAAATAGATCCGTGTTAAGACTATGACTCAAATTTTATTAGAGTGAATTATTTGTTTTGGAGAATTGACATTTTAATTAGGAACAAAACCTGTCATTCTTAAGTCTTCTTTATATCTTTCCATAAAATCTAGTTATTTTGTTGCACTTAATATTATATTTGTTATTTTTCCGTTTAATTGATTAAGTTCTTTTTAAAAGAAACCAACTATGTATGCTCTCTAACCTGGCCTTTAGAGCAATTATGCTATTAGTGACAGTTATTTTATCTCCTAAATATAACAATATCTGTGAATAAAGAAAATTTGTCTCCATTTGTGGTATTTTTTTTAATGTTTTTTATTTATTTCTAGGAGAGAGAGAGAGAGACAGCGTGAGCAGGGGAGGGTCAGAGAGAGAGGGAGATACAGACTCTGAAATAGGCTCCAGGCTCTGAGCTGGCAGTCAGCACAGAGCCCGACAGAAGGCTCGAACCCACAAACCGCGAGATCATGACCTAAGCGAAAGTCGGACGCTTAACCGACTAAGCCACCCAGGTGCCCCACATCTTGATTTTAATGGGACTTCTCTTAGCCAGTCTCCATTTAGTATCACATTTGCTGTTGGTTGCTGATAAATACTCTTGCTGTGGCCGTAGGCTTTCCTCTTTTCAAATTGGACTTTTCATTAAAAAAATAAAATAAAAGCAGGGTCTGCTTTTACCTTTTTTTTTGCCTTGACTTATTGATTGGCTTTGTTTTCTAGTTGAATAATCTGTTTTCATTTTTATTAATTCTTACGCACTCTCTTTAGGTTTGTCTTCTTCTTCTTGAGCTTCACAGGTGACACGTGACAGCGTCTTCATCAGCCCCTCCTTCAAGGTGGGTGCTTTGTGGAAGTGGGGGAGGGGATCCTGCCAGCTGCCTCTCAAGGAGGCCAGGCCCTGCCTGCAAACACCCTTGTTTCTCTCCCCAGACCTGGGGAAATCTTCCATCAAGCAAGACTCTATGCCAGAATCCTTCATTTTCCACAAAAAGAATGAATTGTTTTCTCTCAGCTTGGTAGAGCATATTGATCTTCCTTCCGTCAATAACACAAAATGCCTGCCCTTCTGGTCCTTCCCTAATGACAGCCATTTGGGTCGTCTGCCATGCTGCACTTGTCACAAGCCCATCCGAGATGACTGGTATCCGAAAGGAATAATCTAACAATTATGTTGACTATTCACTTCTCAAGATTCTCCAGGCTTTACTCAAAACTCAGGCTAGGAAAACAATCACAGGCCTGAGACAAACACATTTGCTAGATCCCAGCCCTTGTCCCAGCATATCCTGCCATCAGCCCTGGTCCAGAACTTTCCTTAAAGGATTCCTATGAGCTTATAATGTCACTGGCCTTTGCTGGAGGCCAGTGTAAGAAACAAGCATGTGGAGTTTCTCTGTGTTTTTAAAGGATGATTAGTGAAGACTTGTTCTAGCATATTCTGAATCTCACATAGGTAAAGATTTTACACGACCTATTTCTCTAAGGACTTTGGGATGGGAATTATTTCTCCTATAAAATGGAATACATTTCTTAACTAAAGAATGAATGTTCTATCATTCATGAGATTGGATTATCTGTCATGGTCTATAGGAAGCTCAGTACTTGTTTCTTTCTTCATCTCTTACTTGGTTGCTCTCCTGTCTCTCCTTTCACTTAATGTGTCGTCTTAAAGAGTTTTAATCTTATTTATTCTTTTCTTTAAATTTTATTTAAATTCAAGTTAGTTAACATATAGTATAATTCTGGTTTCAGGAGTAGAACCCAGTGATTCATCACTTACATATGACACCCAGTGCTCAACCCATCAAGTGCCCTCCGTAATGCCCATCCCGCATCTAACCCAACACCCCACCCACCTCCCCTCCAACAACCCTCGGCTTGTTCTCTGTATTTGAAAGTCTCTTATGGTTTATGTCGCTCTCTGTTTTCATCTTATTTTTCTTTCCCTTCCCCTATGTTCATCTGTTGTGTTTCTTAAACTCCACATATGAGTGAGAGCATATGATAGTTATATTTCTCTGACTGACTTATTTTGCTTAGCACAATACACTCTACTTCCATCCATCCACATTATTGCAAATGGCAAGATTTCATTCTTTTTGATTGCCAAGTAATATTCCATTGTATACATATATCTTCACCCATTCATCTTCACCCATTCATCAGTCAACAGACATTTGGGCTCTTTACTGTAAGCTGCCTTTGTGAAAATATATCAGGTATAATCAAGTCAGGTCATGTGTAAATAAGAAATAAAAATAAGTAAAAGCAATTTCAAGATTTATAAAGAGAAGGAAAGGAAACTGCTCTATTTGTTTTTAGTTGCCTATGGTAATTGTGTGGGGATTCCGATGCTTGGCATACCTGTGAAAAAGCGTTACAAAGCTTTCCTGTAAACAATGAGTTTTTAAACCTGCACTCTATTTCTGTCTATGCACGGGAAGCTCAGGGAATAATATAACACCTGAATCCAAGAATGATGTATCAGAAAGAACACTAGAAGAAGGACTTGTTTACCTGTTTTGATATTGCCATGTGGGGAGCTTCAAGACCAATCTGTAGATCTAGTCTAAGAGGTTTCTTAGCAGGGCTGAGGCCATGCATCACTCAGGGACTCAGAAGAAGGTAGCAACTGTGTGACCTCAGAGCCATGCCGCGGTGTTCTCACATCTTGGCCATCCTCTGGGCTCCCTCCTTCTGGACCCTGAGGCAGGTAATGAGTTGAACTGCTAAGGAGACAGTCAGGCAGCGCTCCAGATTGGCTGAAGGGTCTCTCATGGGCTGTGCAGCTCTGTGCCTCTCCTCCAGGGAGGCCCCGGCACTGGGGAAAAAGTACGTTACCTTAGGCTCATCACTTTGAAAACAGAGCACTTAATTCAAACAAACGCCTCCCAGGAATGACTGGCCATGTGTGACCCTAACTCCTCTGAGTTTGGAAACACTACCAGAGTTAGGGTTTCCGGGGCAATCGTGTGTTATTAAGGGTTCAGTAGAACCTCATTTTAATGAATTGGTCTGCAGGAACCCTAATTTCTAATAAGGTCACAGTCAGAAGTCATGGGGATAAAGACTTCAACACAGTAATCTGGAGATGGGGACACAATTCAACTCATAACAGTTCTTTTAGCTTACTTTAAATTTTAATATAAAAGATTATAAGGAGGCACCTGGGCGACTCAGTTGGTTAAATGTCTGACTCTTGATTTTGGCTCAGGTCATGATCTTACAGTTCATAGGTTCAAGCTACTTGTCAGGCCCTATACTGAAAGTGCAGAGCCTGCTTGGGATTCTCTCTCTCTAAAAACCATGGGAAGTCTGTGCAATAAAAAAAAAAATGTTTCTGGCTCACTGCCTGTAAGGAAGATACATTCGCTCTTCTGACCTGCTGTGGCTTACTAGAATACTTGCTTAGGGTACATATCAGCAGATCCTTACTCAGCTCCAAGGACACAATGTCCCAAGTGAGTTCAAGTGAAAGATCTCCCTTTTTCATGTTTCATAAACCTCATTATTTTTGCTATTATTCCTGGAGTTCCATTTTTCACATACAAGTACCAGAACACACAAAAGAACAGGTACTCTCTCTCTCCATTGGAGAAGTTTCAAAAAGGAGATTTACTTTACATTTTTGGCAGACATATCCGTTGAAATATATCTGGCAAAACAGGGATATTTTCTTTTTTCCATATAAGGGGTCAATAAAGAAAGCAAGAACCCTAAATTACACGAAAAAAAAATAAACTTTATCTGAGGCATAATCTTTTAAAAAGAAACTTAAATGTTTATTTATTTTTGAAAGAGAGAGAGAGTAGGGGAGGGGCAGAGGGAGAGGGAGACAGAATTTGAAACAGGCTCCAGGCTCGGAGCTGTCAGCACAGAGCGCAACGCGGGGCTTGAACCCATGAACTGTGAGATCGTGACTGGAGTCAATGTCAGAGGCGTAACTGACTAAGCCACCCAGGTGCCCCAAGGCACAGATAGTCCTAGTGCCATCCTTAACATGTCACAAGAGTCAAAATAGAAGCAGCCAGCACCAAAAATTCAAGAGCACGTTCAATTCATAAACTATCCTGGCTTCCAAAGGCTCCAGGAAAAATATTAAATAATAAAAATATTAAAAGTCTATTCACTTCCATTGTAGCTATATTCTCAAATACATATTTTAAAAATAAATCTCAGAGGGAAAATCTCTTTTCATCAAAGTGTTTCATAAGTACCCATCCGAGGAGATGCAAATAATGTATTACGTGTTCCTCTGCGGATGGTAAATTCCGTACAAAATAGCTAAATATTCCTGCCCTGTAGAAGTGTACATATTCTGTGTGTTCAAACTTTGATAGATAATGTCCCAGCTTAGGGCTTAACCACCTACATGGACTTGGTAGAACTAAGCCATTGCTCTTACAGTGACCACAGTCATACTTCAAGGAATCCCTTGATTGTACTTAAAAAACACAACAGAAAACAAAATAATATTCACTCAAGCAATTTTTAGGTCTAAAATCCTCAGAGGAAGGGAACCCAGGGCTGAGGAGACAAGGTGTTCAGCGTACCTCTGTGGGACTTCCAGCTGTGAGCAGCTAGTTTTTCATTTGCTTTCTCTGAGCCACTTCTCCAAAACAGACGCAGACAGAATGGATCACGTTTAAGGCCGGTACAGGTTCCCAGTTAGTTGCACAGTGAGATCAGGTCTAATTTTTAACCTGTGCTCAGATTCTTCCTTTAACAGCACACCGGTTTCTTCCACGTGTCATACATTAACCAAAATGTTAAGGATTAGATTCAACAGTGTTCCGTGTAGCTTACTGACTCACTTCAAGGGAAACAGATCAAGGGTGTTTCTTATACCTACAATATTGGAGCTTATGAGGAATTACATTTTCAAAGTGGCTTTTCCATTTTATTTTTCTCCTAAACGTGTGAATGAATGGCAGCTTCAAATGGCTAACGAACACCCGGCCCCATCAGGTCCGTCTAGGGGCAAAATCCCTTCGGATGCCTCATCCTGTAAACATCTCAGAAAGCAAATCTCATCGCAAGTCAAAAGTAATGTGTCCAAAGGGTGTGGTGATTTCCTTAAATTCTCAGTCAGCAGTTTTCTTGTCTCTGACCCTTTCCCTCCGGCATCCGGAATCACCCTCCACGGGAAAGAGGCCGGCAGTTCTCTTCTCTCAGTCTTACCAAATAGGTAGTTTTGGAAACAGTTTCCTCACTGGAGTATCACAAAAACCGCCCGAACTGATAAATCTTCTAAGTTCATCTCCGAACAGATAGCTCAGCACTTTGCCTGGCATTTGAACTCCTCGTTACCGACTTAAAAATAGGAGGGTCAGGGAAAAGGGAAACAGGCTAAGCAGGGAAGAACCTGATAAAACAGCACTGGCTGGGGGTATGGAGTCAAAACTGGGAGAGAACATTAGCCGCTGTGCCCCGCATCGCCTCGTCCTAACCTCAAGAGAGGGAAATGGCAAGCGCTTCTGGGGAAACCACCTCCTGGGGGCAATTCCCCCCTAACACGAGGGGTCCCAAAGGGACAGTGAGTTCAGTCCGCATCTCTGCCCCGATTCCATGCTCTGCCTGATGGTAACAGTCTGCATTTTACAGGCTACAAATAGTAGGTTCTAAAGAAATGTTGGATGAAGGGACGCGTGAATGGAAAATTCATACATGAATTAATAGTTTCAGACGATCTCCCAGGTTGATTTCTAGTAATATTGCAATAGTGTGCGAAAAGAAGAGGCATAAAATCCTCTTTAAATAAAATGTATTTGAGGGAAACGAAAGCACTAGTGAGTATAAGGGAAGCTGAACCATTCTATGGATTACATTTGTCTTTTAATCCATTTTGCCCTCTATACGAAATGTGACATAAAGTCATCTGCCAATATTCTAAAGGCTTCTGCTGGTGCCTGAATTATATTTTTAAATTAGACCCTAAAGCTGCATTCTAATGCATTACTTTCATTTACTAAAGTATCATACAGTCTCACTCTGTTCCCAGGGCATCCTTTATTTAATCAGTCTGAGAGTGGTGCAGACCATCTCCAGCTCCACGTGAATCTGCCAGATCTTGCTGACTTTTACATTTCACCTTTCTGGCAATACGTGATCTCCTTGAAGGAAGAGAAAATAGATATATAATTGAACGGGAGATGAGGAGAGCGGAAGAAATATCCCTTTCGATAATCAGTGAAAGGTATGCAAATCTGAGTCCTTGCATCTGTTGTGACCCATGTCACAGGAAATGTCGCAGTCAACAATGTTAACCTTCCTATGTAAAGCTCCACACAGCACTGATATGTTTGACAAAACCCCGGAGGGTCGAGGATAAAGAAATCAATCTACTATTGGTTATTTTTATTATTGTTTAAAAAATGTTATTTATTTATTATTATGAGAGAGAGGGGAGGGGCAGAGAGAAAGGGGACAGAGAATCCAAAGCGGGCTCTGCACTGACAGGCAGACAACACAGAGCCCAATGTGGGGTTTGATCTCATGAACCACAAGATCATGACCTGAGCCAAAGTTAGAAGCTTAACCAACTGAAGCTTAACCCAGGTGCCCCTGATTATTTTTAGAAAAAGGAAGGTATTCTGCAAAGTCTGGTGGCAATAGGGTAGTGACAGTGGAGTTTCCCCTTGAACCTTTGCTTCAAAAGAAAAATAGTTGGTTCAGATCTTGGCTTTGATGTGTAGATAGAATACAGCTGGAGGTCTAGAAAGAGAACGGAATCTTCGAAAAGGAAGAAATGCAGAGCTCCGGGGGAAAAAGTCATGGAGTAGTGGCTGTGACTCAGGAGGACTCTGCCATCTTCCCAGTAGATGTTAGGTGTTCAGCCTGGAGACACAGATGGGAAGGCACACTGGCTCTGGCACAATTGGATTCAAGTCTGAAGGCTGCTATTTATCAACTGTGGGACCCTGGAGATGAATGGATGTTCACTGAGTCTCAGTTCCCCCCATCTAGAAACTCTGTATAGAAGATGAGACTCCATCTCCATTCTAGGCTTTGGTAAGGATTCAGTGAAATAGTGACTCAAAGCCTGTGACAAGGCGATTAGATATTCGGTGTTTGATCACTGTTAGACACTGACTTGAGATATTCTCGGGTGCACTGACGTGAGAAACTACCCCAGTTCTCTGGGGTTTAGCACAACAGGTGTTTGCGTCTTACTCATACCATATGTGCTAAAAGGTTGGTGGGGTTTAGAGAGGGAAAGATGAGACTCCACCATTTGGAACCCTCCTTAGTCATTGCCATCGACTGAAGAAACACGAGAGGAACGAGTCAGAGCATTTTTCGTCAAAGAATGAATTTGACTACACTGTGTTGTCATAATTTCAATCCAATTTAAGGAAAGGTCAGCTCTCTCCACCCCACCTACGACATACCTTAATTTTTAGCTATTTTGGCAGCTCAGTGGATAGGAAAAATCGTATTTCCATTAGATTTCCTGGATATAGGAAAATCACCCTCATACTTCCTTTGCCAATTTTCAGTATTCCAAAGGTGGAAGGGACCCTCTGTTGGGAAGCGTGACACTAATTACGTGAGTGACACCAGCTGCCTGTCATAGCTGATTCACTCCTCTATCTTGGTCTTACCTCCGCATCTGTAAAATAAAGTATTTGTATATATTCTCTAGGGACTCTTCAACCTTTAATATCAAACCATTCTATGGTAATTTTCAATAAAGATTTCTGCCTAGGATGTTTCATGCTGATGGAATTTCCTCTGCATTCCACCAAATGGGTTCGATTCCATAGGGACACAGGAGATTTATTGCCTGCTTCCTACCAGATTAACCACCTCTCTTGATATCCACAATGGGTCAAGCAGAGAGCATTTTGATGAAATGGGATTCACGAATTCCTTCAAAAACAATTTTCAATACTACCAACAAACACTGCTCTTCTTTGCCTTTTAATGTACTTGAATATTTGAAGACATGTTTTGGCTTCCTTTTAGGACATTTTTCTTTCCTTTAATAAAACTTCATGTTGGGGTGCCTGAGTGGCTCAGTCAGTTAAGTGTCTGACTCAATTTTGGCTCAGGTCATGATCTCATGGTCTGTGAGTTTGAGCCCTGCATTGGGCTCTCCACGGACAACCTAGAGCCTGCCTGGGATGCTCTCTCTCTCTCCCTCTCTCTGTGCCCCTCCCTCGCTCTTGCTCTCTCTGTCTCTCAAAAATAAAATAAACTTAAAACAAACAAACAAATAAATATTCATGTCTTAAATGTTGTCTGATTATCATAAGAGGGTATCATTCCATTTGCCCAAGGAATTTGGAACACGAGTTTATTCAATCAATATATTCTAAGATTTCACCGTCATAGACCTCTTATTAACAGCGGAATACAGAGGTAAAGAATAAAATATTTTCGGGGCGCCTGGGTGGCCTAGTCGGTTAAGCGTCCGACTTTCGCTTGGGTCATGATCTCGCGGTTCGTGGGTTCGAGCCCCGCGTCGGGCTCTGTGCTGACTGCCAGCTCAGAGCCTGGAGCCTGTTTCAGTCTGTGACTTTCTCTCTCTCTGACCCTCCCCTGCTCACGCTGTCTCTCTCTCTCTCCTAAAAAATAAATAAAACATTTAAAAAAAAAAAAAAAAAAGAATAAAATATTTTCCTCAAGGGGGAACTCTGAGGAAGAAAAATGGTAAAAAACAATTATTATATAGCATGATATATACAAAGATGGGGTAAGAAAGAAATGATATGCATTCTTTGAAAACAGGAAATTTTATGATACTCTCAAGCATAGATGCTGTAGTTTATCAGCTTTCAGAGTGAAGGAATATGATATGACAATTAATTTCCCATCATCCCCTTCCACTATGGCCAATCATGTCATTGACACTTGACCACATTTCAAGACATGAAAAGGACTGTCTCCGTAATTAACCCATTCCTCTTAGAATCACTAGAGAGCAGATATATGCAATATTTGGAGTAAAATATGTGCCACTAATGCTAATTTTCCCAAGAATAACTCCGAGATCTTGACTTTCAAACTGTCTCCTTTTCCCTCTTTGCTAACTTTTGCTTTTTTCTGCCTGATCTCACCATCCCTGATGCTGCATACTATTACTCTTGACTTCTCCGCATATTCTTATAGTCCCTCTTCTTCCTTAGATGAATTGTTAAAGGCTTTCCTTAAATCACCTTGCGTCCTAAATGTCACCCACATATTCGAAATGAATATTACCCTAATATTTCCAAGAAGCATGTGTAAAAGTTAGGAGGCATTTCTCTGCTTGCTATGAGCTTTCTAAAACACAAATTTCAGTTATTAGGGGCAGGGACTAGTGCACCAGACATAATACGCATCCCTGGAATGTCGATCCAGGTGCCAGAAAATTGCAGGCCAGTAGGAAAATGGTGTAATCTGTGATTCCATCTGGCCCATGAATTTCCAGTGGCCTTGCTTATAGATTGTCAGAACTGTTCATTAAGTTTGTTGTGAAACCAAAGGCTTAATATCTGTAATTTAGAGGGTTCAATAGGCAGTTAAATTGAGTGAAACTATTTTTGAATGACTACTCTAGTTTCAGAGAAATAGCCGACATTGCAGCTCGGAAGAGCTACATTTGAGGCAGCACCAGGAATTTAAAATTATTTATAGGCCCTTTAGAAAAGGGCTTTGCTCTGCTAACTTGAGAAACTTTTTTCTCCTTTTTTTTTTTTTTTAACAAAAGCTTGAGTGCTGACAAAAGGAAACGTTTCCAATGCAGATATGTTATCAGTCACACCACATAACTTTAACCGGCTCAAATGGGGCAAAGGTTGATTGTGTTTTCTGTTTTTGTCTTTGTCTGATCTGTGGTTATCTTCACATGCACGCACCATAGTGAAAATGTGTTTGCACGTAATGTGTGTGCTGAAGGGGGTCTGTGATGTTACGGATGAGTGGCAAAAATGAATTCCTTATTGAAGTCCTTCTTTGCCAGCCATTTATAAGCAGTCCCTTAGACATTTTACCAATAATGGGGATAGTTATCTATTCCTCAACTAAGAGAAGGTTCCTGAATTCAAAATGTAGCCACCAATATGACATGCTCTGGTGACATGAAAAGATAATGCATGGGCAACCTGGGTGGCTCAGTTAAGAGTCTGGCTCTTGATTTGGCTCAGATCATGATCTCACAGTTCATGCCATCGAGCCGCATGTCAGGTTCTGTGTTGACAGTGAGGAGCCTGCTTGAGAGTCTCTCTCTCCCTCTCTCCTGCCCCTCCACTGCTTGCGCGCGCGCGCACACACACACACACACACACACACACACATCGTTGGTTAAGCATCCAACTCTCGAGATCGGCTCAGGTCATGATCTCATGGTTCGTGAGTTCAATCCTCGCATATGCCTCTGTGTTGACAGTGCAGAGCCTGCTTGGAATTCTCTTTTCCTCCCTCTTTCTGCCCCTCCCCCACTCACTTTTTCTCTCTCGTCTCAAAAGAAAGAAATTAAAAAAGAAAGAAAGAAAAGAAAGAATAAAAGAGGATATAGACGTCAGAGTGATGGCTAAAAACAAGAGGGTGTCAACACGTGTCATCCAGAGATGTAGACGTGAGAAGGAGCAGAGCCTCACGATCACTGGTGTCCCCAGCCACCTTTCAAAGGGTCCCTAGAGAAGCTCAGGAAGGCATTTCAACAGTGCACAGGGGCACTGGGGACTCATTTTGTTAAGGGCTAGATAAATTTTTATCTACTACTACCAGGAGGATTCTGATGACATTTGGCAGAAACTGCTAGTTTCTTCCCCAGAATCCATCTTCCCTTCTTCCTCCTGGAACTAATACTGATTTACTTCAGAATAGCCAGGATAAAAGCATTAAAAATATTCCAGGATAAAACTGTGAAAGAAAAAGTGCCTTTCACCTCTCAGTTTGGGCGACACACTTCATGCAAAGGAGATGTAAATTGTAAATTGGCTGGGAATTTCTGGGAAAGTTTTGCTTTCCTGGAAAAGACACCACCCTTCTTTTTCTGTTACTTTCATCATCTTCCTTCCTGGAATGAGGGCATGAGCTGGAGAGAGAGCATTTGTTTTGTGATCAAGAGGCAATCAGCGAGATAAAAAGCACACACATGATGATAGAGCAGAAAGCAAGAAGGAGCCTAGGATATCAATAATGCTGTAGACTTTCTATTGTGAAAGAAAAATGTAGGCCCACATCACTGATGGCACTGTTGAGAGCTTCTGTTAGGTCTCATTTGCAAATGCTTTCTTGGGAATTATCAGAATCTACAATTTCCATGGGAGGATTTCCAGCACATAATCCAAGTCAACAAGCAAATAAATAAAATGAAAGCAAAGCACAACCCTAACCCAAAGCGCTCAATATGTCAAAGAGTAAATAATAATTTTTGATAAGTGAAGAGATATAAGTTAGTGTTGAAACTATAATCATCAAGGAGTACTGTTCCCTGATTTTCTTCATTCTGATGTATTAGTTTTTGACCAGACATTGCTGTTTGGTGAGTAATAACGGAAATGAGGAAATGAATTTCAAAGCGGTCTTGCGCTGAATGCTTCTTTGCAGTTGTATAAGAAAATGAGCCTTGGGCTATGTTTATAGTTTTTAAGCACTCATACAATTTTACCTTTGCATTCTTTTCACCGATGCCTGCAGTTTTATCAATCATTGTCAATAATTATCTTGGTCACTTAATTTTATTAGGTCCCAACCCATCACCTCCTCATGGGGTTTTCTTTGATTCCTACCCATCACTCAAATGACTGACTTAAAAGAACACAAGCAGAGTCGTTTAAAATGCCTTTCCTGAGCAAGGCACTCTCCAAAAATTTCTGTAAAGGTTTTACAAGCTGGTTGATGTACCAGGACACTTAAAATAAAAGTAAATAATTGAATAAGCTCATACTTCACCCTAGTCCATGTGAAAAGTGTGCTATTAATAACAAGATTTGAAAGCAATGAAAAATTTCTGTGGGTGAGCAAGGCCTTTTGTTAAAGGAGTATTTCAACAAGGCCTCACAAGGGGGTGAGGGGCACAATGGAATAAAAGAGACAGTTTTCTAGGCAGAAGGAAGCAGGGTAAACAAAGAGCAGACCAGAAGGTCCATGTTGGACAGAGGTGGGTCTTCACAAATCACCTTTCTGGCTGGAGTACAGAACGAGTAGAGGGGATACGTGGAGAGGTTAGAAGAGGGTTTTGGGGGGACACAGATTACTATGGGCCTCAGACAGTGCACTTAGAAGAGACTGTGTCCCATAACTGAGGAGGGGCTTAAGCCTGTAGAAGATTGCCCCAGATCTGACAAACCCTTAACTTGATTTTCATCCTCAACGAGAATAATTTATGTTTACCTAAAATAAACAGTGCCATAATGACATCACCATCTCATAGACACCTAGGAAGGGTGTCAACGGAGACCACATTGGGAAGACAATGGCATGCTCTTTCTCCTTCCAGCGAGGATAGAGGATGAAATCTCATCCTCATTGAGTGGTAACAAGAGGCCCTCCCCAGTGGATGCCACCCAAGGCTGAGTGACAACCTGGACTTCTGTGTTCACCTCACAGTGATGAGGCAAAGCCCCCTTCAGCAGTCAGAATTCTGTAAAAAAAGGCCTGCTACAACCTAAGATTTAAGTAAGATCCAGAGACCTAAACCATAATGCCCCCAAATAGCCAGGCTTCAACAGAAAATCATGTGTCATACCAAGAACGAGGAGGATCTATTATTGAATGAGAAAAGACAATCATAAGACACAAAAACCAGGAAGACACAGATATGAAAATTGTCAGAAAGGCACTTCAAAGCAATGATGATAAAAATGCTTCACTGAATGATTATGAACCCAGTTGAAACAAATTCAAATATAGAAAATCTCAACAAAGAAATATATAAAAAAGAGCTAAATAGAAATTATATGATAAACAGCATTCCAGGGAGGGCAGAAGAATCTGTGAACTTGAAGATGGGCAACACAAATTATCCAAATCTATACATGGAGATCAATTATTTATAGAATTGAAAGAGTATTCAAAGAAATAGTGGCTGAAACATTCCCAAATATAGAAATAAACGCAAATCTACAGTGGCAAGAAGCAGAACAAACCACAAATAGGATAAACCTAAAGAAATCTACAACAAAGCACAAAGTTATTAAACTTCTGGAAACTGAAGACAAAGAAAAACAAAATCTTCAAAAGCCACAAGAGAGAAATGACACATGACCTGCAGGATAAACAATTGCAGGGAGAGTGGATTTCTCAGCAGAAACTATGGAGTCTAGGAGGAAATGGCACAGCATTTTTACAGTGCTAAAAGAAAAGAACTGTCAGCTCAGAATTCCATATCCAATAAATGAGATT
The DNA here is from genome assembly GCA_017311185.1 of Proteles cristata cristata. Classification (NCBI taxonomy): domain Eukaryota; kingdom Metazoa; phylum Chordata; class Mammalia; order Carnivora; family Hyaenidae; genus Proteles; species Proteles cristata. The sequence continues at coordinate 277,471 of JAESUZ010002808.1, forward strand.
AATGCTTTTATTTAAAGATAAGAGAACTTGCTTCTCTCTGCTATCTACAATATGAGACCATAGAGAATATGTCTGCAAATCAATACGAGGGCTCTTACCAGAAAAGGCCAGCACCTTGATCTTGGACTTCCAGCCTCCATAACTATGAGAAATAAACTTCTATTGTTTGAGCCATGTAGTCTGTGGCAATTTATCAAAGTGGCCTGAGCTGAGACTAAGGCAAAGGGTCAATCCACCAAGAAGACATAGAACCCAAAAGTATACGCAATATACATGAAAAACCTAAAAAAAAAATGTGATATAGTTGAAAAAAGTAATAGATAAATCTCACTTATAGTGAGAGAATTCACCAGTCTTCACTCAATAATTGATAGGAAAACTAAATAGAAAATATGACAAAGATATAGACAACTCAACATGCTCGACCACCTGAATCAAATTGAGATTTATGAACACTCCACCCAAATAATACACATTTTCCCAAGTTTCCACAAAGAAGGTACAAAGATAGAAAATATTCTCGACCTTAAAATAAACTTCAGGAAGTTTAAAAGAATTGAAATCACAGAATGAGTTCCATGAATATTATGGAATCAAACTAAAAATCAATAACAGAAATACAACAGGAGAATCCCCATATGCTCATAAATTAGATGACACTTTTCTAAATAATCCATATGCTAAAAAAGGACGTTTCAAAGGAAATAAAATAATACAACCAACTGAATGGAAATGAAAATACAGCATATGAAACTTATACAATGCAGGTAAAGCAGGGCTGAGAGGGAAATTTCCAGCACTAAAAGCTTATGTAAGAAAAGAGAATGTCTTGAAGCACCTGGGTGGCTCAGTCAGTTGAGCATCCAACTTCGGCTCAGGTCATGATCTCAGTTTGTGGGTTTGAGCCCCACATGAGGCTCTGTGCTGACAGCTCAGAGCCTGGAGCCTGCTTTGGATTCTGTATGTCCCTCTCTCTCTGACCCTCCCCTGTTCACGCTGTCTCTCTTCCTCTCTCAGAAATAAATAAGAACATTAAAAAATTTAAAAAGAGAGAAAAAAGAATGTCTTAAATCAATAATCTAAGCTCCCACATCTAGAAACTAAAAAAAAAAAAAGTGGGGGGTGGTGGTAAAACAAATTCAGAGAAAGCAGAGGATGGAAGTAATTAAAATAAGCCTAGAATGATCTTGCAAATGAAAACAGAAACACAATCCAAAAAGAACCAGACACACAGAACTGAAACAGCAAATTTATGAGAGAAAACTCTGGTTCTTTAAAAAGATCAATAAAATCGGGATACCTACATGTAGGCTAACAAAGAAAAACAAGAGAGAAAACACCAATTACTATTTTCAGAAATTTAAAAAAGGTTATATCACTAGAGACTCTGTACACATCAAAAAGACAGTAAGAGAATATTATTGGCAACTCTACACACATGAATTTGATAAATTAGATGAAATATACTAATTTTGAAAAGTAAAAATTATCCCAATTTTCTAATGTGAAACCAAAAATTTGAATGATTTTATAAGCGCTAAGAAAATTGAATATATTAGTAAAAACCTTCTAACATTAATTTTTTAATTTTTTAAATTAATTTCTGAGAGAGATAGCGTGAACAGAAGAGGGTCAGAGGGAGAGGAAGACACAGAATCTGAAGCAGGCTCTAGGCTCTGAGCTGTCAGCACAGAGCCCGATGTGGTGCTCAAACTCAGGAACCATGAGATGACCTGAGCCGAAGTCGGATGCTTAACCGACTGAGCCACCCAGGCGCCCCATAAAACCTTCTAAATTTTTTTCTAGGCTCAGATGATGTCACTGGAGACTTCTGGAAGTTTAAAAAATTAATACCAATTCTACACAAAATAGAAGAGGAAGAAATACTTCCTACTTTTTCTACAAAGTATTATCCCAATACCAAAACCAGATTCAGAGAGTACAGAAAACTAAAGAATTATATCCCTCATTAACACACATGCAACATTTAAAAATATATATATTAGCAAATATATTCCAAAATATATGAAAAGAGTTAAATACATTACCAAGTGGGGACTCAATGCAGGGAAGGAAAACTATTAAATATTTGAAAATCAACCAGTATCATATATCATATTAACCAGCTAAAAATGAAAAATCAGGTGACTATATCCCATAGTGCAGAAAAAGCATTTGACAAACTAATATACCCATTCATGACTAAAAAACAAACAAACAACAACAACAAACACAAACATTTCAGAAAACCATAATAGAAGAAACTTCCTCAACTTACCAAAGAGCATCAGTAAGAAATATACAACAAACACATAATGCTGAAAAGCTGAATATTCTGCTCCTAAGACTGCAAACAAGGCAAGATATCCGTCCTCATCGGTATTATGCAAAATGTAACTGGAAACTCAAGGTACTGAAATAAGGTAAGAAAAGGAAATAAAAGGCATGCATTTAAAAAAAGCTGTAATAAAACTGCCCCTATTTGCAGATGATGTAATAATCTACATAGAAAGTTCCAAGTAATTTACAATAACTCATAGGACTAATAAGTAATGTCACATGATGAAAGCAGAATATAAAAATTAGTTGTTTCTATATATTATGTCTAATAATGTGAAAATTAAATGTAATATCATTTACAATAGTTCAAAGAGAATGAAATACTTCGGTGTCAGTAGAATAAAGGGAAAGACATACTATGTTCATGGATTGGAAGACTTACCAATAAAGTTGTCAATTTTCTCCAAATTGACAGATAGGCTTAGTTAAATTCCTATTATAATCCCAGAAGATTTCTTGTAGATACAGGCATGACCATTCTAAAATTTATATGGAAAACAAAGGAGCTAGAGTAGTTAAAACAATTCTGAGAAAGAAGAATAAATTGGGAGAAAGGAGACTACTCAATTTCAAGAATCATTATATTGTTACACAAATCAAGACCATGTGTTTTTTCCGGAGGGTAGAAATAAAGATCAATAGAGCAGAACAGAGATGCTAAAAACACCCCCACATAAGTACAGATGACTTACTTTTTACAAAGGCACAAAAGCAGTTAAATGAAGGAAGGATATTCTTTCCAATAAATAGTGTTGGAGCAATCGGATATCTAATTAAGGGGAAAAAAGAAGAGAGAAAAAGAAATTTTATTTAAATCTTGTTATACAAAATGGATGAAAGACTCAAATGTTAAATGTAAATTTGTAAATCTTTTAGTGGATAACATAAGAGAAAATCTTCAGGACCTAGGGCCTAGCAAAGTACTCTGGGATATCACACCAAACACACAATCCATTAAAAAATAATAATAAGTTGACTTCATCTAAATTAAAAGTATTTGTCCTGAAAGATCCTATAAAGAAGGTAAAAAGGCAAGACACAGACTGGTATAAAATATGTGCAAACCATATGTGTGACAAGGCATTGTATCTAGACAATATTAAGAACTCTCAAAACTCAAGAGAAGAATATACATATATATACACCCATTCTGGATCTTTATTCCAGAGAACTAAAACCGTATGTCAACACAAAGACCTGAATATAATTATTCATAACAGCTTTATCTATGATAACCCAAAGAGGAAAACACCCCAAAGTCCTTCAATAATAGGTGAATGATTAAATAATGATAGTATATCTAGGCAGTGGAATACTACTCAGCAATAAAAAGCGAGTGATTATGCACACATTAAATTGAATGGATCTCAAGGGTATTATGCTCAGGGAAAAAAGTCAATCTCAGAAGTTCACCTACAATGTGATTCCATTTACTGTCTCAACATGACAGAAGTAGAGAGATGGGAAACAGATTTGTGGTTGCCAGGATTTAGAGATTGTGCACACATCAGAGAGGGACTAAGGGAATAGAAGTATAAAAGAGGTACAGTGAGGGAAATCTCTGGAGATGGAATAGTTCTGTATCTCTGTGTCTGGATTGGAGTGGTGGTTACCTAAATCTATGTACGTGGATAAAATGGTGTAGAACTATACATACACATTATGCCCATGTCAAATCCTGTGTCAAATCCCATGGACTATATTTATGGAAGATGTAACCATTGGGAGAAATCACTGGGTGAAGGGTACACATAATCTCTTTGTGTTAAGTTTGCAACTTCCTGTGAATCTATAATTAATTCAAAATTAAAAGCTTATACAAGGAGAGGATACTCTTAGCTCATGAACAGTGTAGATTCATCGATGAGTTCCAGTGCAGGAAATGGATTTGCCCTCTATGCTCTTACAAATGCACAGATTTGTGAGTTCATTGTGACTTGACCTAAAGGGAGCTTGGACCTTCAAGCTTGGGTGCATTAGAATCATGGCCAGATGCACAATTCCAATTGCTGAGTCTTTCTAACCACCCAAAATGTGTCTGTGGCAGTTGGGAACTCTGTGAAAAAATAACTCCAGACTGGCAGGTCTGACATCCCCGGAAACATCACTTTTTTGTTGTAGTCAAGGTGTGACCCAGATTTCTGGGTTCTCTTCAGTTTAATTCAGTACATAGTTGCTGACCACCCTGGGACAAGCACTGGATCAGGCTCCACGTTCCCTACAGCCACCTGCAGACGGAATACACTGATTAATGGAAGATACTGGTTCTGATTCTCTGATTCTACAGTCTCAAATTCAGGGGTCTCCACTTTGGGGCATTTGGCCAGGTACCAATCCATTCATCTCCAGACCAAACCAAACCAAATCAAACCAGACCAAACCAAACCAAATCAAACCAAACCAAATCAAACCAAATCAAGCAAAACAAAACAAACAGTTAAATAAATCTGCTCAAGGATCTGAAATAAGCCACAATTCATAACATGTTTGTGTGGATTCTTGACTTTTGGCACAAGTAGCAATTCTGCATGAAAAATAAAATTTAAAAAGCACAAAAGTGTACTTAGGTTTTGACCTAATAGTAGTTCATAAAACCTATCCTAAGGAAATTCTTCAATATGGGAGATCAAACTATATGCAAGATGTTCATCATTAAGATTAAAATATAAGACAGGGGGGCCTGGGTGGCTCAGTCGGTTGAGCGTCCGACTTCAGCTCAGGTCATGATCTCAGAGTTCATGGGTTCGAGCCCCGCATCCGGCTCTGTGCTGACAGCTCAGAGCCTGGAGCCTGTTTCAGATTCTATGTCTCCTTCTCTCTCTCTCCCCCTCTCCCACTCGCCCTGTGTCTCTCTCCCTCTCAAAAATAAAAATTAAAACATTTTTTTAAATTAAAAAAAGGAAAACATCAGAAAGAACACACTAAATCTTACTGGTTTTGTGTTACAGAAGTGGAATGTCACACTTCAGCTCCCCTCCCCTCTCATCTCTTCTCTTCTACCTGTTACTGGTCCTGCGACTATGAAACCACATCACAATGTACTTTTTAAACATGACAGATACAATTAGATTTCTTTTGATTGCTGTCCCTAAGTCTATTCCTACCTCTTGCCAAATGCACAAACACACATAACCACACATCCTAAGGGTAAGTTTTCTCATCAGTTTGCTGTGCTTTTCCTTGAAGTCCCTTTTGTATACATTGACAACACATGTTGTTATGTGTATTTACATAAATGGTATCCTGTTGTGTGGATTGTTTTGTTACTTGATGTTTATATTCAATGCGACTTGGAGATCATTTGATGTTAATATGTATCTTTATGCCAATATCCACCCATCATTTTAATTGTCAGATTATATCCTATACTGGATTTTTTAACCATCTTTCCATTGATGAACATTTAGTTGCTTTCATTGTTTTGCTATTTTAAAACTGCAATGGACATTAAAGTCCATGTTTCTGCAGTTCACAAATGTCTTATAATGTGATTATATTAATTTTATAATGAAAAACACATTTCAAAACAAAATGATTTGATTATATTAACCATCGTGTTATTGGGAAATCAATCATGCATTTTATAAAACATTAGAGGGAAAAATGTACTTCGGATGGGAAATTCTAATTATCGTATATTAAATGCAAACCCGAATGACTCTCAAGTGTTTTCAATATGCTTTAAATATATTTTAATTTACATTTTAAAGACAATATTTGTGCAAAGGCAATACATTATTTTCCAGAACTTCCAGGAGTAAAATTAACCCACAGATATGGCTTTGCTAGGAAATTTTTAAAATTATATTATATTCCTGTTGAGACCCTAGTAATGGTGATTTTTTTAAATTTTGTTCATCAGGTATTTTGGATCTCAGTTAGTCCTGCTGTAATTGCAGAGACAGAAAAATCCACCAGGCTTCAGAAGGCCTACATTTCAGCCTTCTAAGCTCCAGACATCTTAAGTTTTCTAGAGTCGAAGTAATTTTATAATTAACCTTGCCTTTCCCTCTACTCAGCAAATGGTAGGACTCACTCCCCAATGAAGATTAATAATCATTTGAGGGCATTTTTAATTAATCTTTTATCCAACTGACACAAAAACTAATTTGGTGATAGATGTGTTTATTTAACGTAAAAGAGGAAAATTGGAAAACAAGGAGCATGTCCTATCAGGAATAAGTTCACACACACACACACACACACACACACATTGTGCCTTCCAGGTCAATGTCTCTATGAGATGGCCGATGGCATGAATAAACAGGCATTTAATAAACAGTTCAAAATTAGCTAGCTAATGAAAAAGGGAAATTTAAACCTAAATTTACAGATAACGATGTTGCCTGCTTATAATCTAAGCTAAGGCAGAAGGTCAAACTGAAGGACAAGTTATGAATTGCACAGAATCTATGGTAGGCTCTCCTCCATCTCACATTCTATTGCCTTCGTTAAAGCAGCCGTCACATATTGCCTGGGCAATGACAATGGTCTTTTCGGGGGCCTCACTGCCCTGCTCTCAGCCTCTCAGAACCGACACATACGGCACATTTGTTCACATCGACCCATCCAAAATCCAGTTCTGGTCATCTGCTCAAATCCAATGGAGTTGCGCCAAAGCTTTAGCGGAAACTCGCTGCCTCTTAAGAGTCCCTACCACCAGGTCGTTCAGAATCTAGGTCAGCCCGGTCCCTGGCTGCCTGTCTTCCTCTTGCCTGCCCCCCTTGCAGGTGACGTCTCCCAGCCCCCCATCCCAAGCATGGATCTGCTTGGAGCTTTCGACACTTCATGCTTTCTCCCCTCGTTGTTCAGCTCAAAGACACTCTGGTTGGAATCTCCTTCTCTTGCCTGCCTTGGCCTGCTGAGATCTCTTCATTCTTTAAGCCCAATCACGGCCTCCAGGAAGCCTCCCCTGACCTTGCCCTCCAGTCTGAGTTAAATGCTCCCCACCCCTTGGAGTGATTACAGTGCAGAGTTCTAGCACTATGTCCACACCTTATTTTAGTATATATATCTTGACTCCCTGGCCTTTCAGCAATTGTAATAGCTTGTGCTTAAGCCTTACAATGAACATCTGGCATCAGGTTATAATTCAAAAATATTTGAGTAAATGAATAGATGAATGAATACATAATGAATAAATGAACTGGCTACACATAGATGCTAGAGCTTTTTCACCTGTTTTTGTTTTTTCCCAAAGGTTCTGAATATTTTCAGATCAGGTTGTCTGTGTCCCCTGAATCCCCCCCCCACCAACTGTTTAGATCCACTGACTTGGGGCTCTTCTTTTCTGAATTTTAGCTCCTGCTTTGATTCCGTTCCAATTTAGCATCAGTCTCCTAAATCTGACTGGGGCCATAAGAATTGCTCTTAAATATTGGTAGCTTGAATTAGCCACTGTAAGAGCATTTATACTGTGGACATAGAGAAATCCTACAAAAGAGGGTTTTTTGTTTCAGGGAGCCAGCTTTTACATTTACCAGCATATCACTCCATGCACATGTGCACGTGTGTGTGTATGTGTGTATGTATGCATAGCTATTACTTTTACTTTATGTTTATTTTCCTACCCTAACAGTATTTTAAGTCCTAAATGATAAGAGGCCTATATTTTGTTTATATAAATTAAAAAATGTGCTTCCTTATTTCTAGAATATGCTTCATCTACTTCCAAAATGTGTTGCCTGGAGAAAATATTGTCTTCAAGATCTAAATGTAAGATAAAAAAACTGTGAGAGCAAGAGAAAAATCCATGATGCTAATATTCAGATCCACAAAGCTACAATGACAAAGGATTAAATATTAGCTCGGTGCTTCATTACAGCTACAAGAAAAAAATTGGCATTTTTTACTTTACTTCATTGTCTATTACTAAATAGTGACTGAAGGATAACGTACATTGGCCCTGAACAAAAACATTATAATTATTTTTAAAGTTTATTTATTTATTTTGAGAGAGAGAGCATGTGTGCAAGTGGGAGGGGGGCAGAGAGAGAGGGATAGAGGGAGAAACCAAAGCAGGCTCACACTATCAGCACAGAGCCTGACACCAGACTTGATGTCATGAACCGTGAGATCAGGACCTGAGCTGAAATCAAGAGTTGGACACTCAACTGACTGAGCTACCTGGGTGTCCCGTGAAAAGTAATTTTTAATTCCTGTTGGCCATACACAGTGTCATAACTTATTTTCACTCAGTCTTCGCTACAACAGAGGTAATTCTTTTTATCATTTTGTAACAAAAAGGCATTGAAGCTTAGAGAAGTTATGTGCCTTGTCCAGGGCCATGTCCTCCGGGAAACGCCCTCCTGGGCCCTCCAGGGTCACTTAGTCTGCACAAGAAGATCATAGTTTCTCACCTGCACCTTTTCCATGCACACATCACTTTGTATCTTTCATCATGTTACAAGAATCAGGTTTACTGTTGCACAAGCTGCTTCATCCAGGTCACGGTGTAATCAGTCATCGAAGAATATTTACATCCAGGAAAATGATAGACAATAGAAGTTCGTTTTTTGATCCATCTTCAGTGGAAGTGTCTTCCATCACCGGCATGCGGCATCTGCCCTTCCTGCACCTCCAGCCGGTGTTCACACCCCCTCGGTGTCAGTGACCACTAGCCACCATCACAACCCCAATCCATTGTTCCCGGTCATTGTCTTATATCGTCTGCCTGCCTTGGCTACCAGCGTAATGGCTACCATGAAAGTTTTATCCAACAGACGAAAATGTCTTCTCTGTGCTGATTATTTACAAACATGTCCTAAATAAGTAGAGGTCATGAGTTTCAGAGGTAACTCGGGAAGGTTGTTTTGCTGGGGCTCAATAATGTGGACCCTGGGCACAGCTGTCTTAGGATCTTACTGGACAGGACAGGATTTCAGAGCTCTGCAGTTATTTCATATGCATTATTCTTAACACTAACTTCCTCAAATGTTACTTACCCATTTACCCAGCCCAAGCGCTGGGTTTTCTGTACCAAAATGAGAGACGGCTCAAAGTTAAAGCCACAGGGCACCTGGGTGGCTCAGTCGGTTAAGTGTCCAGCTTTGGCTCAGGTCATGACTCATGGTTCATGAGTTCAAGTCCTGCATAGGTCTCTGTGCTGACAGCTCAGAGCCTGGGGAGCCTGCTTCAGATTCTGTGTCTCCCCTCTCTCTGTCTCTCCCCCACTTGCACTCTATCTCTCTCTCTCAAAAAAATAAATAAACATTAAAAACAAAAACAAAGTTAAAGCCTATGGCATAGGTTTGAGTTAAAAACACAGCAAAAACAAACTCTTTATGTACAGGCCAAATCTACTCATGGCAAGAAGTTTCCAGTGTGATGTGTAATTTGAATGTTTATTAAGGTTTCATTTGGATTTGGCTGTTTTGGAGCCTCTCACTGCTTTCCTGTATAACATAAACAGTGGAATGGCCCAGGATTACCAGCAGAGTGTGGCTCCCCAGAGCTCTTGCCCAGATGATTAACAGATACCATATGCAGTTAAGTTCAAGACAAAAACGAAGTTTTTCCTAGTGATCCAGTACCGTAGAAAGTGCTGAGCAAACAAGATTCAGTCCCTGTTCTTTAGGACCCAATTCTCCTCAGACAGAGGGAGAACCACACACACACACACACACACACACACACACACACACACACACACACACACAAGCTATAGTGTGGAAAGGGCTATCACAGGCACTTGTGCAGGATGTTATGAAAGCACAACAGGGGAGGGGGTGTGAACACAGGGTGGGTGTGGAGAAAAGGCAGGTAACAAATGCAGGTGATGGAAAACTTGAATCTGTAAATAATCAGCACCGAGAAGACATTTTCGTCTGTTGGATAAAACTTTCATGGTAGCCATTACGCTGGTAGCCAAGGCAGGCAGACGATATAAGACAATGACCGGGAACAATGGATTGGGGTTGTGATGGTGGCTAGTGGTCACTGACCCCGAGGGGGTGTGAACACCGGCTGGAGGTGCAGGAAGGGCAGATGCCGCATGCCGGTGATGGAAGACACTTCCACTGAAGATGGATCAAAAAACGAACTTCTGTTGTCTATCATTTTCCTGGATGTAAATATTCTTCAATGACTGATTACACCGTGACCTGGATGAAGCAGCTTGTGCAACAGTAAACCTGATTCTTGTAACATAATGAAAGATACAAAGTGAAGTGTTCATGGAAAAGGTGCAGGTAAGGGTGTGTGGTCTTTCCGTATAGACACTGTGACCCTGGATGGCCCAGGAGGGCGTTTCCCAGAGGACATGGCCCTTGGGCTGGGTCTAAAATACACCACATCAGGGCATGTGGGAAACTCAAGTGCCAGGGTAATTTTATGGCTTAAAAAAAAGCTGGAAAAATGAATAACCAGAATGATAAACTTGGAATTAAGACAGAAGCATGGATGCAAAGGCTGGGAACAGAGGTGACGAGCACAGAGCTTAGAAAACGCTGCATACCAAGGACATCAAGGCTGTCTGTTCGCTACCCACAGACTTAAAGTGTTTAAGTCATGCACGACTTGTGGTGTGTGATCTCCGCTACTAACTCCAAACCTGGCCCCAATTTCCAGGGGTGGACATTCTTCCTCTCTTAAAGCATCACGTATATCATCTTATCGTTATGTGCAACTGCTTGTTTCCTCTGAACACCCTGAGCTCAAGGATGATGCCTGTGTGTCCCCAGAACCAGACACAACCCCTGGGACATAGTGGGCACTCAGTGGTTTTTGCGGTCGGAACTCTGTAGAATGGCTCTTGGCAGGCTTGTTAAAATGTATAAAATGACTAGCACATGCCTGTCTCCACAGCCTGGTGTCCTTAACAAGCCGCTAGGGATGGCAGAGCAGGACCCAGAACCACGGGTGAAGGTGTCTTCCTACCTAGTGATGACTGACCCACCCAGTGGGCAGATATATAGTATGGGGCCCTCCGAGAGGAACCCTGGGGGGTGCCGGAAGACTTTTTGTCTTCGCAGCAGGTGTGGAGGGACTTGCCTGCCAGGTTAGACCGCTAACAGGGCAGACCCAGGTGCTCTGCCCCGAGACGCCCTGGGGGAGGGGACACGGCTAGGTCCTCAGAGCATCACGCATAAATCACCTCCTGGTTCAGAGCCAGGACGTCCCCCGACCCCGACCCTGCCCCCGCGTGCCTTACACCTGGATGCCACCAGGCCTGGCCCCGCGGCCCCGCACCTGTCCCGGCCTCCTCGCTCCTGGAACCCGTGAAGATGAGCTGGCGCCCGGCCTGCCTCTAGGCGTCCTGAGTGGGGCGGCTGAGGACCGAAATTAGCTGGGACGGGGCCGTTTGACAGTCAGCGGGCCAAGCCGGCACCTGCGGTCTGAGTCACTGCCTTTAGCTGTTTATTAAGCGGTGACAGTGACAGCTAAATCGTGAAGACGAAGGGCCCTTTCTCTGTGGGTGGGTTCCGGTAACGTCATGGGCAGCTTCGACAGGCGGGTGTTTGGAAGACATTCGGGGGCTCTTTCAGCAAAATGAAAATCTCCTCGTTATTGTTACCTGCTTGTTATAACATTATTATTCCTCGAAGAGCCTCGGGAAGTGCTCCCACAAGCTCAGGAGCATGTGGCCTTGTCCAGGGGCTCCCTGGTTAGCTGAGGGGGGGGGGGACTGGCGACGTTTTCCCCCCACCTGCAGGCGAGGCTAAGTAACCCTGGCCTGGAAATGAGCCATTATGGGAGGTCTTCCAGGGGGCTCCCTCATCGGGGGCGCTGGGAAGCCAGGACCAGAGATGGATGTGGCTTTCTTCAGGTTTGCCTTTAACGAGGCCTGCCTACCTCCCAGGGACCAATTTCTGAAAGTCAGGGAAATATATGCACGAGCCTATGTGCGTGTGCACACACATACACATTTTTGTAACAGCACATATACTGTTTTCTACAACCGAGGCCAAGTTCTCAGTGCAAGTAGGACTCATGAAAGAAGAGGCCTGAGGCAGGTGCACCGGAGCTTAGCCCCTAAAGACCTGGATTGGAAACCCCCAAGCCCTTAACTCCATGCTCCGCAATTTCATCTTGGAGGAGTCTCTTGCTTCATGCACGCCCAAGTTTTTTCATGCTCCAAATGATGAGAATAATAATTTCTACCTTCAAGGATGGTTTCAAAAGTCAATGAGTTCATTCGAGATTGCTCAGCCTCAGCACTATTAATATTTGAGCCAAATAATTCTTTGCTGTGGAGGCTGTTCTGGGCATGCAGGCTGCTTAGCACGAACGGGGGGCATAGAGGTAAAAGAGAACAAGGAAGAAGTAACAATATTTACAAATCACCTAAGTGGGCATACTGTACATGACAAAGCCCCAGCCGCATTTCAAAGTTATAGGTTAAGAAATCCGATTAATTTAGCATGATAACATTTGGGCTCCATACTACCATGAAAATGCTGTATTAAATTAAACAAATTCTGTTTCTTTCTTCCTGGTAAAGGGGAGGGAAAAAAAGAAAATGAGTAACACATTAAATTGCCAGGATATTAATTATACAGAGCTACATATTAAATGTTATGCATCTAAGGAGCTAATTTTCTTCACAATGTTATTATTACTTGTTACTTGTATAGCACCATTGATGTAAACATACTGTTTTATAAATACTCCCGTAAAGTTTATTGCTTTTATATGAGCGTGCCATATAATTATGCATTTACCTTCTAATAAGCGATGTGAGAAGCACAACTCACTCACGGCAAAACTCCACTGCGCTCGCATCCATCTGACTTTCTAAAAATCTCTGGGTAGCAACGTCAGGCATGTTGTGCGAGAGACAGAACTGGTATCATCTGAGTAAACAAGAGTCTCAAGAAAAATCTATTTTTGTTATTTTTTTTCTACTTTAAGGAAACAGGCCACTCTTTCTCAGAAAGAGTTTCACACCGTGGGGTATTTTTTGGAGGAGGGTATTTTTGATTTTTTGTTTGCTCCTCCACTGGGCTGATCTATCCCTGTCAAGACAAGGCAGGTTGCACGTGGGTGGAAAGATAAACCACACTGAACGTTCTCGTTGTGAGTTAGGTCACCTTAAATACCGCATGGCAAGTTTTTTCAGAAGGGAGAAAATGCAACAAAAAGAAAACACACACACACACACACACACACACACGATTGACAAGCCAACATGGATTCTATTCTAAAAGAAAACTTAGTCCTTCAGCTCCGATCACTCATGTGAGCAAAACCCATCCTGCCCTTTGTCTGCCATGGGCAGGGAAGATAGCGGGCAAAATGCCCAGTGGCTGGGCTCTCTCTGATGAAACAACCATTGATACATCCTGTGCAATTAGCCCGAGAGCAATTTCTACCTCAGATACATTAGCAGAAAGTTCCTTGGAGAATACAAGATAGTCACTATATTGGTCAAAAATATTAGCAACTTTGTGGCTCTTTTCCTTTGTCGTCCCCACATGGTTTGTAGTATTAGACACCTAAGACCCTGCAAATGTTTATTTTTAAAAAGTGCATTGAAGGTGTACACCAGATAGGACCCTGCATAGAGCAGGCAATAAATAATCTTCCCTTTCCATCATCAGGATTGAAGCCCTCAACTTTAACAACAAGGACAGCCTCACTACTTATTTATGTATTAAGAAAATGGCTCCAAAGTGAAAACCACACATCCCTGGGCTTGAAGGTAGGTCCACAGGAGCTTAGACCCTGAAGACCTGGATTTGAAACCCCCAAGTCTGAGGATGTTATGTAGCGTGTGAACTTGTCAGATAGGGTTACAAGGCCTGAAAACCTTCCAACTGAGGTCCTTGCAAATTGCAAAGAATAGAAGCCAATGGTAATGAGTGATGTTGATCTTTGAAAAATAAGTGGTGATTTGAAATAAAAAACAGATTGATCTGTTATTTGTTTATTATTTTTTAATGTGTATTGGTTTTTGAGAGATGGAGAGAGACAGAGAGCAATCAGGGGAGGAACAGAGATAGAGAGAGACACAGAATCCCAAGCAGAGCCCAGGCTCTGCACTGACAGCAGTCAGCCCAATGCGGGGCTTGAGCTTCCTAATAGTGAGATCATGATCTGAGCCGAAGTTGGACGCTTAACCGACTGAGACTCCCAGGCAACCCCAAGACAATCCTTTAAAAATCTCCATCACACAAGTTTTTAATGTATCTATCTTTTTGCCAGTCTAAGATATCTCTACAGGTATTTTAGTCTGGAGAAAAACTTCTGAAAATCTTTGTCAGAGTAACAGAATTCATCTAAAATATGTTTTTAAGCTCTCTATATATCAATGATTTTACTTAATTATCTATTTGAAAATAGATTTATAGTATACCTTGTTCAATCCATTTTCCCTGTCAGATACAATGTCTTCCCAATGGGAAGGGTCAAAAATCCTCAGCCAAATGAAGGAGGAGGTCACAATGTGGGAAGGATCAGGATGCTTAGAGAGGAAGGCACCCTTTCCTCCCTTCTCACCCCTTGGGCAGTGAGTCACCAACTCAAGAGAAGTCCTGCAATACTATTACTAACCATTCACTCAGAGAATTCATTCATTCTGTTCACTCAGAGTTGTAACTTCAGGTTGTTGTTTTTCTTTTTTTTTTCATAGTTTGAAATAAATACTTGAGGGATTTGCCAAAACCCTGATCACCTCAAATAGAAGTTGAGATAATTTAACACTTGATATGGGGAGAAGTACGTTTCTAAGGAAAAAAATGTAAAACAAGAAAGTTTATCTAAGTAGTATGAGACAATAATTTAGATCAGAAATGGAAACACATTACAGTAAAGTGATGCAAATAGAAAGGAAAGCAAGTGCATAGCTGGTAACTGTGTGCTTCATGTTAAGAAAGTAGCGATCTAGATCCTTTCACATGGGAACCACCAGATATGTCTCTGATTTATACCGTTTTCCTACACCTGGAAACTTCATGTGTGAACACTCTGTTCTCATCTTTGGGGGCTCAGGGCAAAACCAGCTCGGTGTGAAGTCCACGGGACATTGCAGTACCAAGGTGAAGTCTTAGAGTAAATTCTACATAGGAATTACACTGGGCTTTGGTGAGATTACAAAACAACAGAAATCAGATCCTCAACCTGCCTTCTCTGTTCTCAACAATTTGAGCTGATATATGGGTGCTAATTGTTACCTCTTGAGTCTCGTGGCATTTTCCGGGACAGTTCCCAATTAAAATCTCCTGGTCTATTGAAAGCGCATCTGTTAGCACACAGAGAGTGAGCAGTGCTAAAATGGTGGTGCTGAGGAGACAGGGAAGGGCGCCTGATCAGGGCTGAGGGGCTGCTGCAGGCTCCTTACAGAAAGGGATTTTAATCATGAGTGGGACTTAATTTGGTGAAAGTGAATTGGGAGGGCAGAGCTCCAGGCAGACCAGATAACAGATAGAAAGGTTTGGTGTCAAAGAGCCTCGAACATCTAGGAGCTTAAAGAATCTCAGTAGATCCAGTTCAGTGTACAAGGTAGTGGGAGGGGGGTGGGGGGGAGGAGAGCAGGGTTAAGGGGGGCAGGGGAGGGGACGGTCCAAACAGTTGAGTAGGAGCCAATCCTAACGTCTAAGGACCCTGACATACTTCTAAGCAGGAGCACTTCATCCTGGGAGGGATCTTCTAGATTAAGGGAGGAATCCAGAGAGAGGAACGTTGAGCCATGTCCCATGAAGAGCATCTCAGCCTGACAATGGGCAGGTTGTCTATTCCAGGACCTTCCTCCTCAGGTCCAGAGGCCACTCATGGTCAGGAGACAAATGGTGTTAATGAAGAGATTCTAATGAATAAATGTACCTAATGAAAGGACTTAACATTAGGAAATACAAAAATGCTTGATTGTTTCTGATTAAGTCTACAGATTAATATTTAATTGAAAACATTAAAATGTCATTACGATATCTTTTTCACCCGATACATTTTTTTTTCCATTTAAAACATCTAATCATGCGTCTAAAATCTTTGATGAATAGTGAAAAGCAAAAACAGAAACAAAAACAAAAACCTCATAATTTCCTGCTTCCACTAGTCCAGTTCCAAATTATTTAACAAATCTTCAGTGGATTTTCTTCTAGTTTTTTTTCCCCTCATGAGTGGGCATTTCCCCACATTCATACTCATATCACGTATATAGTTGTAACCTTAATTTTCCCATAACATCATACCAGAGACATTTTTCTTATTAGTAGAATTCCTTAACGATCATTTTAAATAAAAAGAAAATATTTGATCTAAAAATGCACTCTATCTCTCTTCCTGTTCTGTAGATGGTGATCACCATTTTGCTCTTATACATGATCTATTTATGTAAAATTTCCTAGTGTTTTTGGATTATTCATTTGGGATTGGTTCCTAGACATGGAATTTCTACTCTGTGTGTATCAATACACTTATATCCCTTTGTTCATATTACAAAATATTTTCCAAGTGGATTCTACCAATTTATGCTCAGACCAGATGCTCTGGAAGACAAGCCTTCTGGAGGACAAGTGAAGACTTCCGGCCACACTGTGTTCCACATTGTATCATCCTTCTTGGTGGAGAAGGGGAGCTTGATCCTTGTGGATGCTTCTGACAGCCCAGTGGAGGTTACACAGTGGAGATGAAAAGATGGTGCTTCCGGGCCCATGTTCACCTTGAAGTCGTCGGGAATCAGATCTCCACGGCCTCTTTATGCATCTCAGAACATGCCTCCAAAAGCACTTACACAGCAGCCATGGAAACTAGTGTCTCTCTCCAGGGCAAAGGGCAGATTTGTTTTCTGAGCAGGGTCTTAAAGCTAAGTGTCCCTCAGAGGGCAAAGCCAGGCAGGTTTTGCTAGAAGCCTTCTCACACTGAGGTTTCCTGAACTCATTTCTTAGCTGTGACACAGACCCAGGTGTGGACAACGTGCGTCTGGGCCCTCCGCATGGCCCCAGGAGCTGTGAGGGACAAGCGGAGCGGGTGCGAACGTGAGGTTCATGCTGCCTGCTGTGTGTGGATGCTAAGCCAAGTTCACGTGGGTTCACCCTTTCCTCACCAACTGAATCTCCAGAGGGGTGGTGGTGGCGAGTCAGGGCAGCAGCTGTAGACGCCCCTGCAGCTCGGGGGGCATGCTGGACCAAAGACAAGTCATGTGAGCACCGACCACTGATATCTCTGCCCAAGAAAGAGCAGAAAACAGGACCTGGCTTCTGAGGAGGACTGTTAATTTTATCAATTTCTCAAGGGCCTGCATTAGAGCCATTTGTATTTGCTTATAGGGGAGGATGAGGGATAAACGCTGAGACTCTGGGATCAAACATACTTAGACTCAACCGTCTGTCTCACTGCTTACTCCCTGAATGACCTTGAACATGCCACTCCCCTCTCCAAGCCTCAGTTCCCCACGTGTGTAATGGGAGTACTAAGGGAGTCCCACAGATTTGTTTAATGAGGTATAAGGCACATGGTACGTAGAACAGCTCGTAGTATGTACTAAATGTATATTAACTATCAATATCTTGGGAACTTGATTACAGGATTTGAGCAGATTTTTAGTCTCCCAAGGTTACAAAGGTTGATTACAACCAGATAGTCTGGAATACAGAGAAATCTCAGTTGGTAATCAACTTATTTCTGTAATTTTACTGAAGAAAAAAGGAGAATCCAAATAGTGACCTGCTTTCTGCTGAACTAGACACAGGACTATCACCAGGAAATCACCAGGATACAGGACACTCAATATCAGCTCATTTAACCTGCCTGACAGAATCTTAATTTCCCTGTGATCATCAAGTCAGATCTTACCTACTAAAATCACAGGAGACGGCATGAAAAGCAGCAATAGGGAAAAACATAAAGGCACAGGCATGAACATCCCATAAAGAAAAGGTAGGCCAGCTCAGAAAGTAAAATGCTAGTCATTCACAAATGTTGAGTAAAATTAGACAATGCATCTCAAAAGTGTCTGCACACACATTATACTGTTGTATAAATTACAAAACTTATGATTACAAGCACTCAGATCCTATAGAAATGTAAACCAATATGAATTAATAATGTAAAGTAATACATTAAATACTCCACAAAGTGATTCAACAATTCCTGGTGATTTTATCTAGTGTCTCTGCCACCTCAGTGTGATGGCTCCTTGGTCACCGTGATGGGGAAGAGGACTCGATGTCTGCCTCCAGCCTTCTGTATTGCAGCCCAGAACTAGCGTTCATTCTTACATCCACAGCCCAGTGGCAACAACTAACTAGTCACAGGGACCGGAGGATGGGAAACAGACTTACCGCTTGAGGAGTTCCACTCTCTCTGGCGCAGTCCAAAATATAACTGGCCCATTCTGTTCCCTGGATGACTTCTTTTTTTTTTTTTTTTTTTTTTTATATATTTTTATTTATTTCTAGGAGAGAGAGAGAGACAGCGTGAACAGGGGAGGGTCAGAGAGAGAGGCAGACACAGACTCTGAACAGGCTCCGGGCCCGAGCTGGCAGTCAGCACAGAGCCCGACGCGGGGCTCGAACCCACGAACCGCGAGATCATGACATAGCGAAAGTCGGACGCTTAACCGACTAAGCCACCCAGGCGCCCTTTTTTTCTTTTTAATGTTTTTTATTTATTTGTAGGAGAGAGAGAGAGAGACAGCGTGAGCAGGGGAGGGTCAGAGAGACAGTCAGTCACAGACTCTGAAACAGGCTCCAGGCTCCGAGCTGGCAGTCAGCACAGAGCCCGACGCGGGGCTCGAACCCACGAACCGCGAGATCATGACCTAAGTGAAAGTCGGACGCTCAACCGACTAAGCCACCCAGGCGCCCCTCCCTGGATGACTTCTAAGAAGACTTCTAACTAACGTGTAACTTCACGTAACTTCTAGCTAACATGTAACTTCTAACTAAGCTGTAACTTCTAACACATAATACATGTAGAAAAGAGTTTGATGCAAAAGTTACTTAGAATCTTATTTAAAAAAAAACTAGTGCTTAATCTGATAAAAGGCTCATTACCCACAGAACTCAAATATTGCAAACATGCCATTATGTAGAAGGAATAAACAAGATTTCACTGTTTTGAATGTTGGATAAGACCATATAGACTAGTTACATAAAACAGAACATTCTTCTATTTGCAGCCGATTTGTGCACACACACACACACACACACACACACACACACACACACACACTGTATTCGCCAGGATTGCGTGCACCTAGGGGGGCCAAAGAGCTGAGCTGAAAGTGTAGTAAGAGGAAAAGTCACACCACCCTCTCTCCAGTTGGTTTTCAGCCGCTCTCCTCACCAACAATGGTGCAGACATACCCTTGTGCGGATCAGCTTTGGTTCCAGGGAGAAAACACAGGAGGAGTGCTGTGACGTGTGTAGCCCTGTGCTGGTCCTCGTCTAACGTCTAAATCCCACGGCGTGTTTTCCCAGTCTCAGTCCTGCCTGAACATTATTCTCTTTACTTTCAGATTTGCCCTCCTTTCCCACTCACTTATTGTCTCTTTTCTGTTTATCTATTTATTTTGAGAGAAAGAGATGGAGAGAGAGGGAGAGAGAGAGGAAGGGAGAGAGAGGGAGAGAGAGGGAGACTATGGGGGGGTGGTTTCAGAGAAAGAGGGGACAGGGGATCTGAAGCAACCTCTGTGCTGAGAACAGACAGCCTGATGTGGGGCTTGAACTCCCAAACCGTGAGATCATGCCCTGAGCCAAAGTCAACGAACTGAGCCACCCAGGTGCCCCCTCACCTATAGTTTTGTGTTGAGGTGAGTAGATGATAGAGCTTAGAGAGTCAAAAGTTCCTGGAGTGAGGGATCTTTTTAACACTGATAAGACTTACCATCTACTAAAAGTCAACTATTAAGACTTACCATCTATTAAAAGTCAACTATTAAAACAATGAGCCAAGTATGTTCCTAATATTAACCCTGTTCCTCAGGTACTCGTACTAGTGTATGAAATGGGTGTCTCTGCCTATTTCCCAGATCCTCCCCCATGCTGATTGTGGCATCTGGCACAGAGCAGAATCTCAAAAATAATGTATAATAAAAGAATAAGTGAATAAAGGTTGTTTTTGGAAAATAACACTAATTACGAAACCCTTTCTACTGGCACGAAGTAGAGTATTTCCTTTAGCATCAACATGGTTATCTTAGTGCTCAGCAACCCTGATGTGGACACAGAGCAGTGTTCGTTCACAGGAAGTGGATATTTCAGAGTACAGCTCATGTCTCTGGAGTTGTTGACTGAATCGGTCTTGGATTTTAAAACTGATAGAAGTGCAGTAACCAAGGGTTGGGGGCTGGCTGGTTGGCTTCCTCGGACTAAAGCAACACCTACATCATCAAGCCTCTTCCTTCTGCTGCCAAAGAATTAAAAAAGTTGGTTTGACATTTGATTCTTGATGATCCATGACTTGGGAATGGGGAGTGAGAGATGACGCAAAGCACAATTACCTACCCTGATTTTTAAGGAAGAATTGGTAAGCTTCTTTACTTTGAATGTGCTGGTGTCTGTCATTTGAGAAAGTCACCCTAAACCACATTCTGAAACTATTCAATGAAAAAGAGACTCAGAAATGATTGTGTCTCTGCCAGTCTATCCTTTTCTTATAATTGTGCAGGATGACTTCACCGCTTAGAAAGATAGGTCACTGCCATGGTCACCATAATCACCATCATCATCATTATCATCATGGTCATTGTCTCTTCATTTACTGAACAACTACTGGGTGCCACGGCCTCCATTTACCACTCATATTGCTTGACTGCTATACAACAATCTTGAGCTAAGTACCAATATTCTCATATTTTGGAAGAGGAAGCCAAGGCTTAAGGAATTAAGTTAATTTATGAAAGTCATATAAACTCTTTTATGTGACAAAACTAGATTAAAGTGACAAAACAAGATCAAAACCCAAGTTTGCACAACTCTGGACCCTCTGGCTTATATGTTATCCCGTGGATCAAACCACAGTTTCACTTTATTTGATTTTGCACTTCAATCCATTATTTCAGAGGATGGAAGAAAAATTTAATTATAAAAACTTTTGTCTGAAAATAAATTATCTCCCAACTTCTATTCGTTAAAAACAGGCAGAAGAGAAAACACAAATGAAAACTGCCATGATGGGGTGCCTGGGTGGCTCCGTCGGTTAAGCGCCCCACTCTTGGTTTTTGCTCGGGTCATGATCTTACAGTTTATGAATTCGAGCCCCGCGTGGGGCTCTGCACTGGCAGTGTGGTACTTGCTTGGGATTCTCTCTCTCCCTCTCTCTGGCCCTCTCCCACTTGCTCTCCCTCTTTTTCTTAAAATAAATAAAACTTTGAAAAAGAGAAAGAAAATCGCCATGATGTAAACAGAAGTGACAACAAAGACACGCTGCTGAGAGTGTCCTGCAAGGGTCTGCTCATTTGCTCAGGAAAATATCCAGAAGTCTGGTCTGCTCTGTTCACAGGTCCCACCACACTGTGTTGCAGCTTCAACTTTTTTTTTTTTATCTGCTTCAAGTTTACATAGGTTGAGTGCATTGGTGGCTAGCTCCCCACAAATCCTCAATGCGACGTAGTATACTTTGGCAATCCTTTGCATGCCTTGATCATTGCATTTCATGAGGGATGCTTTCTGACAGCCACCTCTGGATAGTTCTGGCTGCTCTGCTCCTTTGCTTTTGGATGGTGGCCCTTTATTGGTATAAATGTGAGTGGTCGTTTTAGTGATTGCTGGATTGCAATGGAAAGTTGTACCAGGATTCCAAGAGAACCTTAGCCTGCTCCTAACGAGCCCTGTGTAGCTCTGAGATGGCTCTTCAGATTTAGATAGGCATCTAGAAGCTGAAGGAATAGCAAGAGGAAGCCATTTCCCTTCCTTCCAAAGCCTTAGAGCAATGCTCAGAGCACACGTAGAATTCTCTTTGTTCTAGCAACTACTTTCCTGGGTTTGTTCGAAAACCTAAATCAAGCAAGCCCGGGCTTTCATAAGTGGCGTGGTTGGGGCTGAAACTGAAAGCTCTGGTTCGAATGATGCAGGTCTATTGAAAGTTTTATGCATGTGTGTTCTGTAATGAAGCAATCATGAAATCGAAATCATGAAATGACTGGCTGCTCACTGCCTTTCCATTTTCCAAGTAATTATTTGACTGCTCTGGAGTTTAGGGCAACCTACCTCGGCTATTTTTTAAAAGCTTTCATGAAGGTGACAAAAAGAAACATTTCTAAGTTAGGCTAAAGGTAGAGTGCACTCAAAAGATGCAAAGGGATGCAAAAGATGCTGGAATAAACACTGTGCTTCTTTTTATTGGGGTCTTATAAAATTTCGGATATCTGAGTACGATATGAGAACAACATTGGGAGAATTCTTTCCTAATTTCAGAAACCCTCCACGATCTAAGAAATGCTTTTTAATTATATTTTGGCTTTCCTAAGAGTTGGACCATCACCAGACATTATCTCTTTCAATCTGATACTTTAGAGATTGGTGGTGAGCCAATGCAGCCCACCCTTGTTTTTCTAAATAAACTTTTATCAGAACACAACCATGCCCTGCTCTCTTTACGTCTCTTCTATGGAAGTTTTTCATGCTACAAAGGCAGAGTTGAGTAGATGCAACAGAGACTTGGGGGTCTGCAGACAGCAATGAAATACTTACTATCTGTCCTTTACAGAAGAAGTTTGATGATCCTGATTTAAATAAAACAGACATTGTGGTAACAGGAGTTAGGCTTGTGTATATTTCTAAAATAGGACTAAATACAAACCTTAAAATTCTGAACTGCCATTATTTTCAAACACATTCCATATATAGCTGCTAAAAAGAGTGCTTTATCACTTTTTTTACTTCTTAACAAAATTCATTAAAGAAAAACTAACATAAGGAGAAGACCTGTGTGTGGACAGAGAGTATATGACCATGGATCTCAGAAAGGTTTTAAAAAGCGAACACTGCTCAGTTCGTTCCTGATCAATCCATTTCCTATTGGCAAATGAGACAAATGGCCTCAGACAAGGTATCCTGGCCAGCGAGATCGAAGATGTGTATCGAAGAGCTCACCCCCACTCTTAAGCACAGGGGTCCTCAACATCAGAAATACCGCTTCACGTCAGAAATACATGGGGACAGTAAGCAGCCACCAATGCCAAGTCCCGCCATAGACCAGTTGAATCAAAGGGTCTGTGTCCGTGGCTAGGCCAGCAGAATTGTTTAAAGTTCTCCAGGTGATTCTCCTGAGCCAACGGAGTCTAGAAACCCCTGGGCCTAGGAATGGAGGGAGCTGCTTGTAATGAGGAAGCTTCTTAACTTCTTCGGCTTCTTTCTTTCAGTCTGTAAATTGAGGGAATGGAAATGAATTCCTCGGAGGTCATTCCTGTCTGTGATTATAAATTCAGCTCAACTGAATGACATCCGTTTCCCCAGAAGAGGAAGAGTGACACTTGTGACACCCTCTCTTACCAAGACATAGGCAGAACAGGAATTGAACTCATCTCCGTGGGAGCCTGGGAAAGAAGATCTGATGGTGTTCATATTGCCACTCAGTGGCTTCACGCTTCGGATGGGATCATGGGTCCCAGATCACCGCTGTTCTCACAGGCCTCTGCAAGCCTGCCCGTTCTGATTCACTTCTGTTTTCGGCAGTAACTCAACAAGTGCTCTGAGCCTCGCACTGGGCAGAGAAAACGATGGAGCATTGCATGTGAGAATATTTAACCTTGGTCAGATTAAGATGGGTCACACTCTGCTTCCGCCACTTCTTAGCTGTGAGACGTGACTTCTTTATTCTCTTCTGGGCATGGGTGTCCTCATCTGCAACACAGGGGTTAATAACCATCTCTATTCTAGGGTCATGATGAGCATTGAGTAGAATAATGCTTAGGAAAAGCTTAGCTTCGCACAGATCTGGTCACAATACAGGTTAAAACGAACAATGGTAAACTACTGTTATAATCATTACCACTGTCATGACTACTGTTACGATGATGCTTTAACAATAGCCAAATAAACTAAAGTTCCCAGCTATCAATGATTTTACATCTGTTGTTACCAAAGACACTTTAGAAACCAGATTTTATTAATATCTTGTGCACTTTATAACAGCAAGATGGGAAGGAACCTTTTTATGTCAAACATCTCAGACCTTCGCAGTAATAGCAGAGGACAACAGACATATCAGTGTGCAAACTTACTCCCATTCTGTCCTCCACTGCAGAACGCACAGCTGCCTCTGTGCCCATCGTACTGTTACTTTACAAGTGCAGGTCCATTACCAATGTATGGTATTGTTTGCAATGTTTTTAAACTTCATATAAATGTTTCCTATTATATGCATAAATATGAAACCTATCTTTTTGGCTCAACATTATGTTCTTGAGATTTATTCACATCAATGCGTGCAACTCGATTCCATCCACTCTAACTGCTATGGTCTATACTAATTTATGATTTTGCCGCAATTTATTTGTCCTTTCTTGTGTTGATGGATATTTGGGTTGTTTCCATTATTCCATAGTAAAGAAGTGGTTCAACGTCCATCTAAGAACTTATGTCCGTGTGTGCCATGTGAGAATTTTTGAGGACTAGCTAAGGCATAGGACGGGCATATCTCTAACTTCTATCTTCTTCCTTGGTTCTTCCTCATCTTCTAGATGTTGGAATGTTCGTGTGCCCAGAGCCCAGTCCTCACACCTCTGCTTTCCTCTGTCTGCCCTAATCATTAGGAGATGTCATCTGGTATTAACCTTAATCACCCAAGAGTACCATCTCCAGTCTGGATTTAAGTCCCAAAGTCTGCCTTCACATATGCACTTGTTCACTTAATACCTCTTCTTAGATGTCTGAAAGGAATATACGTAATGTACATCATGAGCGTTCACAAACGTGTCTCTGTTCCAGGCACACACCCATTGTGTTTCTCATAACACCTTTTTAAAAAGAATCTTTGTAATTTTATTTATTTTTTTTATTTGAGTATAGTTGTCACACAATGTTATATTAACTTCATGTATACACTATAGTAATTTGATAAGTTTGTACATTATGCTATGCTCACAAGTGTAGCTACCTCATAACACTTAACACTGAGGTAGGAGAATGTGAATGCTCATCAAGAAAATAAGAAATCTGTTAAATGTACTATGTTTTCCTGGGAAGCTGACTCACAGAGATTTGGTGCAAGAGGCTATGGGGGCCAAGCCTTCAGGGTCTCATCTGTAAGGGATTGAGAGAAGGAGAATTGGGAAAAGTTCATTCCAGTGTAATTACCACAGAGCCTTAGTTAATCCCACGAGGGCTTCTGAGGCTGTGATGGACCATCAGAGTTGTTCCAAATTGAGTCAAGAGCTGCCTATGTCCCTCCATGTCAGCCATCACTGGAAGTGGGTGCTTCAGGGAGAAGACATTTCCGTGGGCTAGATGGATCCTTTTATAGGAGACGATTCATACAGAGTCATATCAGGGGTTCCATCAGGACCCAACTCTCTAACAGCAAGGATAATGAATGCTTCAGACCCCATCATTCACAGATAACACACCACTGCCTCCACTGCACATCCACAGCCTGAGGCAGGAGGATACTTCCCACTTTTCTAATCTCGCAGCTGCCTTCAACAGTGAGCGTGAAGGCTGTGAGTAGGAAGGGCAGAGCCACGTTACTAAGTCATTGCATGAAAAGCGGTTGTCCTGGAGAATTGTCAAATCTACGATGGGCATGGCATCAGTGGGAAATAAACCTGTGCCTTATACCACTGAGATTTGTTTTTGTCACCACAGCATATGCCTGGCCAAACTGACCACTTCAACGCCTCAAAACAAATATGTGCAAAACCAAGTTCTTGATTCCCCCTCTCCTCCAAATGTACTCCTTTCTACAGTCTTCAGGATCTTGCTTAATGGAAATTCCATTCTTCTAATTCATAAATTAAAAACTCAGGTGCCACACTGAGTCTATCATAAAGCCAGTTCTCCGTTTAGCATAGAGTCAGGAGTTATTCATACCTCACACCTGCAGCATTACTTCTGGTCCAAGCCGCAGACATCTCTCTCCCCGATTATTGCAGTAACCCCCTAACTGATGTCCTGCTTCTCCACTCACTGCCCTCTATTTTAGCAAAGAAGACAAGGTGCTCTTGGGGGACCACAGTCTTCAAGGAGATCCATCTCACTCAGAGTAAAAGCCAAATCTTTCAAGGAGCCACAAGGCATTATGTCATCTGGCCCTATGTTACTTCCCCAGCCTCATCTAGTATTGTTCTCATGCTGCCTCACTGACTTCCTTGCACTTTACCAGCTCACTGGGCACAATTCCCCCTCAGAACATTTGTGTTCGTTGTCCCCCTCAGCCTGAAATGATCTCCTCCAGCTAGAGATTTCTCACTTCCTTTAGGGCTTTACACAGCTGTCATCTTACATATAAAAGAACCACCACATACATATAAAAGAACCTATTATGCTTTATTGTGCTCTAGAATATTTGTCATCATGAGACATATTGTAAGTATTTTTCAATAAAAGATTAGCCTCACAAGGGCAGGACTTTCTGTATTACTTACGGCTGTAGCTGCCATATCTAGAATAGCCATTCTTACACTGGGTATATATTTGCTGAATAAATAAATTGAATATATGAGGCTGCTCATTTGTACTAATGGTTTATATATTATATTGGATTTTCTATGAGAAACATATTATATTTGTATTTAAGAGCAATTTTAGCTCTTAAAACTTTTTTTTTTAAATACAGAATGCTTCATGAATTTGTATCATCCTTGCACAGGGGCCATGCTAATCTACTCTGTGTGGTTCCAACTTTAGTCTATGTGTTGTCACAGTGAGCACTGTTACTGAAATCTTAAAAACTTTCATCTCTTTTCTTTTTTCTTTTCACATTGCAATGGCTGAGACCACCAGTTCAACACCTGAGGATTTTTTCCTATGAAAGAGAGCTGAATTTTATCGAGTTAGTTTTCTGTCTCTACGGAAAGGATCGTGTGGTTTTCTAATAATTAATTGATTTCTGATATTTAACCATCCTTAGATCCCTGTAATACCCTGACTGATCTTTGAAATCTATGTCAGAATACAGAGGTCGAGATACATGGGCCACAGGCTCTGATAGAGAGAGGTCTAGTTACCACCCCTTAGAGACAACTCTTCCCGTATCACAGACTGTTCCACTGATGGGTATGGTGTCCCTGGAAGCTTTTTTTCAGGCAAAATCAATACTTTGAGGAGCCTGACAGATACTGTGAAGCAGCAGAACAGGCTGGAGAGTAAGTTTGGGACACAGGAGAGCCTCCCTTAGAAGACAGTGAGTGGTCAGGGATTAATGAATATCAATAGATTCTTACCTTTGCCACATATAAATGGAGCCTGTGTGTTGATAGGTCACCTGATATTTGGTCAGAGACTGGGGCATTTAAAGCATAAACTAATTTTAAGTGCTTTTCATTAATTTACCTTTCTAAAATGGTCCAAGCATAATACATGTCTGGGCAAAGTGAAGACGAAGAGTTCGAGATCTCCAGTGTACTAGAATGAGTTTGTGTCCTTCTCTGCTTTTGATTCTTTGATCTTGATTCCTCATCTATAAATCGTGGATAACAATAACTGTCTCACTGAGTTGTGGTGGTGATTAAATATGTTTCGGAAGCATTGAATCAATGTTCCAATAAAAGAACACCACTATAGCTTCCAGCCTGGGCGTGCATCATACTAGATGAAAAGGGAAAGTCTGTTGAGTTCATGTCCATCATCTCTTGAATAACCAACTTTGATAATAAAAAGCCCAAGAAATAGACCAATACAAGGAGCAAGACGCGAGGAATAGGAGCTTTAATACATTTATTTTTCCTTATGCCATCCAGTACAACCCAAATATTCTTTAACACCAAAAAAAAAAAAAAAAAAGAGATATTAAAACTGCCTTTGCTAGATGGCCGGGTGACTTACATCAGATTCTCTCCCCGGAAGCTTGGGCTGTAGTTCTCCACGTGGTGCGCATGCTCAGTATGTTTCCAGTTGTTCTCTTTCCGTGCCTTCTATCCATTCGTGTCTGCAAGGGGAGGCGCTGAGAGGCCCACAGACGTAGTGACACCAGGTCCAGTCCTCGGGGAGAGTCTAGATGGAAGAGGAAGACCAGCCACATCAGGGCCATTGCACTTGCTAGACAGTGGGGGAGAGGGGCGGGGGGCGGGGGCCATGGCCCTGCCTGTGCGTGGCCAACGCTGCTAAGTCTCTTGTGTCTTAGTTCTGAGCGTAAAAGGCTCTTCGAACCGACCCCGATGTAGAGGGGACTAAAGGAGATGAATGCGCGTGGAAGGCGTGAGCAGTCGGCGCGAAGTGCAAACCCAGGGATTGTGAAGAGCTCTTCTTACTAAAGAGAAGCAAGTAGTCTGGAGAGACAGGACGGCTAGCCAAAGCCAGGAGTTTGGAAGGCAACGGGCTCAGCAGATGGATAGGTTCAGAGGTCAGGGACAGTCCCGGGATATGACACAGGAAGTTTCCCCAAGCCGGGTGAACAAAAGCGCCGAGCGGGGAAAGGGTGGAAGCTGGGTTCCTCCCGGGACCATCCAGCTGTGCGCAGTCAGGACGCCCCCCGGCCCCGCAGGGCTCCTGTGCGCCCCCCGCCCCCCCCCGGCATGAGGTCCACTGTGGGTCCGGTACGCGGAATCCAGAGGCCCTGTCGCTTAGAGGGCCCTCGGTGGCCCCGGCCGGACAGGGCGGGACTGGGCTCGCCCCGGCACGCCTGCGGTGACGTCAGGCCCGCCAGGGCACGCCTGCGGTGACGTCAGGCCTGGGCTCTCTGCGGTGACGTCAGGCCCGCCAGGGCTCGCCTGCGGTGACGTCAGGCCCGCCAGGGCACGCCTGCGGTGACGCCAGGCCTGGGCTCGCCTGCGGTGACGTCAGGCCCGCCAGGGCACGCCTGCGGTGACGTCAGGCCCGCCAGGGCACGCCTGCGGTGACGCCAGGCCTGGGCTCGCCTGCGGTGACGTCAGGCCCGCCAGGCTGCGGTGACGTCACTGCGCGGTGACGTGCACGGCCCGGGGCACGCCTGCGTCTGCGGTGACGTCACGGCCCGGGCTCGCCTGCGGTGACGTCAGGCCCGCCAGGGCACGCCTGCGGTGACGTCAGGCCCGCCAGGGCACGCCTGCGGTGACGTCAGGCCCGCCAGGCACGCCTGCGGTGACGTCAGGCCCGCTCGTCTGCGGTGACGTCAGGCGCCAGGCACGCCTGCGGTGACGTCAGGCCCGCCAGGAGCACGCCTGCGGTGACGCCCGCCAGGGCACGCCTGCGGTGACGTCAGGCCCGGGCTCGCCTGCGGTGACGTCAGGCCCGCCAGGGCTCGCCTGCGGTGACGTCAGGCCCGGGCTCACCTGCCGGAGCCTGCGGAAGGGCCCGCTGGGGGCGGGGGCGCACCTGCGCGCCCACCAACGCGGCAGGGAGCGGCGGCTGATCCGCGTGCGCAGCCGGGGAGAGGGCGAGGCCGCAGCTGGACAGCGGCTCCTCCGAGGCCCTGGAAGCAGCCTCGGTCACAGCCGGAGAGAAGGGAGCGCGCGGCCCCTGCCAGCAAAGGGCCCTTCTTCGCGGGGCGGGCGGAAGCCGGTGCGGCCAGCTGTCGCGCCTTTGAAATGGAAAAGCCCCGGGGCTCCTGGGGAGGGCAGGAGACAGAGGCCACGTCAGAGGAAATGCAAGCTGCTCCGGGGGCTGAGGAAACCGTGGGCTGCGGCGCTCGGAGCCATCAATAAGGCTTTCAGAGAGCGGGAGCGGGCCAGGAAAACAGCTCCGGGAGGGCGGGGAGGGCGGGGGAGGGGCGGCCGCGACCCTGCGCGCGGGCCCTTCCGGTCCGACGGCCCCCGCCTCCCCATCACCCTCTCCTGCTCCCTTCCTCGCTTAGGTCCCTGCACCCCCC
Source organism: Proteles cristata cristata (assembly GCA_017311185.1). Lineage (NCBI taxonomy): Eukaryota > Metazoa > Chordata > Mammalia > Carnivora > Hyaenidae > Proteles > Proteles cristata. Next base: position 307,636 of record JAESUZ010002808.1, read on the forward strand.
CACCTGCCCCCACCCCTGCCTCCTGGGTCCCTTCCCTTGGCCCAGCCCCCACCCCTGCCGCCAGGGCCTCTGCCCTGGGCCCAGCTCCCCACACCTGCTACGCGGGGCCCTGCCCACCCGCCCCACCCTGCGGCCTGGGTCCCCACCCTGGGCCCAGCACCCCACCGTCCTCCCTGTTCTGGGGGCACTTCCCTCACCCCCAGTCCCCCTGCCTCCTGGCATGGCCCCGAAGCCAGCTTGCTGTCCTGCATCTTCCCCTGCACATGTTTCCGAGCCCCGCCTCCATGCCCCCCACCTACCTTTCATCCCACAAAGCCCTGCGACCCTCTAATCGCTTAGCAACTGTGTATCAAGGACCTGGCATGGTCAGACCTTCTGCCACCTGCTAGGAATGAATGTGGGCATGCACCACCTTTGACCGGGGAGTTGCGGGCCCTGGAGTGCAGACAGGCAGGAGAGTGACAGAGCGGCCACTGCAGGTCCCCTAATCTCTAGGAGCATGTGACTCGGGGCCCTGCCTGGGCAGGACAGTGTAATGAGGCTGAGAGAGAAAAGAGAAGTGCGTCTGCTTCCTGCCGGAGCCCTTCCCGGCTCCTGTACACCACCGGCTCCCCGCACCAGTGCATTTACCTGCCTGTCTACACTTCCCACTGTCATCACAAGCCTGCCGTGTTTGTGTCCCGTGTTGCCTGAAAACCGCTCAGTGGGCCGGCTCTTCCGTTTGTTCCTACGTGAAATTGAAGGCTGTCTTCAGGACTTTTGGGGGTCACTTTTAAGTAAAAACAGAAAATCGGGTTACTTGATATCACAAAAACAATATAGCAGTTAGCTCACGGCTGGGGCCAGGCCCGCAGTAACCAACCCCGAAAGTGGGCAAACTTTGGGCGTCATCCCCAGCCGGGCCTGCTGCCGCGGTGGGCTTCCTAGCCCTTCTGTCTTGGGGCTCGCACCTGCCCGCTGTCATGCTGCCCTCGTGATACCTGACCTTCAGGGTTGGGGTGCGGGGAAGGGGGGCATGGAAGTTCCCGCTCCTCGCATTCACTCTGGCACAGCACGTGTGAAAAGCTGACCCTCTCTGCCCTCACAGCCTGCCCTTCCCTCGGAGATGCCTTACCTGCAGTCCTCTGGATGGGGGACAGGTAGCTCTTTTTTTTTTTTTTTTTAATAAATCAGGCTCTAGACAGGAAAGAGGGAACTCACTGGTTGTTTTAACAGAGAGGACTTATCTAGGGAATGGGCTAGACAGGCATCAGACAACCTAGAGACAAATCAGGACACTGGAATCTCAGAGCTGCTGCTGGTATGAGGGTTATGTGCCCCGCGTCTGGGCCACAGAGGGAAGGGGTCAGGTTATGAGAACAACGTGGAGGCTTGGAGGAGGAGCCCGTCCCGGGGGCTGGAGGTGGGGGGCGAGGCTGCTGCCCACTGGGTCTGATGATTCAGGAGCTTGAAGGCAGGACCCCTGGCTGACTGGGACTCAGACCTCTGAAGAAGGAGTATTGCTTAAGAAGAGAGTGCTGGGGCTGGTTCTAGAAATGTGCAAGGACCAGAAACTGGAGTAAAGCTCTGCTCAACACACACTGCAGGGACTTGTGGGATTGCTTGTAAGCCGTGGCCATGAGCGGTTGTGCAGGAGAGAGGATGGGGCCCCTCGCCCCTCCAGCTTCGCTTTCAGGGCGCAGCAGCACCTGCGCAGAAGGCTCAGGAGCCCTGCCTGGCAAAGGAGAAGGGTGGTTTGCAGCCCAACCCGGCCTCACAGAGCAGAGCAGGGTGCGTGAGGAGCCAAGGGACAGCAGTTTAACCACGGGTGTGCCATTCCTGATGGCCTCTTGATTTCCTTCCTCAGCACCGAGACATCGAGGTACCCTTGGGTCAAGCCTTCTCGTTCCCTTGATGGGGCTTTCTGGGACAGCGGTGGGTCTAACACATCTTGTTCACAGCCCACGACTGGCCTGTGAGGAATATTCACACATGCTTGGCCCAAGGGGTCAACCTCCCCCCTCAGCTTTCACAGCTGTTCAGGAGGGAGCTGGGCGCTAGCGTAGTGTGTCAGCCAAAATACAGGCCACAGATATCCAGGCTTCTGAGTCATTTCCCTTAATTCCCTAATTCCTCATGGCACATCAGAACTCACTCCAGAAAAATCTTGCCCCTTCTCCAGCTTATTCCAGACTCTTCCTATCATCAGATGGGTGAGGGCGCGTGATGAGTCATGTGGATTGGTTTTCTCTTCTTCCTTCTGAAATCCCACCTCAGGGTTTTGCACCTCATTCTGGAATATGACATCTGTCCATCTGTTAGTGCCTCTACTGAAATCCCTACTTCTACATTCTGTTAAATTTTAATTAACAAATTCAAAATTAGAGGGAAGTATTGTATGTTATATAAGAATGTCATTTATACACTTACTTCCCTACCATACATGGAGCATTGTCAAGATAACAAAGAGGAAGAGACATCATTCTTTCCTATGACATATGCATGAGCTCAAGGGAAGATAAGACTATGAAGAAGTAATTAGGATGTGGAATGCAAAAATTAAGTGGAGGGCAAGGGGTTGATGAAGAATGAACAGATGAAGGGACTGAATTCTGCACAACAGACTAGTCAGGAAGTCTTCAAAGGCAAGCAGGAAACTTGTCACGAGCTGGAGGCAGGGCTGTCACCAGGCTGACCGTGTGTGGGAGCCTGGAGAGGTCAGCTAAGCTTAGATCATTCAGACTGTTGTCATTTTACTTTTGTTTCCTTAAATGAACAGAACAACTTGAATTTGAGAAACTGGTTGGGACAGGGATGTGACCAGAATGCACATTCTTGAAAATGTGTGTTTCTGAACTAAGGCAAGGAGAGGGTCTTGTTAGGATTTTAGAGATGGAAGTCGGGTCTCGGCAACTCATTATATTTGATGACTGAGGGGCAGAAGAGGCAAAACTCATCCAGACAGTTTACATCATGAAGCTGGTTTTATGGCCCTGTCGTTGTCGAGAGGCTCAGGAGATGGGAAAGCAAGTGACAAGGGGACATTAGTGGTAATGAGTCTGCAGCAAGAAGTGTGGAGTCAGGAGACCGCTTAGGGCTGAGACGGGAGCCCGGAATCCATCCCTTACAGATTTCAGTCTAAACTGGCACAAAGCCATGGGGGAGAATGGCTATTAGAATACAGCCACTGAAGTTGCCGATATGTCAAATATGCACATGTTTCATGTGTGTTTATTTGAAATTAATCTCCATAGGTTATAAATAAACCTTACACTCGGCCCAAATGACCATGTAGGAGACCACTGAGAAAGACTAGTCGTTTTGAAAGACAGGTCACTTTTCTTTTTTCTTTCTAAGGAACACCTTATTTACGGCCACAGAAAAATGCAGTCAAAATCCAAATTTTGTTACAACACAGTGACACCTAGTGTACGACATGGGTAACACCAAGAGGCAGTTCCCCAGGAAAGCATTGAGGAGGGTCTGGAATTAAAATTAAAATTCTGACCTCGGTTTCAGAGGAAAAGTTGTAGAGGAGGAGCAAAGTGTCTTTATGGGGTCTGGCTTCCAGTGCATCTACAGCACCATCAGGACACAGACACAGCATCCCAGCGCGCCTGCAGGTGCGAGGTCATGCTTTTAAGCCAGAGCCACGCATCTTCTTCACCCGATGGAGGTCTTCCTCGGCACTAATTGGTTTTGATTAGGATGTTTAGTTAATTGTAATATGATTATTAGGACTTGGATTATTAGTTTGCTTTAATGAGAGTCATTAAGATTTTAATATAAATATAATCATGCTAAAACATCATTTTGTCATGAAATTGCAGTAGTGGTTGGCGGGTAGTTTCTGAGCAGCCACCTTCAGGATGGAGGTGAACAAGGCACAAGCTGGTCCTGGTGAGTTTTCACATGTCGAACAGCACCTCTGGGTGCATGTAGCTTGGTGGGAGGAGCACTCTTTGCCGGAAGTTAGATGTCCTGTGTTCTTGTCGCTGTGCTGTCATTGACTGATGACGTGACCTAGAAGGAGACACTGAATCCCCTGGGCCACATTTGTACCTAAGGGTGTAAAACTGCGTAAGTCTCCTCCCTGTTTATCATGAGACTCAGCCAGGAGCTTGCTTCTCTTATTTTGTTCATCTTCACAACTCCACTGCGAGATGTGTGTCCTTTGCCTCATTTTATAAACAAGGAAAGTACAACCCGGAGAGATTAAAGTGAACGTGCAGGCCACCAGCTTGCCCATGACAGAGCTGGGGGGTTCCAAGCCCGTCCGTCCTTCGCACACACCACAGCTGCCCATCACTTGGGAGCCAGCGAGACCAGCAGAAAACCATCCGTATCTAGTCCCCAAGAGCTTCCGCACTGGAAATGAAGTCAATGGTACTTTATACATCTATTCTATCTCTCCGTCCTCAAGAAGCAATTGGTTCAATATTACAATGACTGTCAGGAAAAGATGTCGCTGATGGTGAGATGCCAGCACTGAAATCATCGGCTTTGGCAGTCTCCAAAACAGAAACGCTAATTGAAAACTTTATTTTTTTTTAATTTTTTTTTATTTATTTCTAGGAGAGAGAGACAGTGTGAGCAGGGGAGGGTCAGAGAGAGAGGGAGTCACAGACTGAAACAGGCTCCAGGCTCTGAGCTGGCAGTAGCACAGAGCCCGACGCGGGGCTCGAACCCACGAACCGCGAGATCATGACCCAAGCGAAAGTCAGACGCTTAACCGACTAAGCCACCCAGGCACCCCTAATTGAGAACTTTATTAAGCAGGGTTGTTTTTCCTCCTGCATTTGGATACAAGTGTGTGGCTTTTCATGTCAGCAGCAGAGAGGTGACTAGGCTCAGAACTGAATGTGTGAATTAGGTTCAAATTGAAAGAACGGAAATAGAATGAACGAATCCCTAGTATGCACCCAACGTGACATCACTGGGATGTGGCCACAGCCCGCGTCATGCTCCACATCACAGCAACCTTGCGGTCAGGTGGCGGTCCTTCTCACGGCTACAGAGAAGGCTGCACGTGTGCTCCGACCGGCGGGGACAGAGCTCTGTCTGAGGCCTTCTCCCATACCTCACGTCAGCACAGTTGCCGGATCCAGCATGGGTTCCCGTGAGGGGAACAGGCCTCCTCATACACAGCCCCTGAGGGGCTGGGGGGTGGGCAGCCATACAGTGGACACTGGTCATTATCTTTCAAGTCTGAAAATCTGCCTACCGCCTCAGCTGTTCAACTTGTTATTCTACAAATGTTTCCCTATTTACGCAAATAGGTGTACTTTTTATGTTGCAGTATTTAAAAAATACCGACCCTTGAAGACAACACAATTGGCCATCGAAGGATGTTATTAAACCATTTCAAGTCCATCCAGACAATGCTATGAGATTGCTTTAAGATTACGGTATATTTGTGTGCACTAGCATAGGAAGAGCTCTAGGACATAATCCTAAATGCCAAACTGCACGTCGTAAGCCTGGATCTATAGTACATTGAAAGTCTACAGGCATGTTGCTGGTTAACCACAGTTACGGATGGCACTTGCTTCCTTCTAGACACTGGTCAGGGAGCTTTACAAATATTAGCTCATTTAATTCAGGAAGATGCCACTGTTAATCCTCCAGATAAGGAAATGAAGACACGGAAGCATTGAGCAACTTGTCATGGTTACACATGTCTCCCTGTCTCTGACCCCCCGCCCCCATATATGTATGTATGCAGTGGGGTCTACAAGGATAGGAGCTTTCAGTAAAATACCTGGGTCACTTACGGAGTGGCAAGATTTTCCATGTGGAATGAGCCGTTTACTTCTCTATATTCATGGGCATTGCTGTTTTTAACAAGTATATTTTCACATAATTCTGGGATAATAATCAAAGATATATGTTACAATGAGTGTGGGACACAGGGCTTCAGCTGAAGCATGTGCCAGGCCCTTCAGGCAGGTCTGTCGTAGCGTTCAGAGGTGGGGGTCATAGGCCCCTCCCTAAACCTGGACTAGAAAGCAGGTCAGTGTTTGAGTCCATCAGAATAGCCTCCTGACTTTGCCATCTGTTTACTGGGCAGACAAGAGACTTCGGTCTTCTTCCAATAGTTGCTGAGAGTGCGAGGCTCTTCCCAGCACTGCCCTTCAGCTCTACCCACAGCCGGGCTTGAACAAGGAGATTCTAAAGACGGTGACCCCAGTTACTCGTTCCCCAACCTGGCCATTTATTGGGTTCACTTGGAAAGTTTTTCTAAGAATGTGCACATCTCCATATTCAGTCTTTCATTCAAGTTCAGCAGAACTGAGATATCAGGTCATGGAATCTATTTTTGGAAAGTCCCCCAGGTGACGCTTCTGGTCAGCCAAAATTAGGAACCAGCTGATGCTCTGGGCCGCAGGCAAGGGGTAAGGTGGTAGTGTACAGCAGCAGGCACTTTTCAAAGACATATGAGGGGCAAGTTCATGGCCCGTGAGGCCACTAAGCCAGAAGGACTACAACTGTGATGTGAATATACACAGGGGCCCCCAGGGAATGGCCCAGCAGCAGCGAGCAGGGCATCAGAGAGCAACAGCGCAGGTTTGGGACTGAGACAGAAGCAGAACGTTAAGGCATGAGCAGAGTTTAATTATTCAACTCAAAGACACTTGTGAACGTGGAACAGAGGCTCCACCCCCCAAAGAAAGGGGGGATCCTTCAGCCACCTGCAAGTAAGGTGACCTGGTTTCTATCCACCCCACGCTTGTGGGTTCTCTGAAGTGTCCCATCTCCCTGCCCTCGAGGAGATCACCAACGTCACGGAGAGAGTCATGAAAGGAAAAGACAGCAGCAGAGGGCGGTGGGGGTGGGGGGCAGTGCCACAGCCGCCCCCAGACTGTTGAGCCCCGTGCTCCCAAAGGAAGAGGCGCTGTGGTGCATGTGGGTATCTGTTAAGAGCCCGTTTCAAAGTCAGTCCTCCTTAGCAAAGGAGCTCCCGTCTTCTCAACATCATTGGTCCGGGGGAAATGGCCATATTTGTGAGCATCTGATTGCTGAGAGAGGTTCTCATTTACAGACCACTAACAAGATTAAAGTGGCTAATTTAAAAAATGCTTAGCTTAGATGTTTAAGCAGCACCCGCCTTGTGAGTTTCTAACTGCTGTCTCTGTATGGGTTGCTAACGGGAGCCATTTCATTCCCTTGCATTGAAATGGATCAGATAAATCACATTAGGTAGGTTTACAGAAGCGAGCGGTGGCAGGTTCCTTAGAACTGAAAACTAAATAGCCTGCTAGGGCCTGGCTTTCTTTCATCACACACTCTATCTTCAAACCCAATACCTATTTAAAGCTGCTGATAACACTCCAAATGCTCCTAGGCCTTGTCCTCACACATAATGGACGGTTCCACCAATGCTATGGAATTTAAACATTTTTGATACAGTCTATTAAGGAGAGGGATTGTAGCTAATTCAAATTCAGCAACTTCGAATAAAAAAAATAAATAAAAAGTCCATGAAATCACATGCTGCGTTTGCAAAGGGAACCGGGTAGAAATCTCACAAGGACGTTCTCTGTTCTGCCACTAAATTATCTCTTCTGGGCAGGCACAACTGATAGGGAACTCATTTTACACACACCTCAGGCAGGGAACAGGAGATTTCACGATCCCCCAAAATAGAAGGGAAGTTCACATTTCTAAGGGATAAAAGTTCCCATGTGCTTCACGAATGACCGTTCGAAATTCCCATTGAAATGGAGGCAAAGGCCCCCTTCGAGGCAGTGGTTGCAGATTATGCCGTTTGTACGTGGCCTCGCTCTCTTGTCCAGGTCAAAGTAACAGCCCACTGGGCGCCGTCTGTCCTTGACAAGATTACAGTGACATTGTGCGGGAAGCTGGAGTGAAGAGGATTCTGTGGAGTGCGGCGCTCTGGCACAGTGTTCCAGAGTGTTCTCCTCAGTCTTTAATTAAATGGCGTAAGAGCCTTAACTCAGTCATCTCTGCAGGTTGATGCTGCATTTAATAACAACCGAGTGAAAACCCTGCTACTTGTTATACCTAGTTTCCATAATTCATTGTGTAATCAGACCTGAACACAGCATGTAGAGGGACAAAAAGACTAGAAAAAATTATCAGAGGATTTTGAAAAATAGGAAAATAAAAATGGGTCAAGGGAGAGGATTGAAGAGGGAAAATATAACGATCAGCAGGTTAGAGAATGTTGAAATCTAAAGAACAAAGGTCGGGGGCGCCTGGATGGTTCAGCGGGTTAAGCCTCTGACAACTGTTCAGGTCATGATCTCACAGTCCATGAGTTCGAGCCCCGCGTTGGACTCTGTGCTGACAGTTCAGAGCCTGGAGCCTGTTTTGGATTCTGTGTCTCCCTCTCTCTCTGGCCCCCCCGCAAAAGAAAATAAACATTAAAAAAAAGAGCAAAGGTCAGAACGTGTTTGCAGAAAAGCAGAAATTGAATAAAGGCAAAAGAGGGCTCAGTAGAGTGATCCCATAAAATGAAGCAAACGTCTGCATGAGAGGCAACTAGGTCTTTTCTTGACTGTGTCACTCACCGTGGTTGCAAAGACCTTTTGAATCTTCTCATCCTCCCCCGTCTTATTTATAAAACTGCACTCACAATATCTGCCTCATGCACTTGTTACATGAGATATGAACAGCATCACGTTCAAATGTCCAGTGTCTCCATGTGGTAAACACGGCAGAGAGTGATGCCAGGCGTGGAAGTAAGGTGCCAGAGGGAGTGCTGACCACAGGGGCTGTAACTTGTGAGCAAAATTAATTTAAAAAAAATTTTTAATGCTTATTTATTTTTGAGAGAGAGACAGAGAGACAGAGTACCAGCAGGAGAGGGGCTGAGAGTGAGGGAGACACAGAATCCAAAGCAGGCCCCAGGCTCTGCCCGCAGAGAGCCCTACTCAAGGCTCAAACCCAGGAACCACAAGATCATGACCTGAGCCAAAGTCAGACTCCTAACCGACTGAGCCACCCAGGCGCCCCATATTCATTGTTTTTGCGTGAGTTGAGTGATGCTTCCGTTATATGGGCGGGTTACTTATGCAATATCATGACTCTAAAATGATTAGAAGAAAAATGATACCTGCTTTGATAATAAGCATTAAATAAGAGAAAATATAGAAAATAGAATGTTGTCTTTGAATCATTTCTAAAGGCTCTTTGCAGGATCCCAGTTAAAACTCCGGGAGAGGGTTCTGGAGACAAAGACTCAAACTTCTTACGCTCAGTGTGGAATCTTTCACCTGTTCCTTCGAGTGAATGAGTTTAGAGATAGGAGAGGGAAAATGCAGATGCTTAAAACACAGAAGTGCTCCAGTCGCGCGACACATGCTAACAAAGGAGACGCCTCTGTAGGAAAAAAGAAGTGTCTTTTTAACAAGATTTGGAAGGTTGAGTATATTTTCAACAGGGAGCGGAATAGGCAATGGTCACTGAGATTTAGGAAATGGCATTTGCTAAGGCAGAGAATCAAGAGAGAGGAGCCTCTGTTTGTGGAGGGTCTAGATGTCTGCGGGTCTGCGGTGTGAATACAGTGGAGGAGCAGGAAGGTAGAGAGATAGGGAGACAAGAAGACTTGCACTTGAAGCTTATCCCGAAAGCAGCCAGTACCCAAGGAACGACAGCACGTGTGAAGGATGGAGAGGTCTGGTTTGCTGATCGTACGTGAGAATCGTAGAAGTCACTGAGTCCACCCTAGCAACAAGTAGAAGGTGAGCAAACTGCGTAAGGGAGGGGGGTCTCAGGGTAAACTGCTGCTGTCTGAAGGTGGAGAGACAGGCGAATGCAGAGAATCACAACCCACACGTGCAGAAATCTCCGTGGAGAAGTGTCAGAGCAGGAAACCCCAAGGCGTACTGGACGGATGTGGATGTGTGTCACAGATAGGAACTCCGGGGGACCTAGGCATGCAGGGGTCTGCACACATTTGTGGGTCTTAAATCCAGAACCCCAACCCAGTTCTCACAGTGAATCATTGAGAAAACCCCCCCTTATGCTTTTGGCTGGAAGAGAAGAGAAATAATCATTTGGAGATAGAATTTGCCAGAGCTTTCTCTTCTCTTCTACCAGGTCTGCTCTCAGGAGATGGTGTTTAACCAGAGCCTAACCTGCTAGGGTTTTGTCAGAGCCTACGAAATACCCACTTCTGGCCCTCTCTTACCATCCTCTCCCACCTAGAGGGGAGGAGGAAGGAAACAGGAAAAACCTGAGAAGCTAGCATGAAGTTCATAGTGCAGAGGTACAGGTGTGCTGAAAGACTGAGACCTTACACAGGACCAGAAAATGTGCCCATCCCCACATTTCTCCACCATTACTAAAGCCTTGTTTACAGCAGTTCTTATTCAGCACATCAAGGCTGGCTATCAAGGAAAAGTTACAAGGCATACTAAAAGGCAAATAACACGGTTTGAAGACACAGAACCAGCATCATACACTAAATGTGGCAGGAAAGTTGGAATTTCCCAACAGGGAACTTAAAATAACTTGGATTAATTCACTAAGGGATCTAAATAAAGAAAGAAGACAGTGTGTAAGCAGAAAGGTGGATATTCTAAGAAAGAATCAGAAAGAAATGCTCTAAATCAAAATACTGTATAACAGGTATGGAAAACGTCCTGATGAGCTTACTAGTAGATTGGACATGGCCCCGGAAAGAATCTCTGAACTTGATTATATCTCAACAGAATCTTCCAAACCTAAAAAGCAAAGAGGAAAAAAAAGATTAAAAAAAAAAAAGCCAACAGAAGACCAGCTCTGGTTGGACCATGGCAAAAGGCAGGCAGAAATGTATCGGGAGCACCAGAAGGAGAAGAAAGAGAGAAGGGAACCGAATAACTATTTGAAATGACAATGACTAAGAGTTTCCACCAAATTAGTGTCACTAAACCAGAAATCCAGGAAAGCCCAGAGAACACCAAGCAAGGGAAATGCTAAAAAGAAGCCCTACACTTTGGCGCATCATTTTCAAACTATGTAAAACCAAGCTCACAGGGAACATTCACCAAGATAAACCACATCCGGGACACAAAACACACCTTAACAAATTTTAAAAAGTAGAAGTAATACAAATGCCTGCTTTCAGACCATGATGGAATTGTGGTAATAGGAGCATGGCTGGAAAATCCCCCAAATACTTGGGAGATGAAACAAAACATCTCTTTCTTTTTTTTTAAGTTTATTTATTTATTTTGAGAGAGTGTGTGAGTGCACATACAAGTGGGGGAGGGGCAGTGAGAGAGAATCCCAAGCAGGCTCTACACTGTCAGCACAGAACCCAACTGAGGCCCAAACTTGTAAATCATTAGATCATGACCTGAGCCAAAATTAAAAGTCAGACACTTAACCAATTGAGCCACCCAGGTGCCCCATAAACAAACACTTCTAAGTAAGACATAGGCCAAAGAAGAAATCTCAAGTAAAATTTTAAAGTATTTGATCTAAATGAAAAGGAAAACACAACTTCTCAACATTTGTCGGATGTAGCAAAAGCAGTGCTTATAGAGAAATTTATAGCATTGAATACACACAGAAAAATTATAGATATATATGTCTGAACACACACATATATATGGTTTATGACTGAAGCTTCACTTGAAGGAACTAGATGGGAAAAGCAAATCAAATCCAAAGTAAGCAGCAGAAAAAAATAATAAAAATTTAAGCAAAGAGCAAAATAAACAAATAAATAAATAGACAGAAAACAGGAAGCCAATAGAGAAAATCAGTAAAACCAAAAGATGGTTCTTTGAAAAGATTGGTAAAATGCATACATCTCTAGTCAGGCTAACTAAGGGAGAAAAATGAGGATACAAGCTACTAAATGTCAGAAATGAAAGAGAGGACGTGACCCCGGGCAGGGCCCATGGACATTAAGAGGGAGAGAAAAGAATCCTGCTAATGAATCGGTTAACCTAGGTGTGCAAGATGTGTGTGAGGAAAACTTTGAAACTGATGAACAAAACAGAGTCACTAAGTAATTAAGGTAGATCTCATGCTCATGGAAAGAACGATATTGTTAAAAGGCTAGTTTTCCTCAACTTGAGCTATAGTCAACCCAGTTCCAGTCTGAATCCCAGGAGGTTGTCCCGTGCATATCGACAAACTGGTCCTGACGTGTGTACGGAGACGCAGAAGACCCAGAGTGGTCAGCATGATACGTAAGCAGAAGGACGGAGCTAAAAGACCACGTAATCCTGACTTCACGTCACATTTTAGAGCCACAGTAACCAAGATGCTGGTATTGGTGAAAGAAGAGACAAGTAGATACCAGGAATAGAATACAGAGCCCAGAAAGAGACCCACATCAACATCGTCACCTTATCTCTGGCCAAAGAGCAAAGGCAATAAATATAATGGAGAAAGGTAACCTTTTTTAAAAAAAAATTTAGTGTTTATTTATTTTTGAGAAAGAGAGACAGAGTGTGAGCAGGGGAGGGACCAAGAGAGAGGGAGACACAGAATCTGAAGCAGCTCCAGGCTCTGAGCTGTCAGCACAGAGCCCGACGCGGGGCTCAAACCCCTGAACTGTGAGATCATGACCTGAGCCAAATTCAGGTGCCTTAGTGACTGAGCCACCCAGGCGCTCCGAGAAAAAAAAAGTCTTTTTAGCAAATAGTGCTGGAAAAACTGGACATCCACATGTGAAAAAGCAAATCTAGACACAGACCTTGTACCCTTTCAAAAATTTACTCAAAATGCTGACAAAAACTGAGGACTGATGGATGTGGGGGGGAGGAGGGATGGGCATGGAGGAGGACACTTGTGGGGATGAGCACTGGGTGTTACGTGGAAACTAATTTGACAATAAACTATTTAAAAAAAAAAAAAAGAGGATCACATGCCTGAACATAAAACACAAAAGCGTAAATGAAAATGTAGATGACCTTGGGAATGGTAATGAGCTGTTAGATGCAACATCAAAAGTAAGATCTATGAAAGAAAGAATTCATAACAGGGACTTCATTTAAAAAAAAAAAAGTCTTCTCCATGAAAGACCTTGTCAAGAGTAAGAAAATGTAAACCACAGATTGGGAGAAAATATTTGCAAAACTTATCTGATAAAGGACCATTATTCAAAATATACAAAGAACTCTCAATGCTCAACAACTTAAGGAGGCAAACAACCTGACTAAAATATGGGCCCAAGGGGATATTCACCTGATTTCCTTGTGATACCCTGTCCATGTAATATTAAAAATTAATAAATTTGTATACCTTTTCTCCTGTTATGAAAATCAAAAATAAATTTAAAATGTAAAAATCGGGCCAAAGACCTGTACAGACTCCTTCAGCAAAGAAGATATACAGATGGCAGATGAACATCTAAAACAACGCTCTGCATCATGTATCTTTAGAGAAATGCAACATAGAACAACAATGATTCTTTTTAAAATTTAAATCCAATTTAGTTAACGACAAAATAAAAAAATAATAAAACAATGACTGAAAATAAGCTTTAAAAACATAAATGGGGTCACCTGGGTGGCTCTCCTAGTTAGGCATCTGACTCCAGATTTCAGCTCAGATCATAATCTCATGGTTAATGAGCTCGAGGCTTGAGTGGGGCTCCATGCTGGGCATGGAGCCTGCTTGGGATCCTCTCCCTCAAGCTCTGCCTCTACCGTGCTCTTGCTCTCTCTCTCTCTCTCTCAAAAATAAATAACCTTAACAAACAAACAAATAAACAAAGAGCCATGAGATAGCACTACATGCCATAACTATACTCTAGAACACTGACAACATCAATGCGGACACCCACGTGGCGTAGAAGACACTCTCATTCATTGTTGGTGGGAATGCAAAATGGTCAGCCGCTTTGAAGGACAGTTTGGTGGTTTCTTATCAAATTAAACATATTCTTACCTTAGCATCTAGTAATTGTGCTCCTTGGTATCTACCCAACTGAGCTGAAAACTTAGGCCTACACCAAAAGCTATATGTGAGTGTTTATATCAACTTTATTCATAATTACCAAAACTTGGAAGCGATCAGGATGTGCTTCAGTAGGTGAATGGATAAATAAATCGTGGCACAGTCAGACAATGGAATCTTAACCAGCCTTAAAGATAAGTGAGCCATCAGACCATGAAAAGACGTGGAGAAACTTTAAATGCAAATACTAAGAAAAAGAAGCCAATCTGAAAAGGCTACATATTATATAGTTTTACCCATATGGCGTTCTGGAAAAGGCAAAAACTACAACGGTAATAAAAAGGTCACTGGCTTCCAGGGGCTGCGGGAGAGGGGAGAGGGGAGAGGAGTAAGAAGGACACAGAGGACTTCAGGAAGTGAAACTACTCTGTGTGATACCATAATGGTGGATACACGTCCCTGTACATTGGTCCAAACCCATAAAATGTATAATACCAAGAGGGAACCCCAATGTTAACTATACACTTTGGGTGGTAATAATGCATCAGTGTGGTTTTATCAATTGTAACAAATATACCCCAGGTGGATGGGGGAGGCCAGCATGTGCAGCCACAGGAGGTATATGGGAAATCTTTGTACCTTCTGTTCACTTTTGCTATGAATCTGAAACTGCTCTAAACAATAAAGCCTAGGGACGCCTGGGTGGTTCAGTCGGTTGAACGTCCAACTTTGTCTCCAGTCACCATTTCATGGTTAGTGGGTTTGAGCCCTGCGTCGGCCTCTGTGCTGACAGCTCAGAGCCTGGAGCCTGTTTTAGATTCTGTGTCTCCCTCTCTCACTGACCCTCCCCTGCTCACACACACACTCTCTTTCTCTCAGAAATAAATAAAACATTAAAAAACAAGACAAAACAATGAATCCTATTAAGAAAAACAAACATAAAAACAATGAACCAGAGTAGAAGATTCTGATGGCAGCTGTAGTTGGGTGGATATGAGCTAATGCCTGGGCTTCAGGTAACAGAGGTCCTCAAACTCAACAGAGAAGCCGGGAGTGGGAATAGAGACCATGGATCAAGATAGGAGATCTATCTGAACTAGAACCCATGGGGTATAGGTGTGGAGTATAGAAGTGGAATTTGGAAACAAGGATGATTCCTGGGATCCGGGACTCCTGTTGGGGAGGCTGCAAAGTTTTGACCTCACTGACTTAGAGGGGCAATGCGAACAGAGCAGAATGAGGTCCGTTGAGGAAGACAATGTAACTTCCGAGCTCTACGAAGCTCTCCATTGGGTGGCGAGCATACTGGCATTTTTGAGTACATTAACTTATATAACTTTCATAAGAACTTGGCACATTAGGCATGCTCATATTCATTTTTTAGTAAAAGAAATATGGTTAGTGGGGTAAATAACGTTCCAAATTCCACCCTGTCCTTTTCCATCGCACTCTAGCTTCCAGCCGGTAATAGGCTGGATGTTACCATTTGAAAAGTTCATGTTTTGATTTATGTTTTATTTATGTTCGTTTGTTGACTTATGTTTTATTGGGCAGGAGCTAGTCTTTCTCTCCTGTTCCAAAATCTAGGCGAACTAATTCTGTCCACAGAGGGACTGAAGGGTCAATCAGTGTCCTGAAATCAAAGGCATTGTTCATTCCTTGCCTTCCAGGGACAGAATGGATGGGAGAGCATGGACCCTGGGGTCTGCCTCAATGAACAGCATGGCCAGTGGCCCCCCAATACCTCTGCTGAGTTCCCCTAGGGGCATACTGAGTAGGATAATCAGCCCAATGATCTCTCTGCATGAATGCAATGCCAGATTAGAAACAAATAGGTCACAGTCTGAGAAAGGCTTGAGAAAGAAGGACTAAGGGAAAGGAGAGCCCTGATCCGGAAGTGAGAGTGTCTAAGGGTAAACTGAGGCAAGCTGCAGACCTCTGTGAGTCTCTGCTGTCTCACCTGCAAAACGGGAGAGCAAGTGCCCACGTGGGATCCACGTGCAGAACCTGGCAGGTGTCAAGGCTGTGATGCCTAGTAACAGTGATGCACTCAGGGACCATGACTGTCACTACAACCCCTGCCCGGCCCTGGAATCCAGCCCCTGCCTTCTCCTGGTGGCCTTTCCTTCAATCTTCACTCCCAATTAAGAGAAAGCATCTCAGAAAGGGCTCCCGTGACTCCAACACTTGAAAACCCTTGCTACCCAGGCAGTGAGGAGCCACGGGGCGAGCTGTTGCGTTGTTAATTGCCCAGTGCCAGTCCTGCAGGAGGGTAAGCATCACGTCACTTAGCAGAGCAATGATCATGACAAGTAAATCTCGCCTGAAAACAAGCAGCCTTACCCTGACGCTTTCCCAGCAGAGTCTGAGCTGGTGGGATGTTCTCAGCCACGTTTTCTGGCTGTAGAGAGACGGACTATTCCTTTCCCTGCAGTAGAAATGTGGCAAAAGGGGAAAAACAAAAGCCATACGGAACCTCTGCTTCCATAATTAAAAACAGATCGGTCCCCAAACACTGATGCTAAGCATGAGTTATGAACACATCAAGAAAGTATTAAAACAGTAATTCTCAGATATCTGCTCAGCAGGAATTGAATGCATAGCCTCTCTTCCTTTGACAAATAGTGTCCAGCCTGAGCCTGGTGCACTCACAACTACGTCTCGGGATCAGCTAATCTCACATCGCGTGATGGCATAGAAAATACCAACCCAGCTCCCAGCTCCATTCAACTCTGGCAGCCTTTCGTTACAGCTGCCTGTCACTCTGCAGTAAGAGAGACTCAAAAATCATCACGACTCTCCATCCCGGTGCTCGGGAAGATACGGACAGCTGTCATTCTAGTGAACTTTCCAGGATATACAACCACTAGAATGACCAGCGAGAATATCTCTCCTGATGAGTAGCCCACAAGAGACCCTCAGGGCTCCAAAGCTCAGTATTTGAATGTTGTGTCTGAGGTTTGCAAAAATGTCTGAAGAACTCTCTGGGAAATCCAGTAAACCGTCTCTCAATAGTAATGCAAGTCCAAGGTTTGGTACCAGATTTCCCAACAAATATGAAAGAAAGCATAAAAGGTATCCCACCCAGTTGGTGCTTGTTTATGGGGAAAAGACTAAGTGTGATTCGTTGTTGCCCTGAAATGCTCACATTTAGAGTAATCTCAATACCATATATTTTAGTAGTATATGATATGCAAAAGCTTTCACATGTATTATCTCAAATGTAAATATTAGTTACTTCTTTTATATAATGTGTCTGCTTTAAGAAAGCCTTATAGAGGCGCCTGGTTGGCTCAGTCGGTTAAGTGTCAACTTCATCTCAGGTCACTATCCCACGGTTCATGGGTTCGAGCCCCGCGTCGGGCTCTGTGCTGACAGCTTGGAGCCTGGAGCTGCTTCGGATTCTGTGTCTCCCTCTCTCTCTGCCCCTCCCCTGCTCTCTCTCTCTCTCTCAAGAATTAAAAAAAAATTTTTTTTTAAAAGAAAGTCTTATAAATTGATGTTTAATGAACTGATGAATGGTTTACTCTTTGGAGGGGGGCACAGTGCATCTTTGAGTTTAGATCATGGGAAGTGTGTCCTGTGTGCAGGGCTCAACAAGTTCCACATCATGCATTTGCCATCATTAGATGGGCTGTGGGTCTGCTCTGAGCCTCTCTCTGGGGCTCAGGTTCCTCACTATATAGAACGAAGAGGCTAACAATGACCCAAGAGTTCTGTCTCCTAGGGAGCCTCAGCCATGCCCGTGGATCCATTAATAAGAGACACCCTCTTGCTGCACCATCAGCTGCACAGGGTGGTATCTGTCTGGGGACCAGCGAGTGCAAAAGCATTTATCCACCCTGGGTGCACACAGCAATGTGGATGCACATGCGTTCGGTGGCATGGTGGTTAGCATTGTGCCCTTGAGCTGGTCAGGCCCCCAGCTCCCTGAGCCTCCATTTCCCATCTGCCCAGTGGAGATATGAGGGCTCCTGGAGGTGCGTGCCATGTGCAGTAACTGAGATAATCTGTGTAAATCCCGGCACGGGAGTTGGCTCCTAGCACAAACTTGATGCATGAAAATTCTTCCATTCAGGGTCCCAGGGGGTAGAAAGCAAAAAAATATAACAATAAAGAAGGGGGGGGGAGATGGATTGCCATTCTTTAAATAAAATCAGAGAGCGAGGTGTGAGAAAAATAGAGAAATGCAGAGACTATGAGAGAGAGGAATAGCTATAGGCACTTGGAATAGTGTGGAAAGATTCTCATAAGTAAATGCTTCTTTTAAAATATTGGAGTTCCTCCATATGGGAAGCTTGGGGAGAGAAGGGAAAAAAATTAAATTAAAGCATTTGAAAGTATATTATAGTTTTATCTCTTTGGCTCTGCGATTTCAGAAATAATATAATCCTATGGAAAACACGCTGTGAGAAGATTTTGTATCGTGGCTCCCCGACAGAACGGGACTGAATGATGTCAAGAAAGCTTATATAACAGTTTTGTTTTATTCATTTACATAAATCACATTTACCGTAGGTGTTTTATTCAAAATAAAGTTTGGGAAAAATAAATTGAACAGATGAACCTAGGCAAACCTGGTGATTTTTTCATGAGTAGTGTTTGATGATAAAGACGTAAAAGCATAATGTGGTATCATTTCACCAAGGCACAATATGGACCATCCATATGGAGCAGAAGTTGATAATACTGCAAAGAAGCAAAAATAAACAGAACAGATGTACTTGTAAAATCAAGTCTACACCCACCCCTGAGTACCTGCGTTGCACTGGAGAAGTTTCTCCAAAAACTCAAAACTGGCATCAAGTCACCTTCCCACGGGGACTTTTGGAAAGCCAGGATGAAATCGTCTCGGACCTGACCAGGCAGAGATGGGAAGGACATGCATTCCCACGGTGGGGGCTGAGCCACAGAACATGAACCCGACACGGCCTCCCAGGTCAGGGTCAGGAGGCCTGGGTTGAAATCCCGACACCCCCTGCCCGGCTACCAGATGAATCCACTCGAAATGCCGAAGTCCTTAAGCTTGGGTTCCTCAAAGGCAACATCGAAGTGGTGTTACCCACCTCGTAGGGCGGTTGCGAGGTGCAACGAGGAAGGTACGGCAAGTTAAAAAGATACAGAACGTAAAGCTTGGTGGGGGCAAAGTTCTGTCTAAAGTGGTTTTGTTCAGGACCGTGCCTCAGGGACACCACGAAGCCCGTGTTATGTACAGTGATCTCATTTCCGCAAGGAAAATGCCTGAGAACCCAGGCTTGTTGTCTGACAAAGATTCGATGCGGAATCGTAACTTGCCTGAGAGCACGCCCGTGCTAGACCGTGCTACCAATAACAGGAGCAGCTCGCACATGAAATTTCCTCATTTCCAAGGCGGTTTCTCCCATCGTTGCGCCAGATCCAGCCAAACCCTGTGAGATTCACAAGGAAGAGAATGATCCCATCTCACGGATGAACCGACATAGCTCACGCAGGGTGCTTGGGACCCCTAGGACCACAGCCCGTTGGCCGTCGGCCCCACATTTACCGACATTTATCGCCGGGGACTGTATCTCACCGGCCGGGAAATATCAGGCCTGTGTCTGGGGATGGACAGAGTGGAGAGCAAACAGGGTCTCAGGACCTACCATTTAGCTGCGACTGTACGGAGTCAGATTTGTCATGTGTGAAGCTCTTTGCAAACTGTAAAGTGCCAATATGCATAGAAAGTGCTCTTTTCGGGGCGCCTGGGGGGCTCAGTCGGTTAAGTGTCCGACTTCGGCTCAGGTCATGATCTCGTGGTTCGTGAGTTCGAGCCCCATGTCGGGCTCTGTGCTGACAGCTCAGAGCCTGGAGCTGCTTCTGATTCTGTGTCTCCTTCTCTCTCTGCTCCTCCCCCACTTGTGCTCTGTTTCTGTCTCAATAATAAATAAACCTTAAAAAAATTTTTTTTAAAAAGAAGGAAGTTCTCTTTTCATCTTGCTTCTAATGAGGTAGCAGAGAAATATCTACTGCTAGCTGGAAGGTGTCTTTGCAGGCTTTGCCGCTGTTGGCCAGGCAAGTATGAATCGTGGCCCCTGCTACGGGCCAGGCTCTCCTGAACCTGGGCTTTGTGTCACCTGCCAATCTTGTGAGAAAGCACAGTGTGCATCTTCATTTAAAAAGCCCAGATTCTGCTCAGGTGGCCCGAGTGCTGCAAAGTCCCTTTGCACATTTTACAAAAGGTGTCTGGAAGTTCTTTCCCCGTGGAGAACCCACGGCTGCGTGTTTCAGAGAGAAGGAGGCAGATGTCCTTTCTGCAGCCCAGAACACGACTGACGGAAGCTGAGGACCGAGGGAAAACGGCAAGCAGAAGGGAAATTCTCCCCTCTACCCACAGCGAGTGTGGTCACGTGGCCAACAGCTGGAAAGCACCATCCATGGCCCCTGATATAATCAAGTGGCCACCCATCTGCTTGGTTCCCAAAGCGGCGAGGAAAAAATAGCGTCCCACGTCCCACGCACTCCAGCTGTCCCCGGCATCCAGCGCTCGGTGATTTTTTTCTAAAAATAAAATGAAATAAAATCATCACTTTTCCAATCAGGAGAGTGCTTGTGTAAGGAGCAATTCCACGAGACAGGGGGCGTCGACCCGAGGCTGCCTGGCTCACCAGAGTCAGGGCAGGAGTCACCCCTTTACTGGAGAGGGGAGCCCTCTGAGCCAGAGCCTCCCGGCCCTGCCCGGGTCGGAGGCCCTGCTGCAGGCTCGCACCTGGAGGAGGAACGTGATCTCTGAGTCCCACCGGGCCACTGTGCTGGAGTCCTGAGCGCCCTGAGCCCCCCGGGGATTAGTACAGCCTGGGTCACGTTTAGATTCTGTTATTTCTAATCAGATTCCTGCAGCCTCGCTCTGTAGAGTGTGGACATATGTCAATATTCCAGAATAGAACTCCCAGATATTTGCGGACACACAGCCCTTGGGTATGCCAGCACTATCTTCAGGCAGATTATCTTTTAGAGGAATCGCAGACCAAGCAAATGCTTGATGGACTTCAAGTTTTAGAGCAGAAACTTCAAGCGAGAGTCTGCCGTTAAAAAGAGGAAGGAGGCTGACTATGCCTGACGGCAGGAGAGCCCGCCCTCCTTCACCCCTGCCCCGTCGGCCAGGTCCTCGCCACCAGGAGACAACCCCCCGTCACACCGCGAGTACCCTCCCGGCCTGGGCCCCATCCAGTCAGTTGCCCATTGGTGGGCTGCTGTTTCACAAGCTGCGTTGGCCATCTTCCTGAGCTCATCTAGTTTTTATTTATTTAAGAAATGATTATCTAGTGTTGATCCCGCGCCAGCCACTTTCAAAGTGGCTCACGTGCATTAGCTCTTGTAATCTCCCTAACAGCCCTGTGGTTGCTGTGGCCATTCTACAGATGCGATAAGTGAGGCATCTTGCCCGGCGTCAGCCAGAACCAGCACCTGCACCCAGGCCTCCGGCTCCAGGCTTCATACCCTCTGCTGCTGTTCTACCAGCATCTCAAGGGCCAGAGGATTGTCCCACACTTTTTAATTTAAGCGTTACCTGTTCCCTGCCAATTCAACACACCCTTGTTGATAAAATGCTCATGGCAATGGTATCATTTTAAAGATACAGTTGCAGGTTCTGGGTGATCAATACACATGGTCCCATAGGACCTCCCTATGAAGGCAGTTCTGGGAAAGGGCATTTCACGCCAATCCATAACTTAAGCACAGCAGGAAATGGCACAAAAACACTGTGGAGTCAATCAGGCAGACAGTAAGCCCATTTTGCAGATGAACACACTGAGTTCTGTGAGTTACACTTCTTAGAAAACTGGATAACTAGATGTTGCACCAAGTCGTACTCGAGGAAGGTGACATTTCACACGTGATTTCCTGGCTCAAGAGGTAACAGGCAACCATAAAAGCAGCCCCGATCAAGTTCAATTGTGAAGGACCTGAATAAGTTCAAGGATCCCTGTCTAAAAAGTTCCTGAGAGCAGAAAATTTAGAAGAAACAGGAACAAACCACAAATCAACAACTGGTGAGCTAGTGACATTGTGACATTGCTGAGCTAGTGACATTGTGGCTGCTGCTTAGGCCCTGGAGGATTAATGAATCAGAGTGGTGTTCTGGATAATTCCAAGAATTTTTGGAGTCATAAGAGTCTGGTATCCTGTAAGCAGCCGCACCCTAAGACTATTTACCAAAATAGTTAATTATTGCCCTTCATGTTCGACTAGCGCCTACTGTGTGCTTCCTCATGCATTTGGACTTGAGAGTCTCCCAAGAAATGGGTGTGGCTGGGCAGGTGGTGTAAGGTGGGTAGAGAGTTGAGCACCACAGGGGGTACCTGCTGAGGCTCCAGATCCCAGAGGCCACTGGGAGTTGTCACAGGTGGGGGAAGGAGGGGAGGCAGCTGCTTTCCAGGAAACCCCAGCCGTACTTAAAATGTGGATTTAGTTGCAAATAGCCCAAGTCCTTGAATTAGGTGGGTTGGAAAGGTTGGCATGTGAGGGCTGCACTTTGTGCTGGGTTTCCAGCAGGGATGAGATGCAGACAGGCATGGTTAAGCCTGGCTGTTCCCTTAGGAACACACACATCCCTTTAGGGAAGGGTGGTTATTACAGGGAAGGGGGGATTTTCAACCATGTCCCTGTCACCTTCCACATCTTCCACTCTGTTCTCCAGCCCCGAGGGAGAATGTGGCACTGGTCCCTCTCAGGCCCTGCACCCAGGTGAAGTTTTAACCTTCTTTTGTTTTAACCTCTCTCTCTCCCTCTTTCTCTGTCTCTGTCTCTGTCTCTCCTTTTAAATCAATCTTGGGACACAGTCTTAAGGATTACTTTGGAGGCCTGAGTTCATCTAAAAGGCTCCTGTGATATTCTCAGACACAGTATTTGTCATTCTCTGATTTTATTTTTCCTTTGCAAACGTTTGAACAAACATTTGAATCTAAAATTACTCCAATCCCAATTATCGTAAGACTGCTAAAAAAAAAAAAAAAAAAAAAAAAGCAGCACGGACATTAAACACGGGTTCCTCTGAAAAGATTTAAGAATAAATGAATGCTCCACATGCTCCTGGACAGGAAGCATCTCATTTCTTCTTTTACTTATTAATCCGGAAGAGGGGGTGCATGGTGCCATTGCCAAGTTTGCAGACAATGCTAAAAACGCGGTCGAACGAACAGAAAGACGTCAAGCTGACAGGGATAGACGGCAGCAAAAGATCCCGCGAGGCTGGCCGAGTGGGCGGGAAGCGGTGGGGGAGCTCTAGAGTGGGCAGGCGAGCGCCGTGGGGAAAGTCAAGTACAGCAGGGCTCTCCTCACACTCAGAGGCGTGACACAGGAAAGACGCTTTCAAGTTCATCAGAAAGTAGTATCTGCATGTATAAATATCAGCACCCCATATGACAATGGGTTGTAATTTAAGAAAGAGCTGTGTGTGTGTGTGTGTGTGTATGTGTGTGTGTGTGTGTGTGTGTGTTGGCAAATATGTGTCTGCATACACATACATTTAGTGAGCCCACAGAATTTTATATGTGCATCCCATGTGAGCCACTCAGGCCGGCACCTTGGTTATAGTTACATGGCTATTTAATGATGAGACAATTGGATATTCCTCTTGACCTCAGCAACTCGTGATCTCAAAGGAAGCCTTGCATACGAGCCGGGTAGTGTGGTGTTTCCTGGGCTGCTTTACCTAAAAATGCTGACTCACTCCTACACAGCGTCAGAAATTCTTTAGGAAGTAAACAAAGAGTAGAAGAACCATATACACGACTGGTCTTTCAAACTCAACACTGCATTTACCTTAAGAATGTTGTCGAAAATATTAAGCCTTCTCTTACACGACGCCCTCTTTGTCATTTTAGTACTGCCTGTAGATTTGCTTCTTCTGGATAAAGAGAACGCTCTGCTTTATTTGTTTTTATGGATCTGCACATTTTATAACTGTTTTGCTCTTTTTTCTCTCTGTGTTAATGTCCAAGAAGTAAAAAGTCAATTTTGCAGCCCGTGTGTGGCAAATTTAGGGTAACTTATAGAAAAAAAGGGAAAGAGGATTTAGCATGGACGCTCTTAGTTTGGGCTGAAGCAAATGCACACGGCAGGGATGGCCCCCAGGACGATGAGCCATGGGAGCCTCAGTTCATGGGGCTCAGGTGGCACAAAGCACATTGTGTGAGCCAGTATGTCCCGTTCTGGAGCATTTTCGCTGAACTTACGGGTGCCTTCTTCTCCAGACTCTGGTGTGAGATTTCCGGGGTTTTCCTGGTTTGCATCCTGGTCCACGACACATGGTCCCTCTCACCTTCGGACATTCTTGCTCCCAGCTGTGGTCCCGGCTCAGGGGAATAGGAGGGGGTGTTTGATTGGGCGAGACCAGCGGCAGACTCTTTAAGTTTCTCAAGCCACCCCTGAAAATGGAATCAGGTAACATCATTTATGTCTCATTGGAGGCCTGTGTAATTTCTTAAGTAATGATGTGGCACAATTTATGATTGAATTTTTTTTTAAAGCTGCGTTTGTCACTGAGATATGGAGCCAAGCAATTTGGGAGCAAATATCTGTCTCTATACTTGGCACAGACTGGCTATTAGTTACACTCTTTGTGGGTCATGATAAAGGTCTTCTTGAGCATGGGCCGGAGAGAAGGTTCAACTCCAAAGCAGAGATCTTTCCAGGAAATGACAGATTTGAGATTATGATATCAATCAACTTTTCTATAACTTTCTATTTGGCCATTCGTCACTGACATTTTTTCCACTTAACATTAGACATTCAAAATGGTTTTTTTCCAATGAGCTTTGTCTGTATGCATCTACATTCCTGTACTGAAACAAAAATAAGTTCTTTTACCACCGCACGATTCAATGTCTGGCACACTTTATCTGCACATCAAATGTTTGTTTAAAACATGAATTTGAATTCAATCACCTCAAACGTTTTGCTTGATTACCTCCACTTTTCTGGAGGCACGCAATCTTATTATCTGTACTTGATGGGTAGGGGAGATAAAAGGGACATTTGGGGTCTAAGTACGTGAAGTGAAAAACTTGTGGCAAGATGGCCGAGATCTAAATATGTGTATTATTGGAAATGTTATTCAGAGACAAGAAGAGCCCTTGGATTTTCCTAATCAAAACACTTTAGAGTCAAGGAAACTAAGTGACACGCTCTAAGTCACAGACGAGCTCATGGCCAACCTGGGGCATCCGGGTCGGAAATCCCACCCTGTGTTGCAATGACTCCTGGCCCAGAACACTCTCCCTAAGAGCATATCCTAGATTCTATGTGGGCTTAAGCCTCTCTTTCTCCAGATATGGCTCCTAAAATTAAGCTTAGTGATTAACCCTAGTGATATGTTTCCATGCTAAGGAG
Source organism: Proteles cristata cristata (assembly GCA_017311185.1). Lineage (NCBI taxonomy): Eukaryota > Metazoa > Chordata > Mammalia > Carnivora > Hyaenidae > Proteles > Proteles cristata. The sequence goes on from JAESUZ010002808.1 coordinate 332,833, forward strand.
ACCACCTGTTCTTCAAGTTATAGGCCCATTGAACTAGTTTCTTGTCTCTGGGAAGGACACTGCCCTCGGCTCTTCATGTCTGATCCCAGCAGTGGACAAAATCAGAAGGAAAAGTCTCCTATGATTTGCAAATGTGATCAAGTGGTCTTGAGCGGCATCTCTTGAAGGAAACACAAGGAAGTGCTTTTCTCGTGGATGCAGACCACCTTCCAAACCTAATGCATTCTCTTTTAAAGTCATTGAGGGACCCTGAAAATTTCCGCTTAACAGCTGAAGTAAAGGCCCTTTCTCTGGCATCTGTCCACACAAGTGACTATGTCTTCGTGCTTACAATGAAAACCTTTTAGAACATGTCGCACACCTTTTCCTAATGGCTGTGTCTTTTCCCTTTCTAAACCTTTTCCTTCAGCCAGTTGCTTCCTTCATAGGATGCTATGTCACCTGCTTCTTCCCCTGTGACAGGATGCTGTCACCTGCTTCTTCTCCTGTGTCCATATCACTACAGAAGTCCCGACAACCACCAAGTTATTGGAGTCAGAAGTCTTGGACTCGTTGTGTTTTTTGATTTTTTTTCCTTCCATTTTCCTGAATGTGACCCAGAGCCATTGAATTAACCACCAGGTTTTATGGGTTTTATTCATTAAAAACATTGAATCTGACTTCTTCAGTATCATTTACTTAAGAATTGATACTCTGTGACTCATATTACTGGAAACATATTCCTGATGGTGGTTATGTCTCTACTACTTAAAGTCCATTCTTCCCATGACATGGCAGCCCCCCATGGTCACACTTACAGAGGCCGTATTTACGCTCTGGTCCTGTCTGATTCCTCGGTTTCCTCTCTCACACACCCACTCTCTCCTCCTCCTCACTCTGGCCACCATTGAAATTCTGTTGGACGTTCTCCGCATATCTTGAGCTTTCTCATACCTCTATTCATTTGCAGATGGACTCTCTCTGCTTGGAATTATTCTCCTTGTCTTAGCTCGGGCTGCTGTAATAAAAATACCAGAGACTGGGCAGTGTATAAACAAAAGAAATTTATTTCTCACAGTTCCAGAAGCTGGAACTCTAAGATCAGGGAGAGAGAGTCGCCCTTGTGGATTGTAGACTGCTGCTTCTCCTAGCTTCCTCATGGGACAGAGGGATGATGGAGCTCCCCAGCATCCGTTTTATAAGGACACTAATGCCATCATGATGGACCCACCTCATGGCTTCATCCAATCCTAATTGCCTGCCAAAGTCCCCACCTCCTAATAGTATTATGTGGTGGGGTTTCAACCTATGAGCTTTGGGGGAACACAAACAGTCTATAACATTCCTTGTTGACCTGTAACCTTCAAATGAAATGTCCTATCTTCCTCCTTGGGGATGAATTTCTCTTCCTGTGGGCTCAGAATACAACTTCCCTTTCCCTCTGACCTCACCCTCTTCACCTGTGATTGCAGTGAATCACAACTGCAGGAATAATCTCTTTTGGGGGGCACTGGCCACCTTCCTCTTGGGTCCCGCCCCCTCCCCAGCTTCCCTGCACCGAGGGCAATGCTTGGTGAACTGTGAACTGAATGGAGAGTGAAAAGGGAAAGTGTACGAGGCCCAGTGGATATAAGATCTCATGGACATGATCCTCAGTGAATCATTTAACATGACAGTGTATCCTTTTATTTTATTTTATTTCCATGAAATCTGTTGATTTACATTTATTTTCTCTCCTGACATTAGTTCTGCCACATTAAACAATTCTATACTGTTTGAATATTTTCACTTGAAAATATGTCCGGGGGTAAGAAAGCTGAAGAAACACATTTACAAATGAAAACAGTCTGGCCTGTGCTGATTCCTCCCGGGACCATTTGAGCAGTGCTCCCCCAATGCTGCTTCTTGAAGAAGGAAGTGCTGACATTTTGGGCACCATTAATAAAACAGTGGGGGCTTTAAAAAAAACAGAAAGTAGGATTCTACCATCCAAGTACCATTCTACTAATAGTAAAAAATATATATATATAACCCAGGGAAGCGTTAAGTTAAACAGAAGTTATTTGCTGCATTTTTTGCTTATGTTACATGTTTAACAACAGGGCTAATTCAAAGTACATTTATTTTATTTTATTTTTTTATCTTTGACTGCGGCACCATCTTTTAATAACTTACCTTGAAAACAATACATTAATTTCTGCTCCATTCACCTCACAGGGTTAGATGAAATAAAGCTTATGAGAGTGATTTATAAACTTTGAAGAACCATACACGTATTAAGTACTTCTTTAATACGAGCAATCAATCATTAATCACTGCATATATACTATGTAGAAATTGTACATGCTGGATAGAAATACAAAGGTTTAAGCATCCTGGTCTCTGCTCTTAAGTAATGTGCAGTTGTTTTGAAGAAACTAAGAAGAGAAATGATAAACTATCAGCAGCACAGTCTGCAGCAGCGAGCCAAGAGAGTTTAGCCACCCCAGAAGAACACAGAGAGTGGGGGTGCTGAATGCCATTTCAAAAACATAGATTTGGAACACCTGGTTTTGAAACATAAATGGAATGTAGAAAGCGGTTATTTTGGAATATGGAATGTTAAGACGGTCCCGAGATTCCAGACCACTGGTGTCTTCTACATCCTGTATAATGTCTCGTCCTCTGGTGCGAGAGACCTTTGCTTATTGAAGGGGCATCACTTCTGTGATTAGGTTCTGTTGTATGACAAAGATAAAATGATCCAAATGTAACAAATGACTCAATCAAATTTGATTACCCTGAGTGGGCATGACCTAATCAAGGAAAGCCCTTGAAAAAGTGGCTGGACCCTGCCCGAAGGGAGAGACTATCTCTGGCTGGTCTCAAAGAAGTAAGCAACCATGAGTCCTATGGCCACTAGGAAATAAGCTCTGAGGGACCTCGGGAGCAGATTGCTTCCCAGGCAAGCATCAGATGAGAAAGCAGCCTGGCCCACATTTGGGGTACGGCATCATTTGGAGCACCAGACCCAGCTCAGCTAGAGCTGGATTTCTGAGACACAGAAACATTAAATGCCAATGACTAAGCCTATGGTAATTTGCTAGGCAGCAGTAGAAAGCTAATACAGCCACTTTTGCTTAAGAGTCCCCAACTTCGAATTGGCCTTGAGCTACTCTTTTGGGCTTAACAAGCTAGCACTCTGTACAGAACACCTTCATCATGCGAGCTGCTCAGAGGCACGTAGGGAGGAGTCCTTCAGATCCTGCAGGGAGTGAGTAATCTCCCTTAGGAGAGTCATGGGCTGCATGCCCAGAGGAGAGACCATGGAGCACAATACAGGTTTGTCAATACACCTGAGAATCATAAACGCCTTCTCTGGAAAGTACTTCTGAGTTCTCATCTCAGTTTTCTCACTTTACTCCTGAGGCTCAGGGTGGGACATCCAGGCCCTGGAAGAGCTGGAAGTTGAATCCAGGTCTTCTGACGCCCACAGGGTTCTCTGCATCACCTGAACTTCCATGGAGTCAAGGCACGACCCCACCCTCTGGACCAAGATCATTATAATCTCCTACTCATGGCCTCTCATTAAGGTCCAAAAGAACAAGATGAGAAATTACCCCATTCTCCTTGCTTAGATCACACTGGCGGTTGCTTTTTCATGATAAATTAGTAATAAGTCTCAGGCACATTTGGCAAGCCGAAGAAAAATGGATTTTTTACAATGCACTGAATAAACATCTTCTGCTTGAATATCTCCTATACTTCACTGGCTTCAATACAGTGGAAGTTTATTGACGTATGTACTGCAAGCTACATTTGAATGATTGCTTCATATATTATGCTATGCTACATTACATTGTGTTCCTTTTCTGCTTCTATAGCCCAAAGACTTATTGGAATCGGTTGTTTCAGACTCATAAAATAAACATGACTTTGGGGGAAAAAAAAAGATTATTGTACTAAGAATTCCACCAGTCTTTTCAAACTACATCCTTGATTATTTGTTGAAATTCATTTCATTTTTCTATCATTATCCCAGCGCATGTGAAGTCCTACCACGGAGTGTAAACGTACAATCTGCTCAGTGAGGCCGTCTGTAATAAGCTAGCATGAAACGTTTTCCGTGTTATGGTTTGTTGACTTTTTTTTTTTTTTAAAGAAACTAGCACCCATAAAGCAGAAAGTTTGTTTGAAAGTGTGAATTCTAAAATGAGCTTTTTTCTAAAACAACTCCATCTAAAATTTAATTAAACGGCCCTGTCTTTATCAATAAACCATCTACATTCCATGGACTAGACATTTCTAACAGGAAGATTTATGAGTCTGTAGAAGCAGCAGCATTGAGAAGAAGATGCACAGAAACCAGAGGCTGAAATCCATGCCTGGGATGCCCTCCATGGGCCCTCCTAGACCTGCCCTCCTCTCCTCCCTACTTGGCTCTGTGCAAGGCCTGGCCACCCCAGAGATGGGCTCTTTCACCTTCTGCTCTCCAGCTGAGTTTGGCAATTGGGAGGCAGTTGGGCAGGAGATGAGGGTGGGGGTGGATGGTGATGTGGGAGGAGGCATATATCCCGTCCCTTTCCTGGCAGATCATGGCAGATTCACCCAAATTTCCTCTACCAAGGCCACAGTGCTTCTCATGGACCTTTTCCACATGGCGCCCTCTCTAGGTTCTAGGGTCCATTCCAGGGTGGTCCCGCTTATCTTGCCTTCCCTAAACACTGCCCAGATCATTGTCAACTGTTCCTTCCTAATTCCTCTCTTCCAAAAACAAGGGGTGGGGCGCCTGAGTGGCTCAGTCGGTTAAGCATCTGGCTTCGGCTCAGGTCATGATCTCATGGTTCATGGGTTTGAACCCCATGTCTGGCTCTGTGTTGACAGCTCAGAGCCCGGAGCCTGCCTCGGATTCTGTGTCTCCCTCTCTCTCTGCCCCTTGCCAACTCATACTCTGTCTCTCTTTGTTTCAAAACTAAATAAACATTTTAAAAGCTCGTTAAAAATAAAGGGTAAATCTTTCTGCTCAGACTGCCTCATGAGCCTATTAGGAGTATAGAATGTGACACTATGTGGCTAAATTCAAAGTTTAACACTTTTATTCCACGCATGTATGTTGAAGCCTTGGTTTACGCGAGACACCCAAAAGCCCCTGTGTAAGACCACAAAGGCGGATTAGGCGTGATGTCTGCAAGCTGGTCGCTGTCATAGCAAGATGACAGAGAGGCCGGGGGGATGCAAGTTCAGCCCAGCTCAGATCCCACCTGGGGGAGGAGGGGTGGTGGAGGTTCCAGCAGAAGGTGGTACCAAAGGATGTGGGCATCTGCATGCAGGAACGGATGATCCCGGACTAACCCAGGAGCAGAGAGAACAGTGAACAGAGAGAGAACTGGGCTCCGACAAGCCTGGTCTTTACTAAAGAGGCTCAAAGGGTTCAAGGCATTTCCGTATTTGCCATGTCTCAAAATGTGGGCCACGTTCCCAACAGGAAAGTGATCTAGCTCAGAGGTCTGTCCTCAGAGTGTGGCCCCAGGGCCAGAAGTGTTGGCATCGCTGAGAATCCCTGTGAATCCTCAGCCCCACACAGACCAGCTGAATCAGAATCTCGGGGGTGGCACCCAATAGGCCTTTCACTTAAAGTCCCCCCCGGTGATCGCCGTGGATCCCACGATGAGGAAGTATCGGGGCTGGTGTGCGAGGTCAGCTGCAGATGGGCGGCGGAGGAGCCTGGGGACGCAGGTGGGGCCCCAAGTGGGGCTCCAGGCAGCGCACCTGGTCCCAAAGGACCCTGAGTTAGGAGATTGTCCTGTTTCTGCCCCAAACTCCATCCATGACTGAGGTCAACTCCTCTTTCTAATTTTTTTAATGTTAATTTAATTTTGAGAGAGAGAGAGAGAGAGAATGAGAGAGAGAGAGAGAGAGAGAGAGGATGAGTAGGAGAGGGGCAGAAAGAAAGAGGGAGACATACAATCCGAAGCAGGCCCCAGGCTCCAAGCTGTCAGCACAGAACCGGATACGGGGCTCAAACTCACAAACCGTGAGATCAGGACCTGAGCCCAAGTCAGACACTTAACCTGACTGAGCCACCCAGGTGCCCCCTTTCCAAATTTTTACATACAGCATGAGGTACTTGAATTACCTTGTCTTTAAAATCTCTCCCAGTGAGGACATGTATTTCTTCTCATATGAATAATGGTGAGGTGTTAAAGATAGAGGCCTACATTCAGAACACCACGGTGTGGACCCAGTTTGCTGCCTCCTGATCCTGTGACCTTAAAGCCTCATCACCTTGCTGAGCCTCAGCTTCCTTCTCTAAGCTGAGAATAACGCCATCCACCTTGCAGGGCCATTAGAAGGACAGATATTACCACTGAAATGTGAAAACCAACCTTACTTCTGGTTTTGTTCTATTTCCCTGCTGAGATCTCCACGCATGGTTGACATCTTGCAGACATTGTCCCCAACTGCCTAAGCTAGGTGAGATTTTTATGACACATTGTCATGGTCTCACACAGCCGCCTCCCTCCCCCAGAGCTGGGTTATCATTTCGCCATTTGGAGGATTGCTTGCTTGATGTCTGCTCGCCTATGGGATAATAGACACCATGATGGAAACACCATGACTTTTTAAAAATTCCATCGCATGTTTAGTGACTACCGCATGGCTTGCACTCAGTAAATATTTCTTGAATCAATGCACAAGAAGTCCTTAAAAACAAGTTCCCAGCTTTTTAAATAACCATGCCAGTGGGAGCCAAAGGACTGTAGCAAAATAGTTCCCGCACCTTTACGAACATCTCTGAGCACCTAGAATGAATGAGGCAGGGTTCTAGTCACTTCTCTCATGGGATTTTTCACCAAGAAGACCTAGGAAGGTGAGAGTCTTGCTCTTTAAATGCTGCCTCACGCAGCCAAGCCCTCTGTCATAATTTTTCATATTGGCCCGAGTTTTATCCTCTAGTCTCCGTCTTTGAGCCACCTGAAGCACCTTGCTGAGCTCCGACTTTAACTGGGGCCTCCCCACACCTGCTCTAGCACCTTCCCCCACTGTGGGTTTACTGCTTCTCTGGTTCTAAATCTTGAGGCTGTCTGGCTTTGGATCCCTCTCTGTTTTCTTCTCAGCTGCTATGAAATGTTCTCATTTATTGTCTCTTTCTCATATTTACATAGGTATATATCAATATCATTATATATTAAATATCAATCTATATTGATGTATCTTATTTATCAATATACATGATATATCTTTATCTGTAAGAATTGGCTGTGGCCATGTTTCTTTCTTAATCAGTATAGATTATCGATCTACAAGTCTATCTGTATCGGTAAGTATTGGCTTATGTCAGTGTTTCCTTTTTTGACTCCGGGTAGCAGACAAGGATGGGTTCCCACCTGCATGTCTGTATGTTGAGAGATGCCTGTCACCGAACTCCTTCGGCACATGTTACACATATTAGCAATTAGCGAGGGCGTTTGGATTCTTCGGCTCTCACTGCCTTCAAAACGCCAAACACACTGCGATCTGCTTTCCCCGTGAGTGAGAAATCAGCGTGCGACTTGCAAGTACAAGGCTCCTCAGTCAGCTCTGAGGTTACCGTCGGTGACAGTCAGGCTCCGGGGCCGCCCGGGGAGACGCCAACTCGTGCAGAGTGCACGGCGGCGTTGGAGGCTTGGGGGTGTGAAACCCCAGCGAGGGTGACCCATGGCCACCGGGGGCCTTGTTCTGAAATGTACTCCCGGCCCCCCTGCAACTGGGGCCGGCCCAGCCCCTGACACTGGTGGAAACCTCCGAGATCCCCAGATGATTCCGATGCGCGGTCAAGTGCACGAGCCCCTGGCCCCAGGCACTAACTGATTGATACTCGATACTCTGTCTTTGAAGATGAGGAGCATCTTTGCCTATTGAGCACGCCTCTTAAGCTCCCCGTCCATGCTGAGGTGACAGTGAGCCTCTTCCGGTATTGATCTCCTGGCGGTCACCCACCACTCAGGAGGCCTGCATAGAAAGCAGGGACGAGGGGCGCCTGGGTGGCTTAGTCGGTTAAGCGTCCGACTTTCGCTTAGGTCGTGATCTCGCGGTTCGTGGGTTCGAGCCCCGCGTCGGGCTCTCTGCTGACTGCCAGCTCGGATCCTGGAGCCTGTTTCAGTCTGTGACTCCCTCTCTCTCTGACCCTCCCCTGCTCACGCTGTCTCTCTCTCTCTCCTAGAAATAAAAAAAAAAAGAAAAAGAAAAAGAAAGCAGGGACGGGAGGGACCCGGTGTACAAATGACTCAAGGCATGTGTCCTCCGTCGGAGGCCTCTCTGGGCGCCTCTGCGTTGTCACGGCTGATCCCCAACTTACATTCTCACTGCTCCAGGGTTTGCTCATGGACGGGAGGGCGGCTTAGACAGGGAATGACACAGAAGTCACGGTGCAGCTGTCTGCACATTACAAAGCTCTCAGCACTCAGACCTCCGGGACCTGGTGTGGCCCCCACAGCCCTGCGGCTCCTTTTCTGCCCCACTGGCTGTCCTAATTTATGTAAGAGTTGAAGCGAAGTCCTGTTGCTCCCAGAACTCCCCTCTGCTCCCCCCACCCCCTACCCTAGGCTGACCCCTTCTAAACAACAGTCTGGGCCGGAGATCCCTGACACCAGGGGAGAGAGCAGAAAGAAGCATGTTTTCCTCCAGCATCAGGTGCCTGGGGCCCCTAAACAGCCGTCACCCCACTAGACACCCACCTACCGCCACCTCTGAACAACCCCCCCACCAGGAGTGTCAGCCCGGAGACTGGCAGTGCACCTCAGGCAGGCCGCGGGGGGAAAGACGGCCTCCTGCACCCCAGGCTTCGCACCTGTGAAACAGAGACCTGGATGTTCAGCTCAGAGGGCGAGGGAGAAGAGTAAATGATAGAAAGGGCTTGAGACCAACTGTGCCATTGTAGCAGGGGCTCCTCAGTGTCCCCCCTCTCTCTTTGCACACGTCACCTAACCACTGCACACGCGTGATACGAATTGGCCGAATCACTTCCAAATGTTCTCTCTCTCACTGCAAGCAGCCCTTTCTAACCTAATCAGTGAATTCCTTGTTTCTTCATCTGCCTGTTCACTATCTACCAGTCGGCCCATCCTAACATCTGTCTTTGAAGTATGGACTCAGCTCCTACCACGCCTCCAAGGAACCCTGAGGAAAAAGGTGTGGGTGAAAATTCTCCTCTCGCACCCTGCCATCCGACATTTCCCTTTCCACCTCAGGATTCATCCCCCAGACCGCAGCTTGTGAGCCCCCCAAACAGAACCTTGTCTATTTTTTCTGTACTCAGCAATTTAAGCCACTTAACGGACACAAAATGTATCACAAACAGCTTTTGTAAAGGAATTTACATTTGTATATCTTTTTAAAAATTGTTAATGTTTATTCATATCTGAGAGAGAGACAGAGACAGAGTGTGAGCAGGGGAGGAGCAGAGAGAGAGGGAGACAGAACCCTAAGCAGGTTCCAGGCTCTGAGCTGTCAGCACAGAGCCTGATGTAGGGCTCAAACTCAGGAGCCTTGAGATCATGACCTGAGCTGAAGTCGGACACTTGATGGACTGATCCTCCCCCCCCCAACCCGGGGGCCCCACATGGGTGTATCTTTAATTACATCTATCCATGTTCATCTTTCTTCCCCTCTAGAATGCAATAAACTTCTCTCTTCCCCTCCCCCTTCACACAAATACTAACAGAATGCTTTGCATTTAGTAGGCTTTTAATTTCTGTCATTATACTATTGATGAGAAAATCAAGAAATGGAGTCTCACATCCTCCTCCTGAAAAAATGGACTCTTGGGTTGAAAAGGATGAAGTATGACCCTGTTCACTCTCCTAAACTGATTGTTCTTATTCCTAAGGCTTGCTCCCAATTGTTGCCTATAATTCATCACCAAACCTTCTACTTATTGCATATTTTTAGCTTCATTTTAGGTCCTAAAGTACCACACTTTCCTTAACTGCACAGATGGATCCAGAAGTTGCAAAGATTATCACATCCAACCTGAAAGTTGGAGCAGGTTCAAGACACCGCCCCCCTCCACCTGCACCCCTCTCCCCCCACCCCACCCCCACCCCTATGTTCATTAAAGCCCTGCAATGAAGTAGTCATACTGTTTGGTCATTTTAATCAGTGTTCACTGGACCAGTAAATGGAAGACAGATAATAACAGATCATTTGGGGAGTACCCGGTTTTATTTGCTTGAAACTAACAAACAGAAAGCTTTTACTGAATGAGAGCAGAGTAAACGCATGTGACTCAAGAATAATTCCTGGTTGGAAAATTTCTCCAGGCAGGAAATTGGAGGAACAGCCACACCTCAGCTTTGTCTGCTGCAAGTGGTCACATTATATCCATAGATTTTTTTCTCCTGAGGTTGGGCACCACAGATGCCAGATAATTGAAGATGGGCTTTAAGTTTTGCATCTCTCAATCCCCATCCATGTGCCAGTCCAGCCAAAATATGTGCAGGATCTGAGCAGCCACCATGGATTTGCACATTGGTCTTGACATCTTATATACAATATTATTGTCTCTGTTGATCTGATGGGCTCTTACATGGTCTTTTGGATGCTGGGAAGAGGTAGACCCTTCAGAAAGTCTCCCACACCCACCAACCCACCCCAGCCTGACTCAGGCCACCCTTCCCTCTGCCTCCCCTGTCTGTCAGGGTCAGCACACCATATATCCGTGTCTATCCAATGAGGCATAAAGTGAGACTCTCATCATTTTATCCCTGGTGACTTTTTAATGAATGATGAACAAATAAAAGGGATTTCAAACTCACACCTGAAGATATTCAGATGGCCATTTTTAACATGGATAGAAGAGACCAGATGTTTGATCAAAGATAACTTTTTGGGGGTGCCTAGGTGGCTCAGTTGGCTAAGTGGCTGACCTAGGCTCTGGTCATAATCTCACAGTTCATGGGTTTGAGCCCCACATCAGGCTCTGTGCTGACAGCTCAGAGCCTGGAGCCTGCTTCGGATTCTTGTTTTAAATTTTTTTTAATGTTTTATTTATTTCTGAGAGAGAGAGCATGAGCAGGGGAGGGTCAAAAGAGAATGAGACACAGAATCTGAAGCAGGGTCCAGGCTCTGAGCTGCCAGTATGGAGCCCAAAGCGGGGCTTGAACCCACAAACCATGAGATCATGACCTGAGCCGAAATCGGACGCTTAACCAACTGAGCCAGCTAGGCATCCCCTGCTTCGGATTCTATGTCTCCCTCTCTCTCTGACCCTCCCCTGCTCACACTCTGTCTCTCTTTCTCTCTCTCTCTCAAAAATAAAAATAGAACATTAAAAAAACTATTTTTAAAGATAACTTTCTGTCACCCCCGGTGGTTGGCAGTCGTGGTCCTCACACGTGAGAGACTCATCTGGCCACGGATCCTGAGGAAACTAGGGTGATCTATGCAACTAGCCTTCTACTTACACAAGCCAACAGGCAAGTCATGATTGAGAGATTTCTCAGCTGCCTGTTCAGGGCCTTGCAGATCTCCCCTCTCCCCTGCCATTTCTCCCCTGTCATTAGTCTTCAGTGCCTGGTACGAAATTCCCTGCATGATTTGCTTTCTTGATTGAGAAACCATCTAAAATACCAGTGTTTTTAAAAGGGGAGAGGGTTGGGGTGCCTGGGTGGCTTAGTCGGTTAAGCGTCCAACTTTCGCTTAGGTCATGTACTCGCGGTTTGTGGGTTCGAGCCCCGCGTCGGGCTGTGTGCTGACTGCCAGCTCAGAGCCTGGAGCCTGTTTCAGTCTGTGACTCCCTCTCTCTCTGACCCTCCCCTGCTCACGCTGTCTCTCTCTTTCACTCTCTCTCTCTCCTAGAAATAAATAAAAATATTTTTAAAAAATTAAAAAAAAATAAAAGGGAAGAGGGTTGGTAGTTAAGGAATTTATGAATAGTTTGGTCAACAGGAAGAGGACAGTTTTCAGGAGCTCCCTTACTTCCGACACAGACTGCAAAGTTGGGGTTCCTAAAATTGCCCCCAGTTTTAACAATTCACTAGGAGGACTCACAGAACTCACTGATCGATAGCTGTCATACTCACAGTTATGGTTTATTAAAGGAAAAGGAACCAAAGGAAGAAATGCCGCGGGCAGAATCTGAGAAGGGTTCAAAAGCAAAGTTTCCCATGGAGTCAGGACATGTCACCCCCTGGCATGGCGACATGATGGTCCATAGGGAGAATTGTCACCCAGAGAAGCAGCCCCATGGTTCAGACTTGCTGGACCTCCATTAAGTACGTGTGAATGACTGACTGCCCGCAAGGCTGATCTCAGCTTCAGGGTCTCCTGAAACTCCATGATCCAAAGCCCTACCCTCAGTCACAGGGTCCTTTTTCTTGTGTGTCTAGCTCCCATCTTAAGAGCATCAGGTAGAGCTGGCCCACCTCCAGGTCAGGTTCTGCTGGAAACAATGACAGGCCTATCAAATACAACAAAGATAGACTCCCAGAAGCCAAAGGCAAATCTCATCTTTAGATAAGGCCAAGTTCTTTGTTCTACTGGAAACATTGCGGGACCCCATATTTAGAGAGTTCAAGGATGATTGGACACAGCCCAGAGACTATGAAGTAGCAGCAACATTGGATATATGGACACCGTTCCATTCAGTGGCAGACAGACTCAAGTATGAGTTTCAGGTCCGCCGGTTACTAACTATGAGATTCTAGACTGTCCACTTCATTTCTTTGTCTCCTCATCTGTGAAATGGAGAACACAGTTGCACATCACATTGGGGGATCGGGGCACCTGACTCTTGATTTTGGCTCAGGTCATGATCTCACAGTTCACATCGGGCTGCAGGCTGGCAGTGTGGAGCCTGCTTGGGATACTCTCTCTCCCTTACTCTCTGCCCCTCCCCTGTTCACACCCTCTCTCTTTCAAAATAAATAAATAAAAACTTTTTTTAAAAATTGGGGGATTAGCTTAGAAACTGATTTTTAAGCATCTGATAGTCCCTGGCGTCAAGCAGGTGACCAGTAAATGACCTTTTTCTCTCATTTATTTCTTTCTCTGCTTCCCGCTCCTCACTAACGAGAGGCTATACCGAAGCAAGAGAATGGTTATAACAGGAGAGATTCTTTTTTGTGAAGCACACACGCGCACGCACGTACACACATATATACTTAAAAAAAATCCACCCTTCAGTTCTATGTTAGCGATTTCAACAGCTGTGAGTCAAAAGGAACTATCACAAGGGTGTGTTTCCATGGCAACTGCCATGGTTACAGAGGAGGAAAAAAGAGAACGAGAGACAGACTTCTCGTCCACTTTCCTCCCGTGGTGTCCACCCAGGGTCACTCCACACCTCATTCTAGCACAGCGACCTGCTTCTTTTCCCCGAAGCGACTCTTGAGTGGCGGTCCTGGGTCACTTGCATGGCGGCCTCAGAAGGTGCTGGCTTCTCAGGCCTGTTCTCTCACTGCAGAAAATCGACAATAAAATGAATCACTTCAAATGGTGATTGTTTTATCACTGAATCACAGGATTTGGATAGGCAGCTACCCAAAAATGCCAAAGGGAGTGGGGAGAGGGGAAAATGAGAGGGATGCAGCAGGGAGGCTGGGGGAGTCACTCTTGATGAGCTGGAGGGATGATTCAAAGGCCTGTTAGGGTTGATCCCACCCTGAGTCCAGAATAATCGCGTCAGGCATGCCTCTATGGCACTAGGAGGGTAAACTCAACAGCCCAGATGAAGAAACAGACGTTACTTCCCAGGAGTCAGGAACTCATGAAGGGGGCACAAAATAAAACTATTGCACTAAGGGCTTTGGATCCACAGATATACAAATATTTCAAATCTATAAAGGAAGTCGGGACTTTATGCAAATCAGAGAAAAGTCTGAGGAGACACCAGTCACAGAGGCATCTGCTGCGTTAGAAAAGCTTTGTCCTCAGCTACACAGAGGTCCTGACACTTTATGTCCCACCTGGAGACTCGTGATCTGACCTCTACTTACCCTTCTTGAGGACTGTGTGCTTTCTCTTGCCTCCTTGCTGCCAGTAATTGTGGCTGTATCTGAAATGAATGACAATCGGTAATGCCACTGCCGTCTTCCAGCCCACAGATGTCACGTCTTACTGAGCGACTCCATAGGACTCCGGATGGCAGGGAAGTCCGCCCGTCTTGTCCCCACAAAGGCTACGCTTGGTAAACCCATCACAAACACACTTTCCTCCTGCGTGTTTTTTTCTTTTTTTAATTTTTTAAACATTTATTTATTTTTGAGAGACAGAGAGACGGAGAGAGACAGAGGGCTAGCTGGGGAGGCGCAGAGAGAAAGGGAGACACAGAATCTGAAGCAGGCTCCAGGCTCTGAGCTGTCAGCACAGAGCCCGACGCGGGGCTCGAACCCACGAACCATGAGATCATGACCTGAGCCAAAGTCGGATGCTCACTGACTGAGCCACCCACTGCCCCACCATGTGTTTTTTCCTTTAAGCTTTAATATAATTAGTTTAAATGATCCAATAGTATGAAACAAATTTTCTAAATCCACTTTTCCCTAAAAATGGTTATAGTAATGTGTCTACTGCACACAGAGTAAAGGTATTAACCCGGATGTCAGAGACGTACATATAAATTGTCGGTTTTCTATGGGTGGATAGGTGCCCTGGTACTGTCACTTGCCATGTCTGTGCCTCTGCCTCCCAACCTGAACACAAGGTCCCAAGTGCAAAGCTCTTGATGGCCGAGTCACCACACGGATCAAACAGAAGTCTTTGACTTGATTAGAACGCCCTCCTCTGCATGAGATACCCTTGGCAGGGATGCTCAGGATATTCTTCTGTAATATAAAATTATTTTAGACTTTCAGTTATTATGCCTTAACTTAATAATGGAGTGTTCTTGTGTGAGAGACCAGAGAGTCCAAGTCCTCAAGGAAATTATTGCTTCCATCAGACGAGTTCCTGTAGAATATTTTCACTTCCCCAGGTACCTGGGGGACTCACTCGGGTAAGCATCTGAGTTCGGCTCAGGTCATAATCTCTCAGTCCATGAGTTTGGGCCCTTCATTCGGTGCTGTGCTGACAGCTCAGATCCTGGAGCCTCCTTGAGATTCTATGTCTACCTCTCTCTCTGTCCCTCCCTTGCTCTCTCTCTCTCTCCAAAATAAATAAACATTTAAAAAAGTTTAAAAGAATGTTTCCATTTCTTCTATGCATGGCCCACCACATAGCGAGACAAGTCACCGGACCATGAGCCCCATGAAGATACGGTTCAAGTCTCTCCCTCCCTATCATTCCCAAAGGTCCTGGGGCACAGTCGGCTCCCTGTAGTTATTTGTTGGGCTGCCAAACAAATACAGACAGACCCAGGCAAGTGCCCTGTGTGTGAAGCCACAAGCCTTTGGAAGGGAAGCTGGTGCCGTAAGTCATCAGATCAGCTCTGGGAATCACAAAGAGTACAAGATCCGTCTAGCAGCTTCTAAAGGCAGGGCCTGAGTCCTTTAATTCTCAAGAAGATGCAGGTCCTATAGCCTTGGCCAGGGATAAATGCTGGCTGAGGGGAGAGTGGGATGCTGAGAGGAAGGCAGGGTGCCCTGCTGGACGGTCTTTGACCGAAAGTCAGACCTGTCTCCAGCGACAGTATCGGTGCCTTTGCACAAATCTCTTTGAAAGACATTTCAGGTGGACAGAGTGCCCGGAGACAATTCAGGAGGGATTCTTTCCAATCAGGAGGTAAGGAGAGGAATTTGCAAGAGTAAAAAACACTTGTGAAGAAGAAGAGCCTTCTTCCCTGGCCGAGGCAGGCCACTCAGGGACACAGCCGAGGCCGACAGAGGCTGTCTCAACCTCCCTGATGAGAACAAACCAAAACCACCACCTTGGCAATGGCTCATTCTCCCCACTGAAAAAAAATAATGTAATGAGCTTTCAAGAAAGCCACCGCAAGTGACAAATCTTCCTGCATGTTTTCATGAAGTCGCTGGGAGCCTCTGGGAATAACCAGGGGTCTCAGAGCAGAGCACTCATGTCCCTGCCCTCTGCCCCAGTCTGTTAGAGAACTTCTAGAAATGCTGGCCACAGGCCATCCTTGATGGGCTTCCATGAGCAGGCGGCACGTGCAGGCAGGTCCGCTGCATTTACTTCAGGGCAACATGAGTGCGGTCTCTGAGCCTGGGGTCCCATCTCCTGAGCCCTGCTTGCCACGGGGCCTCTGTGTTTGGTGGGCTTTGCCTTCCCAGGCAGGGGAAGAGGAATGCAGGCACAGAGGGCTGACCCCCAAAATTATGTCATATAAGCTGGGATCGTATGGGACTGAATTCTGTGGATGTGAAGAGCGTGTTCTCCGGGCCGGCTTGTGGGGAGGCACCGTTCCCCTACCAGCAATAGTCTGACGAAGGTTAGAACACAGGTCTTCACTTCACACAAGGGCACTGGGGTGTTGGAGGGAAGGGTTGCACCAGGATCACACGGAGGGCATCTCCGTCCCCCAACCGGCTGCCTCCCCACGCGGTGGCTTCTACTCCAGAGAACCGCCAGCCACCAAGCATGGCATGTTCCCGATGAAAACACAGCTTCCCAGGAAGAGTTTCCAGGCTGACAACTAATTAAAGATTCCCAGGAGGTTGGGGGCTTTGGCACTGAGCTGCTAATGCTTTTGACATTTGTCCAGATTAAAAATAATCCACCATCCATTTTATCAGAGATCTTCCCTGAGTTCCCCATTCTCACAAGTGATTCTGGTTTTGCTCTCCCTTTTGCTAGACTTGTAGTGTTTTGGCCCAGAATGGAACCCAGCGAACAAGGCACTTGGAATAGACTGGAATTGAGAGGCAGCTTCTCTTTCAGATTATTACACGTCCTCCCTCCCTCTCTTTTCTTCCTTTCTTTCCTTCTGTATTTTAGAAGCAGAGACACTAATCCTCTACAGAAACGCAGAGGGTTACCCAGTGGAAACCCAGGTATGACCACAAGATTCCTCATTCACTCTTCAAGCATCTGGACAGTTACTGTTTCATTATTTAAGTCAATGCATATTTAGTGGGCACTGAGGATCGAGTATTGTTCTCAGCAGGCACTGGGGATGCAAAGGAAAATGAGACCTGCTGAGGCTGGAGCCTCCAGAAAAGAGACAGCAGTTTAGCACAACTTCAGAGCACAACAAAAAAGGGTTGAGGAGGGCAGAAGGTACATGCAGGGTGGGCATCACTGAGCCAGCCACCGCTTTGCCAAGAGCCCCAGTGAGTCTGGAAGGCCCAGGGGACGTGTCTGGAGAGGACACCCAGAGCAGAGCACACAGCATGAGTTCAACATAAAGGAAGGGGGTAAGCCGTGTCTGTTGGTTGTTCCAAGCTCATGTACCCCAGTGGTCAAAATCCTCCATGTGGGATGTAAACATCTGCACTGTGGGCTGGTTCACCCGAGCCTTTAATCCCTTGGAGAAATTTGGACCCCATGCCCTGTGGTATGACCATTCATCTGAGTCCAAGATCCAGTGGGTGGTGAGGCTCAGCAGGCAGGTGAGGAATCTGAGGGGTGCATACATCAAGGCGGTAGAGTTCAATGATGATCTTTAAAGAGTTGGTGGGCAGGGCGCTGTGTGGCTCAGTCAGTTTAGCGTCGACTTCAACTCAGGTCATGATCTTACAGTTTGTGGGTTTGAGCCCCTCATCAGGCTCTGTGCTGTAGTTCAAAGCCTGGAGCCTGTTTCAGATTCTGTGTCTCCTCTCTTCTGCCCCTCCCCTACTCATGCTCTGTGTCCCTCTCAAAAAGAAATAAACATTAAAAAATTTAAAAAAAGAGCTGGTGGTCTGGTGTGGGGCACAGAGAAGTAATAGTAAACAGCGATGATAGAGTGATAGCAACTAGGATTCATTACCACACTTGCTGCACTTCGGTAAACCCTTGACATGAATCATCTCATTCAATACTTACCAAAAGCTGAAGATTCTTTCCCAGATTTCCCTCTGTTACAGGCTGAGAAGCTACACTAGAAAGCGGTGATGATTTACTCAGGGGTACTTGGCTGTTGGCCACACACAAAGACCAGCTTTACCCACTGGGCTTCCTGCGGGTGGCTGTTGTTCAGGGATCAGCAGTGCAGGCTGGGGGCTGGAGGCATGAATGGTAGGTGTTTCCGTGGCCCCACCCCTTGTGTCCCCACTCGGGCCAGCTCACTCTGACCGAGCACAGCTGGATCTGGGGCAATACTAGGGTGTTTTCTCCAGAAAGCTAAATAAAGAAAACATATTTCCACTCTACAAGTAAAATGCTTGGAACAATGCACAGAAGTATAGGCTTTAGGTCAGTGTTGAGTCTCTAAGTGATTCTCATTTAGAGAGCAGACATTTCTGGGGACAGAAATGATAGAATGGCACCTGGGTTACTGTTGGGGTCTATGCCCACAGCTGCTTGAGGGCCCCCAGACCCTGCAGAAGGACATGATCTCAGGATGAGGCCACCTTCCCATCAGGGAGGTGTCCCCAGTCTGATGGCATTGAGGACAACTTTCAGGGGTGTCGGTGGGGGGGGAGGAGGAGTGAGACTAAACCTCAGGAAAATCCATCCTCCTAGAAAGCTGTCCCATATCACAGGCTGATCCACCCCAGAGGGGCCGAGGACACCCCAGTCACCCTACTGTGATAAAACTTCTTCACAACACAGGTGCCCAAGGGCTTTGCAGCTCAGCTCTGCAGACAGCCTTGTGGTGAGGTAGAAGGATGGGGCTGGGAGAGCCGGAGCCCAGAGACAGTTTACTCCACCAGCTGTCTTCTCCTGCTTGGATCTCACTCTCACCAAGTGGGCCCCTGAGTCTGACTTGGCTTCCCATGGGGTTTCCCCACAGGGGGAGACTGTAAGAGTCAGGCCCCAGTGTGTCAGCTCTTCCTAACAGATGCAGTTCTTGCAAATTAATAAACCATTCTGGCTACGGACACCTGTCTCTTGAGGGCTTTGTTAGTCTAGATCAGCATCATGAGAATGATCATCCCTAGGGTTGATGATACATGTGGGTTTATTCACGCTGCATAGTATGGTCATTTCATGTATTCTTAAATCTAGCACACACACACACACACACACACACACACACACACACACGAGGTGCCAGGCATTGTACCATATGATTATAACCCAGGAATGAAAAAGACAGAACCCCTGCCTTCAAAAATCATACCAGCTTGTACAGAAAGCTGTGTGAAACTGAATTACAATGCCAGTTTCTCGGCAAAATAAGCTTTAAAGGGTGAATAGAGACCTTTCCAGAAGTAGGTAAGGTGATGGAAGAACATTTCAGCCAGAGGGGAAATGAACAAAAGCATTGAGTGCTCAAGACCTCACAGCCTGTGGTACCTGGGGGTGGTGTGGGCCCAGAGCAGACAGAGAAATTCTGAATGACCCTGGAACTTCCCTGGCTGGCTTCTGCATTTGCCTGGGAATGATGGACAGGGCAACACTGTTGGGTTCCTCCCAGCTCTAAGGCATGAGAAATTGTGACCATCTTTGGCCTAGACCTAACATCATAGAGCCAGAATGCTTCTTTGATTGTTCTGGTCAATACCAGCCTACCTGTGACTTGCCAGAGTGAAGAATGGCTTGCCGGAGTCGATTAGCTGGTTTGGGGAGAGCTGGAATGGGGCCTGGCTTCCTGTTCAGGGCTTGCTCCTTTGTGATTCTGCCTCATCAGATGAGCTCTGTGTGGCTCTAGGGTTATGATTTCAGCATGCTGCCATTTTCTATGGACTCTCCGCGAGCACTCATCGCAGTGTGTAAATGCTGACTGCCTGCTGCTTGGGTCTTCCAATGCGCCATCAGCTTGTGAAGATAGGTGACGATCTACTCACCTCCATACACTTGGTGCTCCAGGTAACATCGAGACCGCAGTGCTATCTAAAGATATCTAACGAATGAATGAATGAGTCATCACCATAGTGCTTTTGCAGATCTAACAACAGGATAGATTCATCTCAGAAACTGTCCAGAAGGTGAAAATCTCATCATAACCTGGATCATTTCAAGGGGAAGGAACTCCCCAGGTGCCAAGGTATTTTGTGATTGCTGCTGACACGTCTACATGACTTCCATCCTGACTTTCGGAGCCTCTGTTCATTTCGTATTAGTCTTCTTACTGTTTGCAGACTAACATTCCACTTCCTCCTGCCTCATCTAATTAGCTTCTCTCCGAGTTTGGCCATGAGCTGCTCTCATGTGGAACACAGTGAAACACATTAATCACGCCCTTTCTTGAGGTTGAGTCCCTTATCTATACGAAACCATATTGATCTATTTCTCCTTGGAACCCATAAGACACGCATTGTTTTCACCTGTAAGTGGCTGTGTGGCTTTACTTACACGCATCGTTCATTAACCAACTGGGCTGTTGACTCCATCATAATAAACCCAGCCTGTGGTAGCTTATTGTAGCCACATATAAGGCTTTATAGCAAAGGGTTCAGAAGTTCTTATAGGCTAGTGACTCTCTTAGGTGAGTCTGAGAATCATAAGGGCCTCAAGGGGAGGCTCATGGGGAAGCTTCTTGTATTTACACAACCCTTTGTCCTTGACCATACTGCCAGTAAGAAGTCCAAGACTTAGGTAAAGAATGATGGGTTTCTAAGTAGTTCAGGTCGATTAGGACTTTCTATCCCCCAACTTTATCAGGAATCCCCACATTCTCCCCACTGCCCAGAGCTGGCCTCCTCAGAGGATGAGAGAAAAGAAGCAGGGAAACAGAGACTGTTTCTCATATTTCAGGGTGACTCCTGGGTAAGATTTATGCGTTAATTTGTCGTCTACCCTTGGTAAGGCACCAGGTCCCTACCCTACTGGAAACAGAAACAGTGCCATGTCATCATCGTGGAGCTGGAGCTTTGCCTAGGGCACAATGGGAGCAGAGAGCAAGGAAGCCCAGTCAGTGGAGGGAATCAGGGAAGGCTGCCCTGGGGAGGTGATGCTTGGCTGAGGCTTAAAGGGGAAATGAGCTTCGATCAGCAAGCACAGTACAAGCAGGTGGCAAGTGCAGGGCTGGATGTGTGGGTGAGGATGGCGTGTTGGAAAGCCCACTAGTTCTTTTTCTCCAGATAATAAAGGACATGCGGTGGGTGGGGAGGAGATGAGACATGCAGATCAGGAAGACCACATCTCAACCTTGTCTGCCATGTTCAGAATTCTACTCAGAGATTGAAGCCCCAGAAGAACACATCCAGATTTGTGATTCAGGAGGTGCAATCAGGCACCAATGTGGGATGGGAGTGGATTATAGGGATTCCAGATACAGCAGACACCACTTGGGGCAAGGGAAAGGGCTAAAGTTCCCTAAGAACAGGACCCTTCCAGCCATTTCACAGTCTGCTGCCCCCTCTTCAGCAGAGCTGGCAGACAAGAAGAATCCGATGACACATCCCATTTACTGCCTTTGCACCACCCAGAGGCATTACTGGGCTTTGACAGCTGCGATTTGAGGTTCTACTGACTCAGGCGAGGCTCCACCTGCCCGGGGCTTCATCCAGCAGCTCCAGGAGGCTGTAGAGCCCAGCAGTGTCCTCCAGATCCACCTCCTTCAAAATCCACTCCACATTCTCTAAAGTTGGCCTAGAGATGGTAGTTTGTGTAGACTCCGTTCTGTCACTTTCCTGGCTCCTTCTTCAGTGTCTTGCTCTGTCCTTAATCTCTTTTGTGTTTTTGTTATGAATTATGATAAGAACACCTAACATGAGGTCCACCCTCTTAACAGATTTTAAGTATAAAATTCAGTATTCTTATCTATAATACTGCACAACACTGCACACCAGATCTCTAAAACATACTCATCTTGTATAACTGAAATCTTATGTATGATGGTTAACATCTCCACCTACCCCCACCCCCATCCCTAGAACTACCATTCTATCCTTTATTCTTATAGAGTTGACTATTGGAGATACTTCTTTTAAGTGGGACCATGCAGTTTAACCTCAGGGTCACCTCCAAACTCTGCAGAACAGAGTGTAAGGGCTCCTTCTCTCAGTTTCCCCGCTCGAGGGATCCCGTGATCTAGACAATGTGTAAATTCAGCCCGTCTTTCCTGGCCAAGAATGCACAAGCTTGCACCAGATTCAGAAGAGCAGGGAGTTTCTTTTCTTCCTTCTGCCTTCCCTCCCTCCCTCTCCAATATCCTCCTTTTCCTTTCTTTCCTTATTTTATTTATTACAAACGATGTGTTCCTGTGTACAAAACAGTAGACAGATTATAAGTGGACGGATGGATGCCTGAATAGAGAGACAGATGGATGAGAGAACATTGTCAAAATGAACCCTGTTTTAGTACTCTGCAGAATGAAATGAGAACAAAGTCGCCAGTACACTTGAAGCCTGTGCACCCTGCCCAGTCCTACCCATTTCTTCCAGTGTGGACTTATCCATTCTTTGCAACTGTGAGTTTATAGTCCCTTTCTATTTGACATGTTTTGCCATGTAAGTATAACTCTCTAAACAACATATATGTTTTTGAAACTTATAAAAGGGAATCATTTGGTATTTGTTCTCCACAACATGTTTTCTTTTTTCCTTTGCTCCACGTTTCTCTCCATGTCGATATGTGCGTGCACCTGTAATTCATTTATCTTCCCTGCTCTACATGGTGATTTGCAGCCATATGCCTTTTTTCTTCCCCTTTGCTAAATGTTGTCTATCTCCCTCAGTGGACATTTGGGTCGTTTCCAGTTTCTTGCCTTGACCAGTGCTGCTCTGGATATCCCTGAACCAGTCTCTGAATGCTGAGATGCGTTGCATGGTGACCTCGATGGTGCTCGGCATTCAATGTGCCAAACACATGGGCTCAATAGGGTTTTCAGTGTGGCTTTATTCTGCATTTGCCTGGGTAATGTGTTTGGAAATTCTTCTCATTGGTTACTAGCCGTTTCTCTTTCCTCTTCTGTAAAATCTCTTTTAATGTGTTTTGCCCATTTTTTTTTTTTTGGTATTTTAATTATTGATTTTAAATAGCCCTTTGTATATTTTGTCAACTGCATTGCAAATATCCTCTTCTGGTCTGTGACTTGCATTTTATTTTATTTGTAGTTTATTTCTAGGAACAGGAGAAGAATTGTATTTTTTTCTCTTTCTATTTAAATGTAGTCAAATATATATTTCTTACCTTAATTACTTATTTTGGGGAGGTATATTTTTGTTTAATGTTTCCTATCCCAAAGGTCACCAAGTATTATGCTATGCAGTCTTAATATATATGTTTTTTAAGTTTGGCTTTCACAAAAACCTTAGGTCATATGGATTTCATTTCTGTGTATGATGTGAGGTAGGCATCTCCTTTTATTTTTCCATACAGTTCAATAATTTTGCTGATGTCATTTATTGAATTTTTCTCAATGGTATGTCTCTGTTTTCTGTTCTGCTTCCTGTCATCTATTTGTTTATCTGTGCACAAATACCATCTTTACAATGTAATATTCTTAGACATTATAGTGAGCTATCACTCCATAGATTTAACTTTTATCCTGAATTTTACAGTACTTCAGTAATTTATTTCATGACTTATTTATTTATTTAATGATTTTTTGCTTATCTATCTATCTATTCCACTTATTCTTTGGTATTTTCTATTCCCCCTTTCCCATGCTTTATTACTATAGTATGAAAGTGTAATTGACCCTTATATAATTTCAGGTCCATCAGTATTACTAAGCTCTCATAATAATGCAAATGATTTATATCTAAATGTTTTTGTGTGATCTCCGTAGAAAATCATATCATCAGCAAATAATGGCAAATTTATTTTAGACTTACTTTCCAATCTATACATTTTTTTCTTATCTTGTTTTTCTGGCTAGGATGTTCAATATAATATTGAATAGAAATATGATGGTGGGGATATTTGTCTTTTTTGGTGACCTGAGGGAATTTTTCAACTTTTCCCTAATTAGTAAAATTTTCTAACATATTGAGTAAGATTTTTCCCTTCCAAATTCACTAATCCTTTTTATCAGAACTGCATGGCAAATCTTAAGAAAATTTCCTACATGCGCTTAGATTATTTTTCTTCTTAAGTGTATTAATATTGTAAATTGCATTAGTAGTTTTTTCAGTGTTAAAATAAACCATGCATTCTAGGGATAAAGCAAATTTATTTAGTATATATTATATTTTCTTTAGTTCACTAGATTTTATTTGCTAATAGTCTCTTTGGAATTTTTTTCCGTATACATTCAAGAATAAATTTAACTTGTAATTGTTTTTCCTTATGCTGACTTGGTCTGGTTTGAGTGTCAAAATTGCACTGTCCTAACAAAATGTGGTGAGAAATGTTCCCTTACCTTCTATTCTCTATAAAAATGTATCTATGAATAGAATTATTCATTCTCATAACATTAGAAAACATTCTAACATTCCTAGGGTATTACAGATTGCTTTAAAAAACTATCTAGGATTGGTGTTTCCCTTGTGAAAATATTTTTTATCTATTCACTTATTTATTTTAATGGTTATAAAACTCTTCATTTTCTCTATTTCTTATCAAGTTTGATCTAGAAAATTATTTTTTCTAGGATGTCTTCTTTTTTGTCTAAGTTTTGTTTAAACATATTTGTATAAAGTTGATCATAGTGTTCTCTTATGTTTCTAATCTCTGCTACCTATTTAGCAATGCCCTCACTCATATTCCTAATGTTTTGTTATACTTTCCCTTTTTTCTTTATTAAATTTTATACAGATTATCAAAAAAATTTTTTAGTATTTATCAACAATTATAACATTACTGATGCAACTGATATATATTATTTCCTTTTGCATTAATTTCTGGTCATTTCTTTGTAAAGTCTTTCCTCCTACTTTCTTATTTTCTTTCATATTTCATTAAAAATACAATCACTTATGATTTTAACTTTTTCTCTAAAAAGGAATGGTGAATCTTTAGATTTAATATGTTTTATTTTCATCATCATGCAGGCAGTTATTATTTTTCTATAATTTATAATTTCTTCTTTAACCTGTGAGTTGGTATAATTCTAGATGATTTTTGCCTGCCTTTCCTCTGAAAACTAGGTAAATGTCAGGGACAATTATAAATATTAAGACTCTTCACATTATTTTTGTTCAAGGTATATAGACAATAGCACAATGCTTAATGACATTTCAATGTCTCACAATTATGCACATTTTATTTCCTAAACAAACAAGAAAAATGAATATACATAGACTAAAACCAATGTTTTAGCTAAACTACTTGCTATAAAATATTAATTATTAAAAGTACCCATGTTTTGCTTTCTAGTTTACTCTAAGACTTTTATACACATTCCAACTTTTGGAATATTTGATAATCCTAGGTCAATCCAAGGTGCATGGCTTCTGAGTGATAAAGTAAGGACTAGAACTCTGATGTTGCCATATCAATTTGAACTTTTTCAACAGCTGATTTTCTTTTGATTCCATACCATTGAACCACATTTGAATGGGAACTTCTAATAAGAATATTGTCCCGGTGTTTTGAAAAACTCATTAACTTTCCTTGAAGGAAAGCCCAAGACAGATTTGTGTTACACTATTGTGTTATATATAATAAGTGCCATTTTAGTTTGACTTTGCAATAATTATCTTGCCGCTATGAACAGTAACGATAGACCACCCAGATCATTGGCTTCATCTCATTATACGAAATGCTGATTGCCACAGACATACATTTTTATCTCCATGGTATTTCTTGACCACAGCATGTTTGTCATAAGGATAAGACAATCTCTTCCTTTGGGATTAATATTTCTCACCTGCATTTTCATATGATACTACCAAACTGATTAGCTATTTCAACACTTCAATTCAATTTTATCATTCAGTTTCAGCAATTGTATTAGAACTACAAGTTAGAGATATGTTGCCAGCATCAGGATGATGTGTAGAATCTGTAAAAATATAATGCACAATATAACTGGAAATACTAACATAAGGGATTTCACACCCTATGTCACTTTCCTCCTCATAATCAATTCTCAGTTGGTGTCATGTTGCCACAAATTCTAGAAATGCACCAATATTTTTCTTTTGTGTCTCAGAGAAAGATTCTCTTCTATCACTTAGGCTAGTCACAGACATCAATCTCATATTCTGGGGTATTTTTAGATGGTTGCATTTAAAAGCTTTCTATTTTTATTTTCCTCTTTTTGGATGTCATGAGTGCAAGATTGGATAAACTCATGTTGGCATTCCTCTTGGGTTATTCTTTTTTTCTCCATTTCCAATTTGTGATCTATACATACACACTTGATAAAAACCTGTATAAAATTATCATCCATTGTTCAAAAGTATAGTTGAGTTCCTATAAAGGTGTTGGAAGTTTTTTTTACTGCATTTTCCTTTAATCTTTCAAGAAGTAAACATTACCCGTAATAAAGGCCCAACCAACTGCATTGAGCAAGACGTATGAATAAAAGCATTGTTGGTATTTAAGATATCTTTTGGATTCATATAAATTCAGTGGGTTTGTTTATTCAAAATCAGTTGTAAGCTACTAATCATGTAAGTCATGAGCCTTAATGAAGTTTAAGAGGAACTAAATGAATAACTGACCAGAAAGGGAAATCTCAACGTCTGCCTCTCAAACCTCTCATTGTTCAGAATTCATCTATCTATAATCAAAACTAAGATGTATATCTAGTATTTTAATATAAATAATTTAATTCCATATATCCAGTTTTTATATTAATTTGCTTGATCATAACATTCAAAATCACCTACAGTCATTTGTTATTCCCAAGCATAACCAAGCAGACACTCACCCAAATCATAAAAATCAAATTTCTTTTTTAAAAAAAAACATAATTTATTGTCAAGTTAGCTAACATACAGTGTACAGTGTGCTTTTGGCTTTGGGGGCAGATTCCCATGATTCATCGCTTACACAGAACACCCAGTGCTCACCCCAACAAGTGCCCTCCTCAGTGCCCTTCACCCATTTCCCCTCCTCCCACCCTCCCATAAACTCTCAGTTTATTCTCTGTATTTAAGAGTCTCTTATGGTTTTCCTGCCTCTCAGTTTGAAATATTTTCCCCCCTCCCTTCCCCCATGGTCTTCCATTAAGTTTCTCAAATTCCACATATGAGGGAAGACATGTGATACCTTTTTCTGTCTGGCTCACTTATCTCACTTAGCATAAAAGTCAAATTTCTGAAAGTCACCTCAGGTCCTGACTTGTCCAGCCCCTCTGCTGGCAGAATTTCCTGCTTCAGAGTGCCTACAGTGAGTTTTGCTCATAGGAGATGATCTCTGACTTACCATGTGAAGGCTCTATGACTTCCTTGAATCTTCAGTGGACATAACACTAACATCAGCACCCTCCTCACTCCTCCAGTTATTATGAGGATTAAACAGATCATTAAACATGATAAACAGAGTTCATGGTACATAACAATGGTCAACAATTGTTTAGTGAAGAAAGAAACAAGAGGTGAATGAATCAGATGCTTGTATATATGACCTGTTCTTCTTGCGACAGGGTTGTGATATTTCTGGAAGCCCATATAGGCATGTCGTGCTACTGCAGGACAAAGTAATAAGAATTTATGGAACTCTTCACTGGTTAGAAATTCTGGTCTAATCCTCATTCCTCACAATCAGATAGAAGTTAAGATGGATTTAATTTCATGCTTCACAAATTTGTTGCAATAACTTTATTGAGGAGTCTGGGGGTAGGGAATGAAAACTTTGAATGTACCCAATATATACGTGCAGGATTTTAAAATTGTATGTACGGCCAACAGAGCTTTTTCTTATAATTATTTTCATAACTAAACTTCTTGCACCATAGATACTGTTCTTTATAGATGGGTAATTTAAAATCCAATTATCGCTCATATACATCAAAATAACACATTTGATATTTATATTTATCACAGATCTGCCATTTAACACCTCCATATTATGCTCTGCTTTCCTCCCATGATCACATTCCAAAATATATTCTATGGTCCAAATATTTCTTTTTTATCATGGATTTGACATTCATAGTGGAAAATAAGTACATTTAATCGGGCGTCAGTTATCTGTACCAGGTAACGACCCAGCCTAGAGTATAGAAGGGGCTCAACACATATTCTCTCTGCTGTTATCACTGTTCTTCATATCAGCATGTAGAGCATTCACCACCAAATGATTGAACAGTGGTTTTGATAAATTGACTGATGTTGCTTAACTCTTTGTTCATTGACACCATCAACAAAAACAAAAAAATTAAATTGAATAAGGTAATGGGAGAAACAGAAACCCTTCTCCAGAACTATCTCTGCTGGCTAACTAGGTACTTAATCAAAGATTTAATGTGAAGAGACCCTCTGGAGTGAAGCCCAGGGTACAGGGTGGACACACAGCCTCTGCCTCCTAATAGCTTACAGTGTTTATTCACTCTTGCCTTCTGAATGTGTTGTTTTGGGTTTATAACACCTACCCCTACCAGAAATGCTATATCCTTTTATAACAAATAAAGATAACTATAACTTGATTTTCCTGTACTGGCTTGGAGACTGTCCCATACTATTTGGAGTAATTGAATTTCTGGTGAGATCTAGGTCCTTAGGTAGTCCAGGACTCAGTACTCATGCTGAAATTTGTAGTTATGTCATTCAGGGATTGTGGCTACATTTGGCTTGGATTTGTTACCTCCTCTGCATTTCAAAGATTAGTACTTTGCTAGCAATGCTAAAAGTCATCTTCTCCTGTAGCTCTTACATCCCTGATATACATTCACAGCTATTCTCTCTCCTCTCTGGTTTTTCCCAAAGATGAAGACTTCTCCATGATCAGATTCTAACCCAGATGAGTCACCTTGAGAATCAGCGATGTGCACCTTTAATTTCTGGCTTAACCAGTGACCGAAACAGTGAAGGTGAGACTTACAAAGAGACCTGAATCAAAATCACTGTAAATATATATGTCTCATACTCCCTAAAGAGCTGTCATGTAGAACTCTGTGCAGCAGGGGAAAAAAACCATATAGTAAAGTGACCGTACTGTTATGTATGTAAAAAGACCCATAACACACATTGTTAATTTTCTCTCTCAATGGCCCTTTGATTCTGCATGCATCCTTGAAGAAAATGACAGCCTGTGTGCAGTCACAAGATCACCTCTGTACTAACGTTCCCATAGATGGGCCCAGCTGCTAAAAATCGGAAGCCAATCGTGGAAGCTGCACGTGTGAGTCTGATGAGAGCCTGCTCATCTCATTGTTTTGGGAAGGCTCCTCGGCTGGGGCTTCTAGATCCAACCTGGATTGGGAAACAGACCAGAGGCTCGACGTTGGCTATGTCACTTCTTAGCTCCTTCGTCTGAAGTGGTGGAAGTTCTCTGACCCTCTGGCTCTGATACCTGTACAAGGGCAATAACCAGGTCTTCTGTTGAACAACCTTGACATAGCTGGCTGTTCCCTTCAGAGACCCTTTGTCTTTCCTTCTGCGGGTCCCAAAACAATGAGGTTGCCAGGAGCCTGCCATACAGAAGCAGGAGGAAAGCGTACGTGTGAGATGCGATGTTTATTTATGCACTCTATATACATATGTATGTTTAGACATAAACATTCTCTTCAAAATTAATTTTTCAAAAATGTTCTATGAAATTCGTTTCCACTTTGGTTATTTCATCTTTGAGTGCTGTCAGGAGCTTGGCCCCTTCACAACTGATAAATCACCCACATTAATCTGTCTTCCACCCGCTTCCTTCAGATTGTTCCCTCAGCCACAATAAGATCTGAATGTGCGCCTCTACACATGGCATCCCAAATTATAACCTCCCAAGTCTCAGGATTGTTTGCAAAGGGCTAAAAATGGCCGTGCTCATAAAAACAAAACAAAACAAAAATGGCAACCTTGTTTGCCTTGCCAGTCTGTCAGAGCTTGAAAAACAAACTTCATCCCAGAAAGACAAACACACACAGAACAAACATGGAGAAGGATGCGCTGACAGAGCCGAGAAGATCTCCAGGCCAAGGAGCCATCAGGCAGAACACAGGCAGACGGTGTGCGGAGAGGCGGTGAGCTGCACGCACCGCGGACGAGAAGGAAAGAGCATGACCCCCGCCGTGGAAACACATGCTTTGGGGAGAACTTTCTCCTCTGCACCCGCCCTCCTCCAAAGCTGCTGACATCCCCACTGTCAGAGCGCCTACATGGGAAGCTGGTTCTGAAGTGAGCTCGGCTCATCGCTTCCTCTTGAACGATTGCCAACGAAAAGGCACTGTTGACCCTGGGATAAATGGAGGCGTATTTACCTAGCTTAACTCCCTCTGGTATGTTCTGTCAGGGATACACATGCATAGATCCAAACGGACACTGAAATCCCAATTTTGCAAATCATTGTTAGAAAGAATCAAAGCCAATCAACTGCATTATTTCCTAGAAGGCTTCATTTTACCATCTCCAATGAGATGCAAAAAAAAAAAAAAAGTGACTTTGAAGGATTTCTATAATAACAGTTTGGAATACTTTCTTCCAAGGAATCTAAAGACCTTGCTGGGAGATTGGATTCTGCCCCGCTTCCCCCACCCTCTTCTGGTTCCAACAGGAATAAATGGCAGCAGTTGGCGGCTGCATTGCAAGACTTAATGATATCTTAGGGGGATGTGAACACAAAGGCGCACACATTACAGACAAGTCTTCATTCACACACGCTCTGGTCTGTCACAGCTGAGAGAGGTCAATCCCTAGTGGAAGGGTCAGTAGTCAGTCGCCATACAAATAAATTTTAATGTGACCAGTGAACTTAATGGTGCTCCACGGCGCCCTCTGTTGGAGCTTTTCTGCTTAACATGTGCTGTACTAGACCCCTTCCCTATGCCAAGTAATGAATGCTCAGTGCACTCTTCTGAGGTTGATCATTTTTATTGTGCACACTGCTCGCATGAAGAATAAAGATTCAGCCTACATCTTGTCCAATGCCTGAGCCAGTAAGTGGCTGAGTCAGATCTGTACCCAAGGATTTCTGGTTCCGAAGTCCACACCTCATTACTCCACTGTCTTGAAGCAGAGTAATCCCGACCACAGCAAGAGATGGAATCCACACCATTTGCTTACAGGTATGGTGTTCTGTTTGCTTTATTATGCCAGGGGCTGAGCTGTCAAGCTGCCCCCAATCATTCAGTTGCCCTGGCCCTGCCTACCTGGTCCATCGGTACAAGTCCGTGCATTCCAGGTAGGGTCTCTTGCATAAACATTTCCGGATCCTGAGCACCAGCTTTTACGACTTCTCAGAAGATGTAATGTCTGTCTAGATTCCCCCAATAATAAAAGAACAATGACATGGTTCTCTCTTTGCGTCTTCATTTAATTCTGTAATTAAGCCAACATTCGCTGAATGTGCATTTCACACCAGGGCAGGGTGTGGATCAGATTGGCCAAGTGTCTCATTTTCCTCAGTGAAAAATATAAAAGGATGCCAGAAAATGTTAATTATGATTAATAACATTTCAATGTAAGATTTTTAAAAATCAAAATGAATGCAAAAACTCATGATAAAAATATAGAATTTTCATATAAAGGTAAGATCCATAATAGCAGCTGCTCCTTTCACCCCCAAGCTCCAACAAGCTCATCCCGGTTCTGAGCTAGACCCTATGCATCCAGGGACCCACCCGACCCGTGGGGGTAAGGACTTCTTAGAAATCTGGATGCAGAGGTGCCTGAGTGGCTTAGTCGGTTAAGCGTCCGACTTTCGCTTAGGTCATGATCTCATAGTTCGTGGGTTCGAGCCCCGCCTCGGGCTCTGTGCTGACTGCCAGCTCAGAGCCTGGAGCCTATTTCACAGTCTGTGTCTTCCTCTCTCTCTGACCCTCCCCTACTCACACTGTCTCTCTTTCTCTTTCTCTCTTACAAATAAATTTTAAAAATATTAAAAAAAAAAAAGAAATCTGGATGCAGTATTTGATGCAAATGACATCAGTTTTCCCACCTTTAAAGTGGGAAAGACAGTCTCTACTTCAAAAGAGAAGTACTGAAAAGTGACTAGATTGAACTAAATTTAATTTTCCTGAAGTTGAGCTGGAATGGGGCAGGAGATGAGTGCAGTTTTCACAAAAACCAGGTGGTGGCTATTAATCACAGCACTTACATGGCAGAAAAAAGCCACTGTAAATTTACTGTCCCTTCTGTCCACAGAACCTTTATTGTGGTGAGGAGTCCTATTACACAGCCTAAGGAGGTTGCCTCTTGGGGGCTGGGATGACCCGGGTCAAATACACTCAAACAGAGAGCATGATCACCACTTCTTCTAGGCAAGGGCAGCACACATGAGACAGAAGGTACTGGAGGCTGTGACTGCCAGTGGGGACAGTGCCAGGGGAGGGATATGGAAATAAGGACCAAAACCACATCCCCGTGCCCCTGGGCCATGTCACCTTGACGTGTGCAATACGCGGCCAAGTAAATTTTCCCAAGTCCGTTCTTCAGTGACACAAGTTGTAACTTGGCAAATATTAAATACATCAAAAGAAATTCATCACAGGCACAATGTCATTATATCATAGCAAGATGACAAAATATGTGTGGAGGGATGTCACGACTGCTTTCTTTCACCGACGAGGAAAATGGCTTACAGGAAATTACGTGATATATCCAAAATCACCCATCCTTTGTGGAGAGGCCAAATTATTATCTCAGCTCTTCCACTAAGGACAGGCTTCAGACTGAGGGGAGACATAGAAACACATCTCTCAAGTATCTGTCCTCTGCTGCAGCCCACAAATCTCAAGTCTCTTTAAGGAAATGTCTGTAAGGAAATGCCAGTCTCCAACTGATTCCATACACAGGTGTGGAATCTCTGGTAATACATTTATTTTCACTTATATAGTAAAAAACTAAAATCCTCAAAATATTAAATGAAGAGTAACCATACGACAGAATAATTCCACTCTTGGGAATATAAACAAGTGAAATGAAAACATGTGTCCACAGAAAACTGGAACATAAATGCCTGTCAACTGATGAACGGATAAACGAATAGCGGTACGTCCACACAATGGGATTCTATTCAGTAATAAAAAGAAATGGAGAATTGATATGGCGCTACGTGGATGAGCCTTAAATACATGATGTAAGTGATGGAAACCAGACACAGGGAACCATATACAACAATTCTATTTATGCAAAGCTTCCAGAACAGCCCTCCAGGGGCTGCGGAGGGGGTGAGGTCATGGGGATGGGGTTTCTTTCTGGGCAACCAAAGTGCTCTGGAATTAGATACTGGTGATGGTTGCACAATTCTGTGAATATACTAAAAGGCAATGAATTGTACACTTTATTTTATTTATTTAGTTATTTATTTATTTATTTATTTATTTATGTATTTATTCATTCATTCATTCATTCATTTAAACTAAACTTTACATCCAACATGGGGCTTGAAGTCATGACCCTGAAATCAGGAGTTGCATGCTCTACCCACTGAGCCAGCCAGGTCCCCCTGAACTATACACTTTAAAAGGATGAATTGTCTGGTTTGCCAGTTGTATCTCAATGAAGATGTTTCTTGTTTTGTTTTGTTTTGTTTTTTAACTGCAAAATTGAACTAGGCAAGACCTGGTGTCGAACTCTAGAAATCTGGCCAAAAGTGGAGGTACTTTCTAGAGGAGCCCTGGGGGACTGGAAAAGATTTGAGAACAGTATAGACTCAAAGCCCTGGAGAGGCTGATACAAATGCCTGCCTGGGCTATCTGAGGCAGAAAGACACACACCCCAGCAGCAAGAAAGACGTTGGAGTACCTGAAATGATGGTCTACTCTTCATTGAGAAGAAAGAAGGCTGAGTCCAGGGCTGGACTCTGGAGACCCACCTGGCATCCTGGGATGTTCCCCCGCCAAGGCACCCAGAGCAGGAGGTGGCTGTCACAGTGAGGCCCCAGGCTGTCCAGGAGAGCAGGGGTGCCGGTGCAGCAGGAGACCTAGTTCTGGGCATTTGCAGCAGGGACAGGGGTGGAGTGTGGCCGCAGTATGCATCTGTGAGCCCCTCTCCTCCGTGATGTCCTCTGACAGGAGCGAGGTGATCCAGGAAGGAGCTGAGTTCCAGCCTGAGCTTATAATTATTATTTGTCACTCTTTCTGAGGCCCCATCCTCTCTTTAATGGTATGACCTGGGGACACCCATTTCCCATGTGTGCAGGCCAGTCTGCCCTGGGCACAGATCATGCCATCAGAAGACCTGGAACCGTGGAGAAGAGAAAACGAAGACCCTTCTGCAAATGACCAATGATGTTGGACCTGCCTGCTTGGCATCGTTGAGGGTCATTCCCAGAGGCCCTTTTTCTCCCCTGACACTAGAAAAGTGTCACCTGCTAAAAACCCACAGGGAGGCACCTGGCAATACATCAATGACAAAGTCAGACCTGAGAGTGCTGCCTGGCTCCAGTCATCAGGCCACACAGAGGACACCTTGCCCTGCAGTGGAAGAAGGTTCCACACATTCTACAGAAAGATTCCTCAGGTGGCAGCCATTGGCAGGTGGAGCTGAGCCCAACAGCTCACAGCAGTCATGCATCCTGGGCATGGAGAGTCACCCTGTCCACAGCGAGGGATACTCAGGGATGTGGCCTCCCTGGGGCACCCTGGAAGTTGCAGAAGTTAGTGGAGCTATGCAGATGCCTGCTCTTTCACTCATCATTTGAGGTTTTCTAAGATGCCTATGTCCTGTCTTTCTTTCTCTGACCACTACCACTGATCCTTTCATCCAGGACAGTCTGAAACCTTCCAACTCTTCTTCTGGGGCTTTCCTTCCCCCATGATCTGGTCCACAGTGCCCCCTACACATAACTGGAAACAAACAAAAGATCCCACCAGAAGTGGGTCGTGGCCATTCTTAGGGGACTGCATTCAAATACTGGACACTCAAGTATGATGAAGGTAGAAAAATTAAAGGATATCCAATAAAAGAAATAGAAACTATTAGAGTTTGGTGTTTAACTTTGAGGGGATAATAGAGGTGTTTCCTCTGAATTGTACTCTTCCATTGAGACGTTACCATAATGTTAAAATATGGCACAGTGTCTGAATCTCTTTCCACAGACCCAGTATACATGGAATATCTGTTCAGTTCTTCTGGAATTCAGTATTTTAATTTAGATTGCTGGAGGAAGTGGGAACAGACACAATCTCATCTGATCCAGAATTTTCCTCTCCATTGCTGCCAGGCTGTCTCAGTTCATGATTTGCACAGTGTCAAGGTGGTGGTTCCTCAAACTGAAAGACCTCTCAACCCGATCTGCAGATCTACTCAAGTCCAGCTTTCCTCTGCTGACTGCCCATGTAGCTGGTGTGGGCATCTTGCTCTGCAGTCATTAGGGGAGCCGCGTGATTCTGACCACTATCCCACATGGCCTGCTCTCTCCAGGGTTTTCCTGACTCTTCACTCGCAGTCTAGAAAGCCAGAGACACCCCTGTCCACCCCCACACCACCATGTCCATGCTAGTCCAGGGCTGACAGCTTCTGTCCAGAAAGCAGAAGACAGAGCTTTTACTTACCTTCAGAGAATCATTGCATGGTCTTTTTCCTCCCCCTTTTAACTCTCCTTCATGACTCCAGCTTCAGGGTCTGCAGTGAGGTAAAGTAGTAGGGTGCAGAGCCCACATAGTAGGCACATTCTTGCCTAAAGTTCTCTGCCACGAGTCCTTTCTGTTCCCCTCAAGGCTTCGTATTTGAAACTGAAGAAATAGAAGAAAACCTCTTCCCCATCTGCTCCGTGGTGCAAATTCCACCCTTGAGCCAACTAACCAAGATTAGACCAGCCGCTTGAGTACTCCTAGAGAGCAATGCAGGAAACAAGTATCAGGGACAAATAACCAAAGAAAAATGTCAACAAGTCTTTGTATTCTATAACATAATGAGGTCCACAAAGCACTGATATGTTTATTCATCTAATTGTTCAGTGAATATTATGGAGTCAGTGCCATTACCTTGATTATAAATGAGGAAATACAATGCTTAATAATCATGTGTTCTCTCAAAAAATATTTACTGGGTGCCAGATACCTTTCTAAAGGATAACTGTGGGGGCGCCTGGGTGGCTCAGTCTGTTAAGCATCCAACTTGGTTTCAGCTCAGTTCATGATCTCACAGTTTCATTAGTTTGAATCCCACATCAGATTCTGTGCTGGCAGCAGAGAGCCTGCTTGGGATTCTCTCTCTCTCCCTTTCATTCTGCCCATCCCTTACTCATGCTGTCTCTGTCTCTCTCAAATAAATAAATAAATAAACTTAAAACAATTTTTAAAAGATAACTGTGGTTAAAGGTGAACTATGGATTTGTAGCTAACCTAGATTATGAGCATATTTTTTTTCCTTTTCTACCTTGTCTGGCTGTTATAGACTGGACTGTGTCCACACCCTCCCAACAAATTCATATGTTGACGTTCTAACCCCCAGTGACCCCAGAATGTGACTGTATTTGGAGATCAGACCTTTTAGGAGATAATTATGGTAAAATGAGGTCATACATGTGGACCTAATTCAATATGACTGGTGCCCTTATAAGAAGAGATTGGGACACAGATAAAGAAAGAGTATGGACCATGTGAGGACACAGCAAGAAGGAAGCCATCTGCCAGCC
This sequence comes from Proteles cristata cristata, assembly GCA_017311185.1. Lineage (NCBI taxonomy): Eukaryota > Metazoa > Chordata > Mammalia > Carnivora > Hyaenidae > Proteles > Proteles cristata. The sequence goes on from JAESUZ010002808.1 coordinate 369,319, forward strand.
AGGAGCAGAGGCCTCAGGATAAACCAACCCTTTCTAAAGGATAACCGTGGGGGCGCCTGGGTGGTGTAGTTGATCTTAGATATCTAGCCCCAAGAACTGCAAGAAAATAAATTTCTATTGTTTAAGTGCCTGGTGTGGAATATTCTGTTATGGAGGCCTTAGCAAACACATACACTAGCTCATTGCTCTAGTCAATAAATTTCTGTTAAATTATGGAATTACAGAGAAACAAAAAAGTACTTTGGTTTCTTCATTCTGTGATCTTCCATTTGCTGGAAGCTCTGGGGTGACAGAGATGGAAAAGCTCTGCCACTGAGCTCTGGGAAGACAGAGATGGAAAAGGTCTCTCCTGCCTTTGAGGCGAATTCAGTCCCAGGTTGTACAAGTGACGGGGTGATCATTTCACATCAGTGTGGTAGGTAAGAGAGGGGAATGAGGCTAGAGTGTGGTCATCAGCAAGAAGGATGACTACGCAGTCTGGGTCTGATGGGAAGACTCCTAAGAGGTAACTGTGTGTTGCTTTCTGACTGTTGAGGGGAGTCATGACTGATAGAGGAGCTTAAGGGATTTCAGCGTTGAAACTCTGTAAAGACTTCTGATTACAAAACGAACAAGGAAACAAACAAAAATCTAAATTCCTTACAGTGGCTTAAAAGACTCTCAGTGGTTTAGGCCCTATCTTCTACTCCACTCATAGCTGGTATGCATCCTACAGTTCCGGTGAACCGCGCACAACTTGTCAGACACTCAGGATGCTCCATGACTTGGCCGTTGCTGAGGATACTCCTTCTGCAGGTACAGTCCCCCCATCTGAGTTCTCTAGTGAGTAGTTCCTCCGTCTCTTGAGGTTTCACTCAAGGGTCACCTCCTCCCTAGCACCTTTCCAGCTATTCTCATATGGAACAAACTTCTCCCTCCTTACCCACCATTATGGTCTGTGCAGGGAACTATTTGTAGCTCATAGGACACTGTGTTTCCCTGAGTTATTTACATATCTGACTCTTCTTCCTCTAGTATAGCCTCTTAAGAGGAACAATTATGATTTATTCACGTCAGTATCACCAGTATCCCTAGTAGATGTTTAATACACTTTAGTTGGCTGAATGCATATATAAAGACGCCAGAGTCACAAAGAACACTGTGCATAAAAGGCAATCTTATGGTCCATGCAGAAGGTGTGGAGAGAGTCAGAGTCTAGAGCTAGGTACCTGTGCTGGCAAGTAGGCTGGCCTCCTACCTAGGGTTGCCGGATTTAACAAATAAAAACACAGGACGCCCAGTCAAATTTGAATCTCAAATAAACACTCACCAACATGTTTAAGAATAAGGTACCTCGTGTAATATTTGGTACGTATTTATGTTGAAAAGGAATTTTCTTTAATTGTATTCATTTTTTGGTCTGAAATTCAAATTTGATTTGGTGCCCTGTATTTGATCTGGCAACCCTAATCTTATGTCACACTCAGGAGTTTACATGGTTAACTGCATGTAATAGAGACAAAGACATTTGGCTTTAGTAGACCCACAGCTTAGATCATACCTCTCTCCAAGTGATAGGGTGAGCAAAGACACGGCTGTTTCTCTCCCTGTGCTCTTAATTCTGTACACAGCTCTAGGTTCCAGTGAAGGTGAAGTAACCTCAGAGGTGAAGCAGGATTCTACACAATGGAATCCTAGATGCATGAATGCTATACAACATGGAGAAAAGAGAGGAGAGGGTGGGGAGATTTAAAAAAAAAAAAAAAACAGCCAATATGGCCTTGGCCTTCATCAGAGATTCACACAGCTTTGGGGATATATTTCCAAAGCTGAAACCTGAAGGGAAATCACATGGATTTTATGCCACCCTCCCCAGAATTTTAAGCAGAGGCCAAATGAATGTTTCCCCAGAATCCCCCATCAATTGCAACTACTGACATTCGCGCCGGGCTCGTGGCATCTGCCTCCACCAAATGCTAGTGTTCAACGTTTCTCGCAGTGTTTCTAAACGCGCATTTGTTCGCTGCTACCAGCTAGGAACAGATGCACCAGAGAGAACCTATTTGAAAGTGGGTGGCTTATTATGAACAACTTAGGGTCTATAAAAAAAAATCCCAACAAGAGCTGGAAGAAAAAAATAAAAACTGCCAGAAGCTCTAAAAATCTCTTCAGAAGGGAACAGAGTGGTTATCTGGAAATTCTGCAAATATGTAAAGGAAACTTGTTTTAGCACCGCTTTGCACTTTAGTAGCATTTCCTAAAAGTTGCCTCTAACTTGGACTCTCACAGAATTGAGTCACTGCCTTACCACAAGGACTTCTTAAGGCCGGTAAAGAGCTCTTGCATCAACCTAAAGACAGTGATCCCACACTGGGTGAAAATATACATTGCTTGCTTCTCAGTATCTAATGGCATGGTGATAGTTCAATTCCAATAGTTCAATTGGTTTCCTGCAGTCATTCCATATGATAGAGCTGCTGGTCTATTTCATCCAAAATAGCAGCCATTAGATGCATGGGGCTATTGAGCACTTGAAGTGTGGCTAGCTTGAATGGAGAAAAGCTGTACATATAAAATACAAATTAGATTTTGCAGACATAATTAGAAGGGAATATATGAGATCACTAATGATTTTTATATTGGCTTCATGCTGAAGTGATAAAATTTTGGATAGATTTGGTTAATAAAATACATTATTAAATTAATTTCACCTCTTTCATTTTTTTAATGACAAAAAGACTTTCAGTTATATTTTTTGGCTCATCTGTTTGGCTTTCATCAAAATCCAAGGCATATTTTAATCCAAGTTTAACGGCTGTGTTAGCTCAATGAAGAAACGGTGTGCTACTCAAAATTTTCATCTTTGACATGGGCTCCAAGGGTCTCTGGTGTAATTATGAAATGTCTTAATGTCAAGGCAGAGGGAGTAAACCTAGGAGGAAACTTTGCAAGGTACTTATCTACAACTTAATCAGTCAACAAATAAAGGAGGAACTCAGAGGACTATTTAAATTCCACACTAGACCTGACTTTGTGCCTTGATTTGTATTATGCCAGCTCGGAATTCTTAAACATTCTCATAACATTTTGAACAACTCGTGCTCTTGACGCAGAGATTTTCATCTCAGTGATACTCGAAAACAAGGTTTCAACATGTGCAAAAGCAAACTTTTAACACTGTTTGGTCACTGATTTATTCCAAGGAACATTTCCTGAGCCTTCCTGAGTGCCAAGAACTGGCACTAATTATGGTGGACATGGATGGAGACGGAGGCACAGCGTAGAGCCAGAGGCGAGGAAAGACCTGGAAGGTCAATACAGCATGTGTGCTGGGACAAGGGTATACCCACATGCAAAAGGATAAAGTTGGATCCTCATCTCACACTTTATAAAAATTAACTCACAAAGGATCAAAGACACAAAGATAAGAGCTAAATTACAGCACTCTCAGATGAAAATAAAGACATAGGTATTCCCGATCTTGGATTAGACGATGGTTTCTCAGATATGAAATCAAAAACACAAGGAAGAGAAGAAAACAGATTCATTGGACTTCATCGAAATTATAAACTTTTGAGCTTCAAAGAACACTATCAAGAAATTGCAAAACAACCCATAGAAAGGGACAAAATATTTGCAAGTCACATATCTGATAAGAGAGTTGTATTTAAAATATAAAACAGTTGGAACTCGATAATAAAAAGACAACCCAATTTGAAAACAAGCACAGAAAATGAATAGATAGTTCTCCAAAGATGATGTACAGATAACTGATAACACACCAAAAAGAGACTTAACATCATTACCTGTGCGGAAAATCCAAATCTAAACCCCAGTGGATACCATTCACCACCCCCTAGGATGGCTATAGTCAAAAAAAGCAAACAATGGCAAGTGTTAGGGAGAATGCTGAGAAACTGGAACCATTATATGTTGCTAGTGGGAATGTAAAATGGTGCAGCCACTTTGTAAAAACAATTTGACAGTTGAACACAGAGCTATTATACAACCCAGTAATTTAACTGCTAGGTATAACCTTAAAAGATGTGAAAACATATGTCTCCACCAAGAGAGACTGTACACATAAGTTCAAGAATTATTGAGAAGAGCAAATAAGTAGAAACAATCCAAATGTCCATTAACTGATAAATGGATAAGCATGTGTGCTCCGTCCATACAAGGGACTATTACTCAGCCTTAAAAAGGGAGGAAGTACTGATCATACTACAGTGTGCATGAACCTTGAAAACATTGTATTAAGTGAAACAAGACAAACACAAGAGGCCACAGAGTGTGTGATTTCATTTCTATGAAACATTCAGAACAGAAAATCCATCATGACAGAAAGTAGATCAGGGCTGCCAGCAGGGAAGTGGTGGAAAACGCAGAGCGACTGCCAATGTGTATGGAGTTTCTTTCTCTGGTGATGGAAACATCCCACAATTGGTGGTGATCGGTGCACAACTTTGTGGCTATACTAAAACACACTGAATTGTATTTTTGTAAGAGTAACTTTGTGGGGTGTAATTTACCTCAAAAAATGTGACTCTGAAAACTTTGAGGGTGTGGGGAGGCCCCCACAAACTGATAATGAGTTTACACATATAATATAGACATAATGAGCACCCTCCATAAGCTATGGCCATTTTGACCTTGTCTCATGTATTCTTGATTCTTGATCCAATTTCTTCTTAATAATGATTGCGGTAATTGGAATAGTCCCCACATGTCAAAGATGAGAAAACTGAGGCTCAGAGACCTAACTGTATGGAGAATTAATGAATGAATAAATAAATATTAAAATTATTTAGGACACATCCTTATCCCCATATGGCTCTGAACCCATTTCAAACAGTTCTTGATGATAACACAGATCTCCTCCATGTCTGAATCTGGTCAAAGTGGCCTCTGTCTTCTTGACCATCATCTAAGAGTCTCCGCTAGGAAGTCTGTCCTGGAGAGGAGACGAGATCTCTCTGCCTCCTGTTACTCTGCCACTAATATGGTGGTTTAGGCTTTGGGGCCTTGAGCATTGGGCATCCACTAACAGAAGAGTGTCTGCTCAGGGACCAATTCACCCTTGGTGAAACTGGGTAGCATTAACTAAACATTCTCATTTAACCTGCAAACATGAGAGGCTGAGTTCATGGAGTGGAAGCAGCAGGCGCCATATTGTGTTTATCTGGGTACAATATAAAGGTCAGGGATTCAAAGAGGTTTTGCCCTGGATTTTTGCAGCCCTGACCAGTCTGCAACTTACCCCACAGGCCACAGGGGACAGGGACAAGTCCTGTGACCACAAGTCCCCTCCTGCGGCTGGACTATTGGATGAGGCCAAAGGGGCAAGGCCGTGGGAGGAGGTCAACAGCAGTAAGGCTCTGGGGGGGGTTACGGCCAGAGGAGAAAGTTGCCCAGGGTCCTCAAGTCAACGGGAAACATGGCAGACAGAGCCACAAGCGTGGCCTCTGCAAAGGAGCGGCAGGATTCCTTTCTACTGAGCTCCTTCTAAGTCTCAGGCAAGGGAGCGATTCTGTAAAGAATCCAGAGATGAGTAAGTCTCAGAATCTGGTTTCTTCTTAGAGGAAAGCCAAGCATGGAGTAAAAGATAAAATAAATGTGAAATAATATTTATTAAATGCCAGCTAAAGCACAGATAAGAAGCATTCTAGGAATTCAATGAACGGGAAATTAAAAGATGGAGTCGGGAGGCAGAGAGAACGAAAAGAGGAATTTTAGCAGGGTGGGACTGCATCTGACCTGCAAAGGTGGGTCCACCAGCTCTCCCTCAGCTGGCTCCCAAGCTCTAAGACCAGTCCTCTGTCAGGAAGTTGACCTATCTTCTGGGCTGCTCTTAGGTGGAGTGAATGCTGGAATCTTTTATATGCCTTCCAGCCAACAGGTGGTGTCAGGGCGAATGCTTCCCCTTGAGTAAGTAGGAACATAAATTCCATTGCATAAGTTTAAAAAATAACAACAAAGAACAAAACGTGCTTAGGCTCTGTGCTCTTTAGTTACTGGATCTTCCTTTGGGTCGTTAGGTATGATTGATGAGAAAATGCAATCGCCAAATCAAGGTCATCTAGGAAAATCTTCAAAATCTTTCTCATGCTCTTTCCAACCTGCTGTACACGAAGATTCTGGTGCATCCAGGGAATGTGGGAGAAAGTGCCAGGAAAGCAGGCACCCATTTGGACTTGCCCTCTGCTGGATGACATTGGACAAGCCCCGTGAACTCTGGGCTTCAGGGTCAGCATCTTGAAATGAGGGCCATGGGAGATTCCTGTCGCTCACACAGGGCACAGCCCTGTTTACTCCATACCACACTGCACATCTGATGCAGAGGAAAGGACCCAAGTGGGGGCAGCAGAGAGGACACAGAGAGGAGCCCGCTCTTCTTTCCAGGACACACAATCTGAGACCCTATCTTGGGCTGAAGTGATTTACATTCTGACTACAACCTGTTACCACCCGCCTTTTCCCTCAGTCTGTGAGAACGGGGGCGGGGGGTGCATGGTGGGTCACCATCATGTCCTCACAGAGGAAAGCTCCCTGCTCTGTGTCTGGGAAATCCCTGGGGGGCCACTCAGGAACCACGCCTACCCAGGGTGCATGGCAGGTGTACCACATCTTCTGGTATGGGATCTCGCATTCCTTAGCTCAGGCCATTATCTTCCAGGTTCTTTCCCAGTCCCCGGATAACTATTCATCGCCCTGTTGTGGCTCATCCTGGCCTGATCCCCGCTATTTCTGTCCTTGTCCTGTCTCCCCTCAGCTCTGCACTTCAACAGCTCACACAGGGACTATTCTGCCCAAGGTCCCCCTCTGTCACTGTGTAGTGAGCAGACCAGGAGACCACTGTTCCCCATGGAGGCTCTGCATTTGACAATGAGGCTAAAATGTTTGTATTTCCATAGGACTTAACGCTTAGTGTGGCATTTCCTATACATTGTCTCACAATTCTGGGAGGAAGACACTTTATTTTCTTTTTATAGTTTTGCAAACTGAGGGGCAGAAGATACCACATTCCTCAGGATCCTTGATTCCCTCACTCAGCTTGCCCCATGGATGAGTGAAGGCAGAACTGAATCAGGGAATGAGAAGGGCTGGATCAGGCAACTGACAGACACACCACTGCCTCGGGGGTTCTCTGTGCATGCTCTGCTCTCCCTGGCAGACTGTCTTTGGACTCCTTCTGTCAGGCATCCGGGGAGAAAGGTCTTGGAGAGGTTGCTTCGCGAAGATGGAGGGACTGCTATTCCAGTAATTTTTTTTTTCTGTTATTGTCAATGTTCTTCCCACCATGGAGCCTGCGAAAGCTGTTTTTCTGGGGTCCCCGCCTACAAACTTGTGCTTGTTGCACTGATTCTCTCCAAAACTGGGTTTTGTCTCCAGGGGACTCCTTACAGACCAAAAAGAGGCCATGGTTTAAAGGAATGAAAATATGCTTTAATGCTAAAAGAGATTATAAATCAAATAAAATATTTGCTAGCGTAGTTCTAGATGTGGAAACAAACCAATCAACAAACACAGAAGGGAGAAACCATCCTTGTTGGGGTAGCGTGGTTCTTGAGCATTGCAAAAATAGAGAAACACCTGACCGACTCAGGAAAAAAAGAAAAGTGGAGGGAGAAGGCCGGTCAAGGAAGGCGACGGAATGAAGAAATTGTGCTGAACACTAGTGTCTCTGTGTATGCAGTGGTGGTGGCGTGGGACGGGACGCGTTACTTTTATCAACTCCACATCTTGTGGCTGTTGGCGAGCGGTATCTGGGAAGAGTCCTTTGGGCTTCCCTTAATGAATTGTAATGAATGGTGAACAATTAGTGGATGCGTATTGGTAGTACAGTTGCAATCTCTCAAGTAATTGAGAACAGTCTGTTCTGTATGCTACGATGAACATTTCTTTACCTGACGTTTTTAATTTTCATAGTAAATTAGCTTTTTGTTTTGCATGCAGAGGTAAGCTTAGCCCTGCCCTATCACAATTAAACTTAAACTGTAGGAGTGGGGTGTCCATTAGGACTCAGGCACCAAGCTAGGTGATGGGGTGCAGAGATTAATGCTCCAGCTTGGTCCCTGAATGGGGTAACTGGACCTTTGCCTCTGAATGAGGTAACTGGAAGGAAACTCTCCATACTGAAATTTAAATGAGAAGAAAATTACAAACTAGATTATTGTTAATATTATGAAGGGATTTGTGTGTGTGTGTGTGTTTAACAAGAACATTCACTGTAAGATTATTTCAAATAATAAAACTCTTGATTATTGTATTTTTCATTGAGATGTTTTCAGCTATTATGTGGCTTCCACTTTGAATGCCTATACCTTAAGGACTTTCATGATATATATTTAAAATAGAAAATTCTTGACTATTTGGACATATGAATATTGAATATGACTGCCAAGATATCAGACAAAAATTAGAGTATTGACACTCATAAGAACAAGTTATCCAATTAATTTTGATTGATTGATTACTTGGTTATGAGCCATCAGAAATGCTGTGCGTTAAAAATCTAAAAGGCAAAATTCTCAGAAGAAATTGCCTGATTTCTGGAATGGAATCCACTTAAGTAACTTTGGGAAATGCAAAAATAATTAAGTAAGAGGCATTTCTATCAATTTAAAATAAAATTCGTTTTGCATTTTCACATAATCTACGTGTATATTTACACATGTAAATAGAGTCCAAATTCCATCTAGCAATATGTATGAAGATATCTATATCCATATCTGTATATATCCATATAGATATATAGATATAATCACAAAGCATAACTCTTAGTGCTGCCAAATAAATGAAAAGTCATGTTTCTTACATTTGCAGAGCTGATGCTTAATGGGGGAAATGAAACCCATCATGTGGCTGCAGCGAGTCACCTGTCAAGCAGCACAGGGACATTACTTTCACCAGCCTGAACACCCTGGCTGTTGTAGATGAGAATCACCAGGCAAAAGATCCACCTTCCTCACTTTATGCCTGCCTAGAGCCCAGGCCTCTGGATCCACATGCTCGGCATTATCTGTTTGTTCATTTGTTTTCTATAATTTATTCCTAAATATTTTTCTTTTAGGCCTATAGCTTCTAGGTTTGCCATACTCAAGAGCATACACGCTACCCATGAGTCTTCAGCTCTGGTCTCACCAGCCACTTCACACTTGTCATCAACACCACATGGTGACCCAATTTCTCTCATCACCCACTTATTCCCCGCTCTCACCTGTCTCCTACCTCACAGAAGTCCTCTGTCCCCACAGCTCCCACTCCCTGTGCTGCACATGAATCACAGCCCCAGACCAGTGAACCAGTCTCTTGCTTGGTAGAAAAAAACGCAAGCCATTAGAAACTCTTTGACATTCCTAATTGAAAAACAAAAACAAAAACAAACAAACAAAAAACCTGTAATACAAGCCTATTGGTATCCACTCTTATTTTATTCTTCTTATGAGAGAGGCTGACCCTTTTTCTAAAATGGATCCCTGTACCAATGGTGTAGATTTTATGCCTGTCTGCACAATTTGATGTCTCTACTGTAATTTTTCCTTTCCTTTTATGTTAAACGTACCTCTCAATCGGGTTATTTCTCTTGGCTTTCATGTGTATTTAAATCTTTGTAAGGAAACCCCTCACTGCCTTCCAGATGCCTTCCCTCCAGATTAAAGCTCCTCAAGGTATTGTTCATACTCTCTCTCTCTGTTCATTTCTCTTTCACTTCTAAATCTTCATCATTGGGCTTCAGGTGCCATCTTTCTTGAACTTTCAGGATCATTTGACACTCTGGATCTGAACCTCTGTTGTGGGTTAGACTGTGTCTCCTCAAAAGAGTCGCTGAAGCCTGAACTGCCATACTTGTGAAGGTCACCTTATTTGGAACTAGAGTCTTTGTGGTTGTAATCAAGTTGAGATGGGGTCCCTTGGGTGGGCTCTAATCAAATATGGCTGGTGTCCAAAGGGAAGAGACACAGGCCTACAGGGAGAAGAAAGCCATGTAATGAAGGAGGTGGAGACACAATGACATGTCTACAAATCAAGGAACCGCAAATGTTGCCATCAACAACAGAAGCTATGAGAAAAGCATGTAGACCCTACAGAGAGCATGACCCTGGTGACCCCCTGATTTTGGATTTCCAACCTCCATAATTATTAGAGAATAAATTTCTGTTGTTTTATTTATTTATTTTTAAGTTATATATTTTTGAGAGAGAGAGACAGAAAGAGCGGGGGGGGGGGGCAGAGAGAGAGGGACAGAGAGAGACTCCCAAGAGGCTCTGCACTATCAGCATAGAGCCCAGTATGGGGCTTGAACTCACAAACTGTGAGATCATGACCTGAGCCAAAACCAAGAGCCAGTCGTTTAACCAACCGAGCCACCCAGTCGCCTCTATTTCTGTTGTTTTAAGCCACCCAGCTTGTGATACTTTGTTAGGACAACCCTAGGAAACTAATAGAATGAGTAAGAAGTCAAGTTCTCTAGTACTGAGCCATGACTGCTTTAGTTGCATTAGTTAAGACAGACTAGCTCACCATAATTAAAACAATGCCCCATTCTTCAAAAATGTCCCCAAAATTTGTCTAATCTGATTGTTTTTAGTTGCAACTAACTTTTTCAGAGATGATTATTTCATACTTTCTTTTCAAATAGACCTTCAAAACTAAACCCAAAGGGTCATTCTTGATGGAGATTTCAAGCTGTGGGAACACCAGGGGAGGATCAGGATTTCCATTATGTGTCCTTCAAACCCAAGGTCATGTATCCTGGCTGTCTCCCAGGAGTCTCTGGCCTTCTGCCCATCCAGAGCCCCAGTGAGGACGGGCCTCTTTTATTGTATCCACTGGCGTTATTTGGATAAGTCACGATGTTGCCCATGCAAGGTCCCTCACTGAGTGGCCACCTGCTCTGCCTTTTTGTAGATGCAGTCTTTATTACAGAAAAATGCATGCTTTTCACAGTGACCACATAGGGTCTAGTTGGCCTGCCTCCTCTGGGGTTACCCTTTAGAGTCACCAAAGTCTACCCAGAGTCCACACAAGCCTTCCTTGTGGCAGACACACTTTTAAATATTCACAAATGAGAGGAGATCATGTATTTTAAGATGATGAAACACCAAAGGAAGACCCTAAGTAAGTCTCATAGTTAGAGATCAGCGTTGAGTATTATTTTTATTCTCTAAATGATATTAAGTCATTTTGCAGCCAATTGTAAAAAATTTTCAGATTACTAAATCTTCTTCTAGATCACCATTTGTAAAGAGTTTACAATTTTTCACCTCGTGTACCCCCTTCTTTTTTTATTAAGAAAATTTTAATGTTTAGTTAATTTTGAGAGAGAGAATGATAGAGATGGAACATGAGCAGGGGAGGGGCAGAGAGAGAGGGAGACACAGAATGTGAAGCAGGCTCCAGGCTCTGAGCTGTGAGCACAGAACTTGACAATGCAGGGCCTGAACTCATGAACCTTGACATCATGACCTGAGCCAAAGTCAGGCACTTAACTGACGGAGCCACCCAGGTGCCCCACGTGTACTCCCTTTATGGATTTATCTACACTGGCTGACAATACTCTTCCTGTTTTGTTTGCTTTTCACCCCCTGCACCATTTCCTGACCCACGGACAGGGATCCACAGGGCTCTCCACAGGGGCCACGGCCTCATGGCTTCACATTGACAAATCCATAATTTTCTTCTTGAGCTTATTGAAATTACTTATTTTACAGAAAGAAAAAAAAACACTGAATTCTATGAACTTCAACTCTTCAGGACCTCCTTCTTTCTCTGATTGTCTCTTCCTTTTCACAGGCTTGTTGTTCTTAACATTGGGGTGTCCTCTTAGACACGTATCTCTTGTGAAAAATGTTAATTTTTAAGTATTTACATTTTTATATTTCTTTATTTTCCTTTACTTATTTTGTGTTTTGTTAGTTTCAAGTTCAATTTAATTGAACACGTTTGATTAGAAATACCATGCATAGTATGTATAGTATTCCTATCGATGTTTCATCTCTTGATATGTGGATAGACAGAGATAAGAGGTAGAGATCGATCTACATGTATTGGTAGTTATGAACATGGTAGTTAGATATACTATCTAACTAGCCTTAGTGTGTATATTCAGAAAGAGCTATATATTATTCAGAGAAGGAGAAAAGGAGAGAAAAATGCACAGAATAATGATTTGATAAATTATTTCCAACATTTATTTGTGGATACTCTTTCCTTATTGAACTTTGTTGTTTTCATGTGTATGCTCTGTTTTGGTTCTTTATGGTTAATAGTAAGCTCCTTCCTCCATCCCTTAAACTCTACTTCCAACCCTCCCTCCCTCCTTACAACTCTCCCTCTAATTCCCCTACCTCTCTTACTCCCCTTCATTTCCTTCCTTCCTTCCCTCTATTCCTCCCTCCTTCCTTCCTTCCTACCTTCCTTCTCTCATGAAAAGAGATGATACCTCCTACAAGGTTGTGAGAAGTTACAAGATGACAGCCATGTGGGACACATGAGATGCTCAGCTATCCCATTATCTGAGTCTCATCACCCCTGGCAGAATCCTAAGGTGGCCATTCCTCAGCACTTTGAATCTTTCACTAGCACACTGGAGTCTACATCGTAGAATAATTTGTTTCTTGGAGCAAAAGCATGGATGTGTTTTCTTCATGGTTAACTTTCTTTCCCCAGCACAATAACCACTTAATAAATATTTGCTGAACATAAAGGTAGTAATACAGGGCTTACTAAGTGCCCTAAAGGCATTATAGTTTAACTCATGAATCATTTCAATAATCTTATAAGACCAGCACTATCGCTATCCCTACCCTATGGGTGATAAAACTGAGGCACAGAATGTATAAGTAATACCCTTAGGGTCTCTCAATCAAGTGGACACTGGGGGACTGCAGATCCAAACTCTTAACCCAAATAGTCTCTTACTTATTTTACTTTTAACGAGGCTTTTACAAAATCAAATGCAGGCCAAAGTCCTTTTCTGATGACATTGTCTACTTTTTTGTTGTCATTGAACTTCAGAAAATGAATAGTGATATCATTAGACTTGAACATTATGTCATGCTTTGGTAGATTCTAGCCTCACTTCTAGATGGAACAAAAACAATTCCAAAGTGAGCATCTCATGGTGGTCTTCACAACTCCTCCACATTGGGCACCATCATGGTTCTGCAGAAGGTAAGAGCACTTGCACCCCCTGTATCCTGGGAAATGTAAGTCACAGGCTCAGGCTTCCAAAACCACTGTCTCCCAAGGGGCGCCTGGGGGGCTCAGTCGGTTGAGCGTCTGACTTCGGCTCAAGTCATGATCTCACGGTTCATGGGTTCGAGTCCAGTGTCGGGCTCTGTGCTGACAGCTCAGAGCCTGGAGCCTGCTTGGATTCTGTCTCCCTCTTTCTCTGGCCTTCCCCTGCTCACGCTGCCTCTGTCTCTCTCTCTCTCTCTCTCTCCCTCTCTCTCTCTGTCTGTCTCATAAACAAATAAAACATTAAAAATATTTTTAAAAAACTGTCTCCCAGATGCTGAGAACCCCACTTCCCCCCAGAACACGTCAAAAGTTAGGCTCCCCTTATCCTCCAGTCAACACTCACTGTGTCCGGAGGCACATGACGCAGGCTGAGGATGATTTATTGCATATGACACCAGTTTCTGTTTATGCAGTCATGAAGACCATGTCTATAGGATCCATGGAGCCAGCTTGCAGCCCATACACTGAGCGAGATGAATCCATGAATAATTGTTTTGATAATATTAAGCAGGCATGTGTGATGTCGCTTTGCAACATCTGCTATTAACAACATAAACAAAAGAAGTCTTTCCTGGTTGTATGTCACAGTGCTTTCAGGAAAGCATTACGTGTCTGATTTGGTAAGCCTTTGCCAATATCAATTAGAATACCAGTCTGTTTCTGAGTATCTCAGGGTCAAGTGGGAATGCCGGCGTGTGTAAAATAAGATGGCTGGATAAAAGTCAGTGGTAGAGTTTATTGAAAGTACCAAGCATCCCTCTCACACCCTAAGATTTTAATTCAACGTATCTCAGAATAGAGCAAGAAAATCAGTGGATGTTTTAACAAACACCAGAGGTTATCATCAGATGTGGGCAAGTTGAAAAACTATTGATCTGATCTCACCTCCCACTGAACTAGCCTCTGAATTTCTCAACAACCCATCAGACAAAGGGTGGATGAACTTGGATCATTTCTAATGATGAGTGATTCACTACCTTGCAAGACAACCCACCCAACTCTGGAGCTCTGGAGTACAGTAGCACAATAGGATATTTTGAATTATTAAATAGGGTCCTTGTATCCAATGAACTATAATATTTTTCCTGGCTGGAGAGCAGTCCAAGAAGAGGCAGTGAATTGGAAGGCCTGAGATGGCTGGGCGTTAAAAAGAAAGAGGACACAGAGCAGTGCCACAAATAGACAGATGGCCATATAGCAGTGGGGAATCGGGTAGGGAAAACTGGTCAGTGGTGACGGAATAATATGTGGGCCAAAGAATCCCACCCCACCTCCACATGCCCCATACCTTGGAAACAGATAAAACCTGCACTAATTTTTTATACATTTTGTGGGAGGGGTGACAATGAGTTAACTGAAAATAAGTTTCTCGTTAATTGGAATGTGGGAAGGAGCTGAAATAAAAACTGAATTCTGGGGGTACCTGGGTGGCTCAGTGTGTTGAGTGTCTGACTCTTTTTTCTAAATTTTTGAATGTTTACTTATTTTTGAGAGACAGAGAAAGACAGAGTGAGCAGGGGAGAGGCAGAGACAGAGGGAGACAGAATCCGAAGCAGGCTCCAGGCTCTGAACTGTCAGCACAGAGCCCGACACAGAGCTCAAACTCACAAACTGTGAGATCATGAAACTGAGCTGAAGTCGGATGCTTAACTGACTGAGCGACCCAGGTGCCCCGACTGTCCGACTCTTGATTTTGGCTCAGGTCATGATCCCAGTGTCGTGGAATTGAGGCCCGCATTGGACTCAGCATGGAATCTGCTTAAGATTCTCTCTCTACCTCTGCCCTTTTCTCTGCTCATATGCTCTCTCTCTCTCTCTCAAATAAGAAACAAACAAACAGAACAAAGCCCTGAATTCTGTTATGAAAGTAAAGGAAGTGAACATTCTTACACATCTGAGAAGTGGATAACCTTTTATCTCCACCATAGTTTCAGGGAGCTAAAATCGACTTCTCTGTAGAAGTTTCTGCCTTGTTCTACCTGCCAGGGATACTCAGAGTAAAGTTTTCTTCCTTCTTTCTTTTTAGCTAATAAGATGGAGCTGGTGTATTTTTTTTTCCATATTAAACATTGTCAATTCCACCATACTTCATTTGGCATAACTGTAATCTACTCTCCTGGGTATGCTATAATTTGTACATATTTTCCAGAACATGGGCAACAGAATTATTATTCTCCACTACCCACACAGGGTCCAAGATATGACTTTTCTCCAAGCATATTTTGATGAATACAGCTTGGACCATCAGCAATTCTAACAATAGTCTTAAAAATAATGTAAATAATAAACCAGACATAAGACATAATTTAAACACTATGTTCATAGTCCATTTTAGGTATTATAGTGGGTACTATCAGATATATATATATATATATATATATATATAGTTCTGTCCTACAGATTTTACCGCACGTATTTTATTAATCCAGTTGATCATAAAGCTCTCTTGAGAGGATATTTTATTTTATTTTTACTTTACTTTTTGGTTTTCTATCTACTCCATGTGTTAGGGTAAAGACAGACTTCTATTAACAAAGGTTCTTGCAAACCTAGAGCTTACTGAGTAGAGAAGTTTCTTCTTTCATACATAGCCATCCTGACGTTAGCAAAACAAGGCATTAGGACAGACTTGTTCCTCAGGGTCCTTTATAGACCCAAATTCTTTCCAAAGCTTTTCTTCTTCATCCTCTGGCTCTCTATTCCCTAGGACAGAAACCAGTGTTCCATGTCCACCATCTATTTTTATCAATAAAGTTTTATTGGAACACCACCATGGGACAGGCAGTGTCTATCACGGCTTTGTTGTGGCAGTGACAGAATTGAATCGTAGCCTCAGTGACCATGCCACTCACAAGATCTTAAGTATTTACTCTCCAGCCCTTTACCAAAAAAGGTAACCCTTTTTGCTGACCCCTTCCTTGGGGTGTTGTTATGGTTGAAGCTAGGTCACCACCATATCTGGGTTCAGTATGCAAAAAGAGGAAGAGTGTGTGGAAAAGGCACTCCCCTTAGGGCTAGATGCAAAAATGGCCCTTCTGTTCATAGACTGGAGAGAATTTAGTTGCCGTGATGGCAGCCCCAAGGGACACCAGGCAATTCAGTAGAGCTGCCAGTCACACACAGGCTACAAGTCTGTATCATGCAGGGAAGGAAGGGTGAAGGGGCCCTCCCAGGTGGCCAGCAGTCTCTGCCACAGCAACAGAGAAGAGGTGAGTTCTATTGTAGTCCACAAGCATTTCCGTCTTTTCCAACAGAATAAGTTCTGTCAATCAAATGTCCCCTTTGATTTAATGCCTGTGTTTATTTTAAAGAAAAAAATTATCCATATGTTTCTGCATCATTTATACCTCTCATCAAAATGTTGTTTTTCAACAGCTGCTTGGCATTCCAAACTCTGGGTAGAAAATGAATAAGCAAGTTTGGCTTTGCAGCATGGAGCCATGAAGTATCTGTGGCATCTAAGCCTGGCATAGCAGGGCACCAGCAGGCACCTAGAAGGTAGGGCTTGTACAGATGTTGAATGGAGCTGATTGCAACAGAGATCTTCTTCAGCCTTCATCTACCTTGGGTTAGTTAAACCCACTGTCGGGTAGTAATCGTCAAAACAGAGACATGTGGGTTATTCAAGGAATCTTATATTATAGAAGATAATTCATTTCACAAAATAATCACATATTCTCTGTCTCATTTGGCTGGCTCTGTACTCTGTGGGCTCCAACTCTGACATTTGGGAGCTCTGGAGTCCCCTGTTCCACTAGCACCCGGATCACTTTTGGTAGGAGAATACATCCCGCAGCTTTCTCCTATGGTGAAAGTTCAGAAGTCCCGAGAACAGCCAGTCACTAGCTTCTAGAAATTGACACAAAAATGGAAGGGGCGCTGGAGTCAGGTCTCATGCAGCAGCAATGCAGAGGCCCAGGCACCACAGCCAGTTTCCCTTCCTGCTCCTTGAAAACTCCTCTGGGACTTGTCTTGTTTCCAAGGCTGAGCCTCCAACCACTGATGGGTTCTGTGACTCCTCCTTCAAATAACTTTATAATTGCTTCTCACTTTGATTGGGTTAATAAGGATCAGCATTGCTGAATGGAAGCGGGCTGATTGTCTTGCCCCTATTCTAGGTGAAGATATGGAGACTCAGAAGATCAAGCTCACAGTTACAGCTAGAAAGTGGCCGAACCCAACAAGATGCTAGGCCTTTCCATTCTACATCCAGTGACATTTATCCAGCCAAGGAATAGTCTGATGATCTCTGTTGTCTTCTGAGAAATTCAAAAAAAGTTTGAAATTCAAAGAAAGTTTGAGCACAGCCAGTAGGTCCTCTTCATCTGAGAAGGCAAGCAGAGAACCATCTTCTCTCTGAAGCTTTCTGCCATCAAGGAGCCAGAGCTGGTTGCTCCCTTTCCTCTGTTCCCATAACCATTCCCAGACACAGTAAAACCTTGGATCACGAGTAACTTGTTCCACGAGCATTCCACAAGATGAGCAACCATTTCGAATAAATTTTGACTCGATAAACCAGTGATGTCTTGCAATATGAGTAGTACCTGATGCTGAACATCCCATGATCAAAACTCACCCAATGGTTCTTGAAATTCACTTTGATATGCAAGTGTTTTGGATTTCAAGCATGTTTCCAGAATGAATTATGTTAACAAATCAAAGTTTTACAGTATTTCTATTTGAAGAACCACATCGATTCTATTACGGAGCTGCAAATTTTTCTATATAATTCGCTAAAATAAATTGTAAATAAAATAAAATAATTCTTCATTAGAGGAAGAACAGTTTCCTCATACTACCTTTCTATCACAGTACCTTATGTATCATGGGTACTCAGTTATTTTTGCCGCATGGGAATGAACAAATGAGCAAATCAGCATAGTAGAAATAGCTGTCAGTGATCTCAAGGGGATTTTCTGAAGTGTTAGAGAAAAGCAGAATTAAGCATAGCTCCATTCACAAGCTAGTAACAACCTCTCATCAAGGTCACCAGGAATTCTGCTACCTCATCCCCAGCGGGCAGAAGCTAATACTGTCCATGCCCTTGGGAGTCGGAGGTTTTGTCTGCAATGCTTCTGTTCCAATGCTGTAGAGAAAGAAATACAGAGCCTGTGTGAGAGCTCTTCTCCTTCCTGTCCAACGACTGAAGATGCTGTAAGACTCATCTACCCAGAAACCCAGAATTGTTCCTCCTGCTAGATTACTGTGGATCCCAGCTAGGTGGGGCCATGTCTCAGATGGGACACGGTGTCTCCAGAAGGCCATGTTAACATTAAAATACCTTCCAGTGATGGCTCTGGCAACCCTGATATCAGGTAGAATTGGAAGAGTTGCAGAGAGAGTGCAGTGCATAGCCCTGGTCACGATCCCCATCTGCAGGCCCTGGGCGGTGGGGGGGGGGGGGGTCATGCACAGAAAGGTATAGTCATAGCTACTGGAGACATGAGGCCTGAGATTTCCCTTCAGAGACAGAGGAGAGGTTTCCCTGGCTTTTCTGAAATGGTTCTCAGAATTCTATGTCCTAGAAATTAATTCAGGAATGAATACTTCCCAGATTCCAAGCTGGACCCATGGAGAGAGAGTGTACTTTCCAGGGCAGCTAACTCAGAGAGTGCATATGGGAAACAAAGAAGGGCTGTGCAGGTTAGAATGGGGTAATAAAGCAAATAGACTATGGCTTTGCTTCTATGACACACCTGTGGGGGTAAAACTATAGGTGTCATCAGCTAGGTGTCGGTATCTGCTGTTACCTCCACTACCCCCCCACCCCAGTAAATGCTTAAAATGGCATGGCTACAGTGGAAATGTGGTCCCATGATACTCCTGCCTCCCTACTAGACTCACTCTAAAGCTTTTTGGCTGTCTTGATGATGCAAGCGGGATGTTCTGGAAGCCCGCATGGAAAGGAACTGTGAGAGGTCTCTAGGACCCTCGGGTATCTTCTAGATGCTGAGAGTAGCTTCTAACAAACTGTGAGCAAAAAATACCGAAGCTCTCAGCCCTATAATAATAAGGAACACAGTACTGTCAACAACTGAAGGACCCTGGGCTCTCGAGAAGAGAACCCAGCCCTGGCCAACTCCTTGATCGCAGCCTTGGGAGACCACTAAGCTGGTGGTAATTTGTTCTACAACAACAGAAAGCTAATGCAATGGTGTAGCTCATATCACAGCTGGTATTCTAGCAAAATCCTAGCGTGGAACTTTTTGTGGTCCACATCTCAGATTCCCACGGAAAAGAAGTAGGAATAGGAATATGGTGAGATACAGAAGAGTATATCTACTCTTGGAGAAAGATGAATGTGGATTTAAAAGGAAACATCATCTCTTGCTGTGTGAACTTGCACAAGTCACTTAGTTTCTCTGTACCTCATATGCTTCTCCAGAAAATATGAAAAGATTTCTTTTACTGGGCTCTTGATTGAATATAAAAGAATATACAGGTAGGGCAGGGAATTTAGTGGTGCTTACTGCTAGATTCAAGTAATCATTTATTTAAATATTATAATAGCTAGAATCTATTGAGTATTTATTGTGGACCAGTGCACTAAATACATTTTAAATATTTAAACAGTTAATCTTTACAGTAGCCCTAAGAAGTAGATACTGTTATAGAGAAACCAAAGACCATACCCAAATCACACAGCTGGGATTTGAACTTCGTCTATCTCCACTGGAATTCAGCTCAGATGTGGCAGAGGGATCATGACCAGGAAGGACCAGTTGGAGGCAGGAACTGAGACCACGGCAAGCAGTGAAGGCTGCTCTCAGATCCTTACACTTCTTCCGCCCTGAAAGCGGTAGATACAGGTGTTCACCGCTTTCCAAAAGTAAACCATTTTTGTGAAAACTTTGGAAGCCCAAGTGACTTAAAGCTCAGAGTATCCCCCAAAGTTTGTGATATGCCCACTTAGCTTTTCTGGAAGAACTACATTTGTGCGGTAACAGCCTTTTTCATAAAAGCAAAAATCCTCTTCAGATCCCTTTCTGTTAGTGTAAACAGGCAGTGGTGCAGGCCTCTTGTAAAAGCAGAGTGGCATAATGTGAACTTTCAGAACATGAGGCACACCTGTCTGAGAATCAGTTCCCACAGCAAGGCAAACGTAAATTAATTCTTGGGTCTGAGCATCACGAGCCTTTATGTAAACATTGCCGTGCATGGCAGTTTCTCTAGGAGACTGGAGACACTCTGGATTAGTTGGGCTTCCAGGAGATAATCCAAGAATCTGCCAACTATGTATGGAATCATTCTATGGGGAAACAGGTCCCGCATCCCAAACAGCTGACTTCCAGATGATCTTTTGAATATATATTGTTTGAAAAGTGTGCCTGCCTTCATATGTGTGTTTGCGTGATTCTCTGAGTTCCATTCATAGAGTCTTTATATATAAAGCTCAGCAAAATCATTGGATTGGAGCCCTAAGTAGTACCAAAGCTCACTGAAGCCAGGAGAGGGTCATCAGAGGGACCCCATTCAAATCTCTGGCCGTGTTTCCCCGAGGCAGAGGAAGAGAGAGAACAGTCCCTCGACGTCTTCTGTGCTGGGAGAGCTGAGATTGCAGGCACAGAGGAGAAATGCAAGACATCTGAGAACTCTAGAAACCAGAACTGTGGATTTGGCCATTCACGGCCTTCTCAAAAATGCAGCTGTGGGCCCCAGTACACACGAATTCTCTTTGGGGATTCTAGGATGTCTCAGGGTGAGCTCCAGAAGTTATGGCCTCAAGGACTAAGAAGTGCATTTGGAGTCTCAGGTTCTCTGCTTTTATGCTAAGTAGGGTAAACTCCACTGTCTGCATCGGCTCAGAGATGGCTGGGCAGGGCCGCCTCACAGGGGACCCTGACAGATCCTGCCACGTCTCAGGGCAGCCACTCCCCACCCGCTCTGTGGAGGGATTTTCCGTGGGCTGGAGACAGACATCAGAGCACAGAGTTTTGGGTTTGTGTCAGTTGTCAGCCCATCCAGGCAACAGGTTGATGAAAATCCATGAAGGAAAGAAGAGAGCAACTGTTAGAAGAACACAAAACACCAGGTGTCTCTAAAGAGTAAAACATATTCGGAAGGCGAGGTTCCACCAACGAAACTCACTGTCATTACTTGGTTTTGCCAAGGAAATAATCCATGACTCTTCTGGGGGAACTTAGCTGCAGTGTTCCACAGGAAAGTACACGAAATGAAAGGGGCCCGCCCCACTTTTATGAGCTCTGAGAACAGGACACTTACTTTTCAGAGCTTACTGTGGTTTCCCACACCTTCTTTCACAGAACTTACCAGACTGGCCTGCTATTAGCATGTGTATGGCCTGCTGGCCCACAGTGGATTTTAATTTTAATAGTTGAAAAAAATCAAGAGATCGATATTTTTTATATGTGAAATGATACAAAATTCAAATGCTAGTGTTTATAAGGAAAATTTTGTTTATTACCCTTGGTGCTATTGATGTGTTGGGTCAGATAAGTCTTTGTTGGGGAATGGGGCTGTTCTGTACACTCCAGGACTTTGAGCAGCACCCCTGGCCTGCACCCACCAGATGCCAGCAGCACCCTGTCCATTGGGGGTTGGAGATGTGTCCAGATATTGCCCCACGGCCTCTGGAAAGCAAAACTAACCCCTGGAGAGAGCGGCCTTCTTGATGGACCACAGCCATGCACATTCATCTCTTTGCCATCTGTCTGCCTTCCTGGAACAACAGCAGGCTTGACTGGTTGTAACAAAGGCCGTCTGCCCAAAAAAGCTTAAATGTTACTCCTGGCCTGTTATGGGAAAATTCTTGCAGCTGCCGGCCTAACACACAGAAGGAGCCAGTGTTTGAAAAAAGCATGAAGAAGAAAGGAAGAGAGAGAGTCAGAGAATGGATTGGTCAGGCAAAATAGTTTCAGGAAAAATGAGTTTGTTTGTTTGTTTAAACAAAGACCAATTAATGCACAAATCACCACTAGTACACGTTTCTTTCTAAAACAACACCATCTGAGTTTCTAAGCTCTGCCTCTTCTACTTAAACTTGAGAAAGCTACCATCTATCATAGAAATGCAAGTCAAGTGAAGAGAGCCAAATGGAAGAACGCGGAAGTAGTGACCCTTATAAGCAACTCCACAGCTATTTGAATATATTAGCAGCATGTTATGGCTCAACAAATTCCAAGTCAACAGACTGAAAATCGTTCTGTGAAATCCATGGAAGAGAGAGGAGCCGGTATTTACTGAACAGTCACTGGGTGTCAGGCACCCAGAGAGAATCTGTACCTATATGTAACCCTCTCAAGAGCACTTTGAGGCATTATTTCCTCATTTTTGAGATGAGAGAGTTGAGGGTCACAAACAGGAATGGGATTGTCCAAAATCTTATAGAGACAAGGACCCTGACTGGGACCTGGATCCTGTCAAAAACTGTCTGTCACTGTCAGGAGACATGTATGGTAAAACATATTTGAATCAATCAAATCCACAAGGACAGCATATTCTCTGGAATGAGCCGGCAAATCTGGAAACCCTGAGCACAGAGAGAGCCAAGTCAGGATGACTCAGGATCACGGAGTCTCATCCATGGTTACGGTCACAGTAGCCACAGCCCTGCTCCATCAGCTTCTGGAGAGCATGGACTGACATTTCCTGGGGTGACCTGGCCTGTCTGAGATACTGGTAGAGTGTCAGAGTCTCCACACGCCATGCTGAGCAATGTTAGAAAGGCACTTGCAGACAATCTGAGAAAGTAAATGGACTGAAAAGGCATGTGTGTAGAAGCAGGCAGTATAAAGAGATTTATCACTTGTTCTGATAAATTGACAGTGAAATTAAAAAGCTTAATTATTTCAGCATGAATTTTGAGAGGCATCTTTTCCCACTGAACATATGAAAAAGTTTTAGAGCATTTTGCAGCAATAAAACATCTGTGACCCAATTTACAAAAAAACCAAAAACAAAAACACAGAATAAAACAGTTTTCAAAGTGGAGAAGAGCAGCAAGATGGATCCCATCTTCCATCAAGAGAGGGACGGTTGTGCATGTAGTAGGCCTTCAAAAGCTTGTCCTTACAAATGCTGAGTGTGTGGGAAATGGTAAGGGGTGCTCTGTAAGGCCCGAAACACTGCTGAGATGAATGTATAAAGGTTGATGGCAGATCAAAAACCAAAGGAAGAGGGACACCTGGGTTGCTCAGTTAGTTGGGCATCTGACTTCAGTTCAGGTCATGATCTCGTGATCCTTGAGTTCGAGCCCCACTTTGGGCTCTGTGCTGACAGTTTGGAGCCTAGAGCCTTCTTTGGATTCCATGTCTCCCTCTCTCTGCCCCTCTCCTGCTCACACTCTCTCTCTCAAAAATAAATAAACATTAAAAAAAAAGACCAAAAGGGGGCGCCCTAGGTGGCTTAGTCGGTTAAGCGTCTGACTTTCGCTTAAGTCAGGATCTTGAGGTTCTTGGGTTCGAGCCCCGCATCGGGCTCTGTGCTGACTGCCAGCTCAGAGCCTGGAGCCTGTTTCAGTCTGTGACTCCCTTTCTCTCTGACCCTCCCCTGCTCACGCTGTCTCTCTCTCTGTCTCTCCTAGAAATAAATAAAACATTAAAAAAAAAAAAAAAAAAGACCAAAGGAAGAGATGCATGAGAGTTCACTAATGGAAAGATAATGGCGTCCAGGAGCTGGCGAGGACGAAAAAATACACTGAATGAATTTTAAGGACAAAAACACACTTGGAAAAAAAATTATGGCAAAATACATTATCTGAAAACATTGAATCATAATAACTCCAAAATGTCTCATTCCATTTGGTGTGCTGCTAATGGAGAGAGGTGGGTGGTATAGTCTAAAGGCTTCATGGTTTAGTTTTAAAAGGTTTCAGCTATGTCTGGGGCTTAATTACAGTGGATCAGATAGGGCTTAAAAAATACCTTTTGAAGAAAAGCCAGCTCAGATCCAATAAACTCCATAAATATTCACAATTCTTAAATGGTTGGAAGTAGATTATTTTAAACTGATACAAACTGATACTTGACAAAAATCTGTTCTAAAGAATGTATAGAATATTTACATATGGTAATTTACTAATTAGAGAAAAAAACAGGCAACACTTCTGAAGACAGGAAAACTAAATTTTGCATAGAATTAATTAGATTGAATCAACGGTGAAAATCCTTGGACTTTGTGCCTTTATCATTATTTCAATCTGAGTCCCCAGTTCCCGGGAAATTTTATGCATAAAAAGTAGCCACATAGGGTAACCTAGGTGCCCTGAAGTCTATCGAAGTGTTGATTCAGACACCTAGAGCCACTTGCCTGGGGATCGTCATACTTTGTCTCCTTCCCAATGTCCTGCAGATTGCTTTTTATGATTCTCAATTTCTTTTGTTTGTTTCTTTTGTTTTCCATGCGGAGATAACAACTGATGGATATTATTTAAAGTAGCCCTGTGTAAGTCATCACAGGGTTTATTGTAAGAACGAACATGGTCACGGGCATTGCTGACTGTGTAGTCAAGTGTGCTCTACAGGAATAACCAAGAAACATCTGCTTAAGTTTTGTTATCAGAAATAACTGTGCTTCTAGGAAGTAAATAATTCATTCTTCACTTTATATTCTCTACTGCCTATCACAGATCCTGCCTGCATTTTGACATTAGATGCTAGAAAGCTTAAATCCAAATCCATACACAAACACTTCTGAATCCATCCTACTTCCCTTCACTCACTTTCCTTTTGTTTAACACAATTCAGTTTCTTACTTATTTTTATTCAGTTTATCTTGTTAGACTGACTGGGTTCTTGGTGAGATGAATCACATCCATTTCAAAACAGAGCAGAAAAGGAATATGGGACAGGTATTTTAAAAACAAATTTTAAATATTTATAATCTGTCTTCTAAAAAGCAAGTTGTTTTTTTATGTTAAGTGGGGCAAAGGGCGGAGGATCTGGTTCTGGGTAGAGGACCTGTGATTGAATGGATTCAAACTCAAAACTACTCAATAAGGTTGGGGAGAGGCGGCAGGGGGTGGGGTGGGGAGAGGTTGGAGAGGATATTGCTGGAGAGTGAGAACAAGAGAAATACCACTAAAAACTCAAGGTTTATCCCCTACCTACCGGAGGACATCTGGGTTGCTTCCAAGTTTGGTCAATTAGGAATAAAGCTGCTATAAACGTCTGTGTGCAGGTTTTTGTGTGGACCTAAGTTGTCAACTTCTTTAGGTAAATACTAAGGAGCACGATTACTGATTGCATGGTAAGATTATATTTAGTTTTGTAAGAAACTGCCTAACTGCCTTTGAAACTGCCTAACTGCCTAATGGCCAATGACTGTGCCATTTTACATTCTCATGATGTTGGGTTTTGATTGCAATCTTTCAAATACGAATTGGGCCACCTTGGATTCTGTATTTCCCATTACGATACTTTCAGTACTAACAAACTACTGCCAGTGTAACGATTAAAATACACCTATAATCATGTATTTACAAATTACATATAATTGTTTATCTAGAGATATCATGGGAAAAATTACATAAATTTCAAGAATAAGTGAGAAAAAATATTAATACAGAAAGATATTCTAATAATCTTTCTTTAAGGATAGCTCAATCTGGCAAAATAAATATTAAGGATGAAAATATTTCAAAACATATTTATAAATGTGATCTAATATATGAATACCGGTATGTATACATGCCTTCAAACTGTATGAAACACGTTCTATATAAACCAGGACAAAATATTTTATCATTTGCATACATTATGTAGGAAGTCTCAACAAAGTTTAAAAAAAATGTACAGTAAAAACCCTTTGTCTGAGCATAAAATTTTAAGTTAAAAATAAGAAAAAAAATCATACATTCATAAATCAAAAAATTAAACATGATCCTGAAGAACTCAAGTGTTAAAAAAGAAATAGAAATAGAAATATTTAGAACTGAAAGACAGTTGAGTTATTAGTAGCCAAACTCACGGCATAGAAGTAAAGTCAAATTTTGATGTAATTAAATAGCCTTGAGTAGATATCATTAAAATAAGGAAAGAATGAAACTAAGGGTGTTAACTGAACAATTCAAGAATCTAGCAAAAATAATAAATTATAATCAAAAATAATGTAATGAAATAAGTGCCTTTCCCCCTCCAATTTTTTAAACATGTTTTAATAAGAGAAAAAGACAAAAGACCTCTTCAGTGGATTATGGGGTCAGATTTATGGTCTCTTTTTATCTATGGATAGATAAGGGGATGGATAATGTTTTCATCAAAATGGGTTATCTGTTCAACGGTCATTTCCAACCCCCTTCTAACTTGCTGATAGAGCTGCCTCCCACACATTGTCAGGCGTGAGCAGTACTTGCTGGTCCCTTTCTCTGACATCCCTATAAACCCAGTCCTGTCCAGGGATACCCGAAGGACATCACCACAGTTCTTCTGGGTAACCTCTTCCTCACTGCTGGAAAGAGATATTTGAGGAGAGATCCTAATGCTGCTCTATGATATGGTTGGATGAGTTTGGCAGGTTTTTTTGGATCTAAGACTGGACACACTTACAGTTAAGAGTCATCATACCAAGAGAAGAATAGAAGACATTTGGAGAGTGTCGGGACCCTGATGGCAGTTTTGAGTCAGTTGAACTAGGCCTATGTGTGCCTGCTCTGTCTCAGGACTCCTTCATATGTGAGATAAGAAATGTCCATTTCATCTCATACTCACAGCCAAAATCACTCTCTCATGTGCAGTCGTTACCTGCCATATTGCTTTTTCTAATGGCCCCAGACAACATGAACTCCGACACTGGTTTCAACCAGGTGTGGAAGTAGCAAGAGACCACAACTAAACAATTTTGCTTTTAGAGGAAAACGTACCCCAAGAAACACCTCTTTCTGAACACAGAAAACTAAAATCATGCAGGGTTGATATGGTCCACTTCAGGGACAAAATGGTTGTTTCTTCTGGATTTCCAATCATTTGATGATTCAAAACATATGAGACGTTATATATACCTTATTTTATGAGAATAATCATGGATGGCAATGGTATTAAAATCATCCTCTGTTTTGGTACATTGGAAAATGTGTCTCATATTTCAAAGCAGTATGATCTTTGCTTTGGTTTGAATCATCTCGTTGCCTTTTTACAACAACCCCACATAGCTGGAAATATCCTCATTCCAATAATGTGATATTGGAGCTGAAATAAGTAATTAGAAGAACCTGACAAAGCACTGTGTGAGAACCTGCCAGAACAGTAGTAAGAATAAAGGCAGCAGCAGAAATAACAAAACTACCTTTGGCTTCCACTGCTTGGTTTCCGGATACAGAAACCAGAAGACGGCTTAACCACCTGTAGTTTCATAATAAAATAGGCAGTGATCAGAGGTCTGGTGGTATTATAAGATGAAGGTAAATTAGTTCAAATATTGCATCATGATCTAATTTATAAAAAAAAAAAGAGTGAAAAATTGATTACTTTGAGTGTCATGTTGACTTCCATATCAGATTGCCAAATACACTTTATTTCACATGATCATTTTTTGGGTCTATTTTACTTATGTTTGAATTTCTTCCTTAAAATTTTATCAAAGAGTCACAGATATTTTTTTCTCAAAAGGTAAAATACTGGCTATTAAACTCTAAATAAGACAGGGGCTTTCTTTTCTAAAGAAAAGTGAGTTTGTGATACCCATGTAGATGGCAAGATGCCAGGCCACTACTCAGACAAATGTCAGGGGGCCAGAGCCAACCAGCAGTCCAAAACAGGACATTTGTGAGAGGGAAAGACAGCATCCGGCAATCAGTGTCCCCTGAGCCCCTGGATTTGTACCTAAGCAAGAGATTTACACATTCTCCTACCTGCATCTTGATAAAACTATCTTGGGAAAACCATTGTTCCATTCTAGCAGCCCCACTTTAAATTCCTTTTCACCTTCGTCTTCAAAATATGCTGATGTTAGGGGCACCTGGGTGGCTCAGTCAGTTAAGCATTGACTTTGGCTCAGATCATGATCTCACAGTTTGTGAGTTCGACCCCAGGTGGGCTTTGTGCTGACAACTCAGAGCCTGGAGCCTGCTTGGGATTCTGTCTCTCCCTCTCTCTCTGCCTCTCCCCCACTCATGCCCTGACTCTCTCTCAAACCTCAAAAATAAATAAACATTAAAAAATGTTTTGTAAGTTTAAAAAAATGTTGATTTTAGTGAATTGTGCCCATTTGAAGTCACTGATTTCTCGCCCTTTATGATTCATTATTTTCTTCAACAACCTCGCAACCTCCTTTAATGTTACAAAACTGTGGTTTTCCTAATTTACTGTATTTCATTTCATCATTATTGTTTCTATGTGCTCCTAGTTCAAGGTTTAAGAATCAGACCTATGAGAAAAATTATCGACAATTACTCTACTTTGTGGATAATTTGCATTCATCATAGACCACATTTAAACCGAGCCAAAACTTGAGATGGTTTGTGACTGGCCCTCTCCTGTGCCTTGGGCAGAAACAACCTGACCATCCTGAGCTCTATCTTCCTGCACACAGGTTTTCACATGCTGATGAAAACATGGGTAAATTACAACTTCTCCATTTTTCTAATGAGACAGTGTGTCTTGGGCACAAATCTGGCAAATGAGCCTATATGTATTGTATTACAGTTTGCTATCATTTATTGACTCATCTGTTTGGGAAAATGGGATGGAGAACGAAAAGCACAGAGCAAATATATTTGTATATACAATGCATGCTTTGGGGTTAGGATAATTACCTAAAATAGTGGAGAGACAGCTATCAAGAATAACTTCAATTCATTTCAATCATTAAGGATCTGCTTTATTTTTTGCCAATTATAAGAACTGAGAAGATCTCAGAAGATACGCACTAGGGCTTGGCCATTCACACTTGGGGTATTCAAAAATATGCTTTTCTATCCAGTGAAATAAACTTAAAGAAAAGATGTTCAGCTAAGAAAGACCAATGAGACATGGACACATCTGATTGCTATAGCCAATGTGTCAGCCGTGCTGAAAATTTTGCACAATAGGAGCCAATAGACAGTGAGTTTGGGCAAGTTTGCTGGTGACAGAAGATGGATGTAGAAAAAAGAGGGGAGGGGCTTACAGTGAGATCGCATGCATAGGCGCAAGTCTAGAGAAGTCAGAGCAAAATGAAAAACTGAAAGAGAGGGACTGTGGTCCCATAAAAGGACAGAGGCAAATGCTTGGATTGGATGTTTCTTGGGAAAAAAACACCCCAGCATTTCAAAGCAGCTGCTACTGGTCCCATTCCTAACTACAGGTGTTGTGGACGGTCTTCCCATGCTTTCTGCACCTTGATAATTCACATCATTCCTGATTCATGGTGAATCTCACAATTTGTCTGATTCCCAGAGGCCTATGGATAGAAGAAATGAGACTGAGGAAAACAGTACGGCTGCCTCTGGGAAAGGCAGGTCCTTCTCTCCTTTGTGGGAGTAAAAATAGACCAGCTTTTCGTGCCGCAATAGTCATAATATTAAAATCCCTTGTGTTTCTCTGACAATCTAAATAAGTTTCATATTTACTGGGTGTTAAACCTTCATCATGATTTCATAAGGCAAACTGGTTCAGACAATCTAGAAAATGGCACCCTTGTTTAAAAACAAATACAAATAAAACACACAAACACCAAAATCCTCCTGAACTCACACCCAGATATATGTTTAAAACTCTGAGCTGACCAGTACTAGTAGCCAATGAGTCCTCTGGGTGAACTTTCATGCACATGCACCCTTACCTCCTACCTCTACAGCCATCTCCACTCTGTCGTTGGGTCACCTTCAGTTCCGGTTGCTTTTTCTGCTGGACTCATACAGACCCCTGCTTTTTTCCCCTTTCTTTCTCATGACAACCCTATTCTGAAGCAAGCAAGGCATACCATAGACATCTGCGTCTCCTAAACTTTATAGACTCTTTCTGAGTTTTCAAAGCACTCTTCTGTCTATTTCATATTTCATTGTCGCGGCATGCTAGAAAGGTGGACGTTTCCCTACCTTTGCTGGTAAAGACAGTGAGAGCCCAAGATCTGAAGTGATGTGCCCACAGGACCATAATTAATAGTGATGGGACCAAGACTTACACCTACCACCAGCATCAAGAAGAACTGTGCAAAATTTTTGAAACCTTCTGAGTTTTGTTAGTGTTTGACTGCCTCATATTTAATAAATAGCCTTAAATTTATATGAAACATTCAGACAATAACCACGACCTCGTGGTAACTGTGTAATACTTGTGCAGGAAAATAGGAAAGCCATACACACACATGACACATTTATACACATCTCTATTAAGACTAATTCATAACAAGAATTCCAAGAATTGATTTTTGTATTTCTCGGAGATGCCATTTACTTCTGGAGGAAGTACGGATTTAGCAGGTAAAAAAAAATAACAAAAACAAATAAACAAACAAAAAAACAAGGCTTCAGTTTATAAATAGAGCTAGATACAGAGGCTTGGCTTTCTCCTGCCACTGAATAGTCATTCTCCCCCCCTTATCTGCAGGGGATATGTTCCAAGACTCCCAGTGGATGCCTGAAATTGCAGATAATACTGAACTCAGCATATACTATGTGTTTTCCTATACATACGTACCTATAATACAGTTTAATTTATAAATTAGGCACAGAAGGAGATTAACAACAATAACAAATAATAAACCAGAACAATTATAGCAACATGCTGTCAAAAAGGTTCTGGAAACATGATCTTTCTCTATCACAAAATATCTTATTGTGCTGCACTCACCATTCTTCCTGTGATGAAAGGAGATGATGAAATGCCCACGTGATGAGATGAAGTGGGGTGAGTGACAGAGGCATGTGACACAGCCTGAAGCTACTGCTGACCTTCTGGCAATGCTTCGGAACCTCAGCTGACTGTGGGAGGCGAAACCATGGATAAGGGGACACCACTGTAGTTCTGCTGGGCAGCATCCTAGAAACCCGTAGAAGAGTGAATGGAGCCAACCTGGAGAGCGCTCTGAACAGGAAGAGTGATTGCTTCAAGGAATCATCCAACAGAACTTGTGGAAATGTTAGGGTGAATCCCTCTCCCATAAAGAATCACTTAGCCTAGGGGCGCCTGGGCGGCCCAGTCAGTTAAGCATCTGACTTCAGCTCAGGTCGTGGTCTCACAGTTCGTGGGTTCGAGCCCAGCATCGGGCTCTGCGCTGACAGTCAGCCCAGAGCCTGGAGTCTGCTTCCAATTCTGGGTCTCCCTCTCCCTCTGACACTCCCCTGCTCATGCTCTCTCTCTCTCTCTCTGTTTCTCAGAAGAAAAAAAAAAAAAGAATCACTTAGCCTACCTTTCTACTAGGCCAGCACATCTAATGCCTTACATTATGTTTTATTCCTTCTCTGAGACTTACAAGAAGGCCCAATTTCCTCTACCCAAACCAAACCAATCAACCAAATAAACAAAAACTTGATCTTCTGGGCTCTGTATAGAATGACCACTATCATAGGTGCCAAAGGGCAGAAATCAAAGCAAAACATGAGACTGGGGGAGGGGAGGAGCCAATTCACTGCAATAATTCTTAATGTGCTTATTGCCTCCCATTTTCATCTGGGGCTAATAGGGTGAATTAAAAAGTACTAGTTAGAGTAAGAATATACACATACGCATGCAAATGCACATGCATAATTCATAATTTATGAATAAAATTTTGTTAATCCATTCAATACTATTAACTATATAAAGTTTGTATGTAATTACATATAACATATAATTACATCTATTAAATGGAAGGCAGTGTATGAAACAAAGTGGAGGTCCACACCCCCAGTCCCCAAAAGACCCTTCAGATAGCGGGGAAGCTCAAACACACTAACAAATCCATATGATATAGTGAAAGTTGGTATAATCAGCATAACAGAAGCATAGATAGTGGTTTGAGGCTACAGGGGAAAAATAATTTTTATTTTGCCAGGAAGAATTGTTTGACATTATGGAGGAATGGAGATTTCTTTTTAGTTTCTTATTTGCATATAAGAGAATTATAAATTTAGCATACATTTACATGATAAAAAGGCTGAGATTTAGAAAATTGGGAGTTTTGCCCCGTCCAAGGTAAATTGAGTCTGAGAAAAGCCATTTCCTTGATGAGGAACCTGGTGGCACATCTTACTATAAAACACACTCTCTCCTTGCAGCGAAGAGTCGTTACAATTCCTGTGAAATGGCATGTTCTCGAGAGGTAATTGCAAATTTCCTTCCCAAGCTGAAATTTAGGAATTACCAAGCAGGCCTTGAAATCAAAAGCACCAGTTGGCTCCATGTCCCTTAGCAAATTTTTTCCAGAAGTAAATAATTGTTACTGGCTGAAATGACATTCAGCCAAGGCAAAACGGTCCTTCTGAGGCCCGGTGGGGTGCTAACGGTCAGATGGTAGGTCCTTAACTTGCTGGGAAGTGGAGCAGTGCACAGAGTCTTGCCCATTCTGTTTGAAACACTTAGCTTTTCAATAGGGAGTGCTCAGAAGGAGATGGAAATTGCTCTGGCCTCAGAATGAATACAAGGAGGAGCAAATGGAAACAGAATTGGTGAGCACCACTCTCAGAGGCTGAGACTTATTTCTTCATCATTGCTAAAATTGGGGGAATTTAGTTTTGAAAATTCCTCCAAAGAAAGACCAGGCTCAGTCATGAACAATTGTGTGTTTAGTGACTGTAAATCATCAGCAATACTGAATAAGAGATGTGTTTTAAAATGGAGAAAGTACCAGGAAAGAAGGAAGGGAGGGAGGGAGGGAAGGAGGGAGGAAGGAGGGAGAGAGGAGACGAAGGAAAAGATGGATAGAAGGAGAAAGGGAGGGAGGGAAGGAGGAAAAGGAAAAAGGAATGCCCACCGCTTACCCAAAGCACAATCACACCACTAGTTTGAAAGTGACTCCCCACTATTCATAAAATGAGTCAGGCAGATAGTACTGAGTTCTTTCAGAATCCTCACCGACAGGTGCCTGACTGACAGGATGTATCTCTTCAGGTTTCTGAGCTAGAAATCCTCAGTCTGAAGGCTTCTATAGAACAGATCAGTTGCCTCTTGGAAATAGTGCAAGCAGACAAGGAGGCCTCCTTCATCTCAAGAATGACCTTCTAGGGGGAAATAGTGGGAGAAAGGGGGAGAGGCAAACCATGAGAGACTCTTGAATGCTGACAAAAACTGAGGGCTGATGGATGTGGGGCGGAGGGGAGATGGGCACGGAGAGGGGCACTTGTGGGGATGAGCACTGGGTGTTATATGGAAACCAGCTTGACAATAAACTACTTGTAAAAAAGAAAGAAAGAAAGAAAGAAAGAAAGAGAGAGAGAGAGAAAGAAAGAAAGAAAGACAGAAAGGAAGGAAGGAAGGAAGGAAGGAAGGAAGGAAGGAAGGAAAGGAAAGAAGGAAGGAAGGAAGGAAAGGAAGGAAAAGGAAGAAAGAAAAGGAAAGAAAGAAGAGAAAGAAAGAAAGAAAGAAAGAAAGAAAGAAAGAAAGAAAGAAAGAAAGAAAGAAAGAAAGAAATGCCCTTCTACTGTGTTGCTGTTCCACTGTGACTCCGTTTCACCACTCTGGATCCCGCCAGCCAGTGACTTGCCAGGAAGGGCCTGCTGCCCTTCCCCAGGTTATTTTCTGTGGGGGCCCTTGAGGACAGAATCCCTGGGCAGGAAAACTGGTATCGGCACTGCCTTCCAGATACTGAGAACCCTAAGATGACAATACCCCTCACACAGCGTGAGAGTAAATCTTGTACTGAGGAACTTTGCAGGGAAGACATGAGCATTTACAGACTACAGAGAGAGGCCTTTTCACCAATGCAGTTTCATTCAATATTATTTATTCTTACAAAAACTCTCTAAGGTGGGGCTTTGCCCATTTCATGAATGAGGAAAATGAGGTGTCGGGAGGGATCATGCCCTGTGTGTGCGCACATGGTCAGTAAATGGTGGGTTTCAGATTGAATCTGCCCAAAGCCTCTTTGCCCTGTGGGAAATGGTGGAGTGCTATGAACTTGGCTACATTTTCTGTTGTGCTCGTGGAGGCCAACACTCAACTGGATCTATCAGCTAGATATCCTCTTGATTCTTTGAGTAACACTGAATCCTTCCAATGAGTATTCTTTCTGGTTCAATGTCTAGCTCTGCTTCAAATACCTAGCTGGGTTTTTCCTGTTTGCACCAAGAACTCTGAGTGGCACCGAGAATTAGAAAGAATGATTCCAGAGGAAGCACTGCCATCGCTGTCTGGACAGATGGTGGAGAGTACAGGAAGTTCCATGAAGGAAGACTGGGTCTGAAAGGGCCAGAAGGTCAGAGTAAGGGAATACAGAACAAGAGTCCCAGGCGGAGGGAATACCATCAGCAAAGTTACACAGGCAGAATAATTATAACTAGTTCTGTTGACTTCCTGCTGACTCTTTAAGGGAACTCTATTACAGTGAGAGACTATCTTCCGGTTTTTCTAATTTCTCCATTTCTATTTTCCAGGGGTTTGAATTTGTTATAAGCAATCTTTCATTGATTACCTTAGTTCAGGAATACCTGAATAAAAGGCCACAAGTGCAGTGAAATAAACAAAGTGAGGTTTCCCTGTGCACATATTTATTGATGCACCTATACAACTTACAGAAAACAAAAAGTAATGGTTGAGGCAAATGTTTTAAAATTTCTGTTCAAGGATGTTAGTCAGGAACTAACCAAAAGATGGTATGATATTGAATAGAGAAATTGCTTTATAAAGAAAAATGGAAACAAAGGAAAGAAGGAAAAAAGGAAAGGAAGAATGAAAGAAAGGAGGAAGGAAGAAAGAAAAAAAAGAAGTAACATGCTGCTCCTATTTAGAGAAAGAAATAGATCAAAATACATGCATTTGTCTTTTGAACTGTACACCCTGGCATATTAAGCAGCTTTATCGGCTTTCTAGAAAGGAGACGTTTGCTTAGGAAGTCAGATGCATCTCTTAAGAACATGCACAGAGAATTGCTGAATAGTCTGAAACGTTATTCATGTGAAAAACATATTCTTCACTACATCTATTTATTTAAAATAGAGAAATAAAACTAGAAATGTCCGGGGGCGCCTGGGTGGCTTAGTCGGTTAAGCGTCCGACTTTCGCTTAGGTCATGATCTCGCGGTTCGTGGGTTCGAGGCCCCGCATCGGGCTCTGTGCTGACTGCCAGCTCGGAGCCTGGAGCCTGTTTCAGTCTGTGACTCCCTCTCTCTCTGACCCTCCCCTGCTCATGCTGTCTCTCTCTCTCTCTCCTAGAAATAAATAAAAATATTAAAAAAAAAAAAACTAGAAATGTCCACTAAACTGAACAAGGTTCTATAGCAAGTAGCTAATTTTTCATTGTCCTGAATGGAGGAGGAGGAAGCATTTTAAATAAGATGAGGAAATATGATTTGGGTCATGATCACAGGACCAGTATTTGTATGTAACAGTTGACATGTCCTTCCATAGACAGGCTGTTTTCCCTGGGTTATAGTGGCAAGTTCTCAGCCTGAAGTATTCAAGTTCACTGGGGTGAGTTTGCAAAAATGATATTGGAGAAAGACCTTCACAAAGGCAGAGCCCACAGCCCAGGCTTGACTACTCACCTCACCATCCTGGTGCCTGACTTTGGACAACCCGAAGAGCTCACCGTATGAAGAAACCATGTGCTAAAAGGGCTGGACCCTAATTCTGTGTTCGTACTTAAACACCTCCACTCCAGGCTTGAAGAGCAATGTACTCGGGAGCATGGGAAAAATATTTTGATAGGAAAAAAATTGTCCTATGAGGATCCAGAGGTTTGACTAGTTAGGAATCAAGTTAAATAAGCTCTATGAATCAAGATGGTGTGACATCAGAAAGCTACCAGAGTGGTAATTCTGGATTCTTACAAATGGTCAGCAACCAAGATATCTTTCCAAACTGTAGCACAGAGAGTGCTAAATGGGGCTTCTTTGTGCTCCCCGTGTGTGTAATTCATGTCCCATTATAGTTCATTTCCTCATCCAGGGTCACTTGAATGCTCATTCTGTCCCTAATTCTGTGCTTTCTGGTGTAAGGCAGAGAAATGGTTAGACATAAAATACATTCCCTGCCCTCCAAGTGCACTGAAGAGACACAAGATGTATTGTAAAAGCACCATAATGCAGAGGATATCAAATGAACTGTGCAATTCAGGAACTCTCATCATTGATGCTTTTTTGATATGTTTAGGAGTCAGAAATTTATCAAAATATAATTCACACTTTTCATCTCAATTAATTATTACCGGTTGATTTTATCACTACTCAACCAGAATTTCTCAAACTTACTATGCTTAAGTACACTTGGGATCTTTGTTAAAAATGCATATTCTGAAGCCGTGGATATGTGTTTTGACTTGGGAATGTGTGTGTGTGGGAGCACCCTGGTGAGTCTAATGCAGGCAAAGATCCCTTCATACTTTGGGGTACTCTCTGAGTCAAGAACTCTGCCCCATCTGTTAAACATTACAGCCTCATATGACATTTGTCATACTGGCTCTATTTAGTAAATATTTATTAAATGAATGAATGACTACTGTTCCTTATAGGTCAGGCATCATGGTGAATGCTCAGAATGTAAAGCTGGTCAGTCACCGGGCTAGGAGATCTTGGAATATAGTGTGTAACATGGAGTAGAGACTCCGTGAATGATACATTGATGAATATTTATTATCACTTAGGTACCTGGCACCGTGCAAAACCTGAAAACACAGCCCACAAGTGCCCTGATAGAGGAGAACCTAGGGTGCTAGTAGAACCAAGAGAAGAAGTGCCTGGCATGTGTCTGCCCTCTCCGAGGTCTGCTCCAGGACCTGCTTTGCCAACATACAGAACTTCTACTTAGCCCTTCCTTGCCAATATCTTCATTCCCACCCTCAAGTTATATAGTTTATGGGCAGGAAATAGGTGTAAAGGAAGCCACCCACAGGCTTCCAGAAACCAGTGGGTTTAAATAAAAGATGTGAGGATCACAATTCCTCTCTCAGCACATGGGAACTGAGTACTGAGAGAATGAACTGAAAGCTGGTGAGAGAGAGAGAGATTGCAAGTTGGAAGAAGGAGTGTGAGGTTCTTGGAGCCAATGGAGCCATGTTGAAAATGTTCCCTTGGGCACTAGAAAACCACCTGAGATTACAATGAGAGCAGTCTCTCAGTCAGTTTTGTTTTGAATAAATTACTCTGCATGAGGACAACGTGGATGAGAGGGTAAGGAATCAGAGCAAGGGGGTCAGTGGTGAGGCTTTTGCAATGGCTAAAGCCAGGGTTGATGGGTTGTACTGAGGCGCTGGTATGGGGCTGGGAGAGAAGGGACAGATGGAAGATAATGCATTTCGGAGGTAGACTTGGCAGAGTTCAGACAACCCATGGTCGTATTTTGAGAATTTCCCAAAGACACTCCCAAGTTTAATCCTCTGATTGCCAGTTTCACACATGCCAGCTGACATGTGTATCATTATCTTATCATGGCTCTCCTGAGAGAGAACAAAATGCAGGATCAATGTCATAAACATAGCTCTCTGTGCCACAGAGGTTAAGAAGGTGGAACAGATTTACAGCGATCTTGACAATCACTGATGCCTAGCTTTCTTCTTGCTCATTACCTCTGGTAAGGACCCATGGGCTGGCCCAGCAAACATAAGTAGTCTAACGAGGCCCCTGAGTGCGATCCTTTGTGCTGCTCCTAGACAGCCAAGCGGCTCTGGCTTTGACATTTTTGTTCCGTTGGATTCAGTGTGGGCCGCTGACAATCTGCTTGCCTGCTTCAGGAGGATTCTCTGACTGCTACTCAACCGGTATCCCTCTTCATGGGGCTTGTCAGAGCTCCTGGTCATGCACACTCTGGCAGAGACAACATGAAGGTGCACTCGATGATGGCTTCAGAGCTCGGCGGTCATGCCCGGTTGGTCTTTTCATCCCCTATCCTAGTCTCTGGCTTGTCAGCTCTGGTCCTTCCTGCCCTAAGTATTCAGGCTGCCATGTCACCTGCCTCCCATCCGGATGCATTATAGATTCCACTGAACTTTCTTCTCTGGCTTCCCACGGAGCTCTCCCCACTTACTTCTGGCCCCTAGTTAGGCCAGTTCTACCGGCCACACCACAGGAGCTGATGGGCCTGCCCCTGGACCACGCGGTTACTCACCTCTTCTCATAACCTGCCAAGCAGAGACAGGACTCATCACATCTCATAACTCAACAAACGTTGATCTACCTCAGTTCAACTCAACAAGTATTTACAGAGAACCTACCATGTGCCCCCATCACTGAAACAGATGATGAAGACACAACAATAAATGAAACAGTTTTAATAATGCAGAAGCTTATCATCCAAATGAGGGCATATTAATAAAACCAATTAATTATGAACCCATAACATGATATAACTGCTAAATAGAGTAAAAACACCAGGCTAGGCCAGCACAGAGGATGAAATCTATGATTCTGATCAGCAAAGAGGGGAGAAGAATGGTTTCATTGGCTTTAAGTCGGCTCTACTGACTCATAATTTATAAGCAATCAAGCAGTTTAAGTACGCAATTCAGTAAATTTTGATAAATCTGTATACACCCATGAAACAACGATCACAATGAAGATAAGCAATGCCCTCGTCATCCCAGAACCTCCCCCTGTGCTCTTCCTAATCAACACTCACCCCTGCCCCCCAAGACCACTAATCTGCCTTCTAGCAATAAAAATTAGATTCCTCCTTCCTATATTGGGTACACACGGAATCACATAATATGTACCCTTCTGTCTGCCTTCTTCTGTCAGCCTAATACTTCTGAGATTCGTTCATATTCACATAACAGTACTTAATTTCTTGTTATTGTGACTGTTACTCCATTGTATGCTTATATCACATCTTGTTTACCTACTTGCATGTTGATAGAAGGTTGTGTACAGTTATGGGCTACAATAAATAGAGCTGCTAAGAACATTTGCCTGCATACAGATACGTGTTTTATGGATGAAGTATTGATATGCATTCTGTGGACTTCCATTTCTCGAATGTGAGTAGCTGGGAATCAAATCGTCATGCCATATAGTAAGTGTCTGATGAACTTTTTAAGAAACTGCTAAATTACGTTCTGTCAGAGGCCGGCTCCGGCCGGGTCCAGGGGTCCCTGAAGGATGGACGGTGGAGAGAGGCCACGAGAATCTTTGTGGTCACCAAGCAGGCATCTCTGCTCTGACTGGGGCTCAACTTTATTTTATACTTAAGTGTTTGGGGGATAGCACAGAAGTGGCATTTGCCTTAGACAATGATTTCTGATGACAAACTTCCTTGATATGGGAGAATTTCCCGGAACATCGATTTGTAGAAGACTCCTGCATAACCTTTATCAATAGTGATTGAGGTAGGTGATTTAGATGCTTATCCTATGGGGAAGGAAGTTATCTTCAGCACACAAGACAGTGTTTTTAGCATAAAAAGAGTGAAGTTAGTTCTTTGTGGACAGGGGTCAATAGCTTGTTTGTTTAAGGTGAAGTATCAAGAAAAACAGGTCTTTCAGGGAACACAGTGTCTGCTCCCATAATAACAAAAGAAAAAGTTCCTCAATAGGTTCCTTCACAGGGTGCAAATCAGCATTTTCAAGGCCAGAAGTAGTCACTCCAAATACTGATCACAAATGCCTTGGGGGGTGGGGGGGTGCTCCAAGCAGAAACAATTGGGTGGGGATGGATATCTGTCCTTAACTCTAAATTAGGCTCTTTGTCTCAGGGCCAGACTCAGTTGTAACTCTTGTGTTCTTAGCCCCCTTTATTGTCTAAGTCCAGGATCTGCAAGGCCCATAGGAAGAGCCTTTTGACAATCATCCACAGTGCTCTCATCTGAAATCTCTTTTGAAAAGGTAGGAATATGCTTTTCCTTATGAGCAGTCTGTGACGGGAATATCGGTCTGATCTGGAATATTGTGAGGCCCGGTCAATACCAGCAGCCTCATTTCCAACATGAGCCAGTAGTAGCAGAAGGAGATACCACTTTTCGTTTCTCACGGCAGGAGCTGTGCAGACGCTACCATTTCTTTGCTGTGACTGTCATCCAGCGAGGCCAGTGTGGCTCCCAGCAACGTTCCAAAGCAATTGTAATCATTTTGGGTTCTCATCAGTAATGTGTGAGACTACCATTGGTCCACATCTTGATATCACTTTGTACTGCCAGTCTCATTAACATTTTAACCATCCAAGTGGGTGTGTTAGTCATACCTCATTGTGGCTTTAATTTGAACTTCCTTGAGGACTAATGGCATTTAACAGTTTCTCCTGTGTTTATTGACTTCATATATCTTTTTTTTGTATTCATCCCTGTCTAAATTTTTTAACTGGGTACTTATCTCATTGCATTATAAGGTTTTACCCCCACCTGTTCTATACACAAGTCCTTTGATGAATACACACACACACACACACACACACACACACACACACATATAATATTTTCTCCCAATAGGTAGCTCATCTTTTTGTTTTTGTAAGGTGTCTTTTAAAAAGCAGAAATTTTAGGAGCGCCTGGGTGGCTCAGTTAGTTAGGCATCTGACTTAGGCTCAGGGCATGATCTCACGGTTCGTGAGTTTGAGCCCTGCGTTGGGCTCTGTCCTGACATGTCAGAGCCTGGAGCCTGCTTTGGAGTCTCTGTCTTCCTCTCTCTCTCTTCCCCTCCACCACTAATGCTTTGCCTCTGTCTCTTAAAAATAAATAAAACTTTAAAAAATTTAAAGCAGAAATTTTAAATTTTGATGACATGCATGTTACCAGTTTTTCTCAATAGGCTTTGCCTGTTGGGTCTTATCCAAAAATCTTTGCAAACCCCAAAGTCACAAAAGTTTGTCTCTTAACTTTTCTCCAGAAGTATTATAATTCTAACTTTTAGATTTGGTAGAATGATCCATTCTGTGTTCACTTGTTTGTGAATGGCATGTGGTATAAGAGCTCTCCGTTTTCAAGTAGAAAAACTAATTCTGCAGTCATACTCACTTAGAATTTCAGATAATGTGTATCTTATTTGTATTTTGTTTCTTAATTGGAGATTCTGGTTCTTAAAATTGTCCAGTTTCTCTCTTTTTTTCTATTTTCTTATATGTGTTAATCATAGTGAAACGCCCAGAATTCGAGAGAACCCCAAAAACAGACCACCAGAGACCAGAGTCAAAGCCAAGCGGCAAGGGTTGTTTATTTGCAGGTTCGAACCCGGTCCTCCGCTCACTCGTTGCCGGTGACGCTAGGAGGCCCTGAACAAAGCCTCTGCAGCCTTTTTATAGACAAAAGTAAACAAGTCATGGGGAGGGACAGGAGATTTCCATGGTTACAAGTTTGCCATTGGTTAACATTCAAATATGAACATTTACCGTATTTGATTGGTTCCCGCCATCAGGTTTTTTGCGGGATCCAATTATAACATTTGGGATACCTTTGAATTCAGTCTATCATAGAGCGAGTTTAAAGTCTTGTTTGGCGACTAACAGGTTAACATCTCTCTCTCCAGGCCCTTCTCTCAGCAAGGTGGGGGGTAGCCGCTGGCCTTTTGGGAGTGGCTACCGCCAGGAGGCTAGTCCCTTGGGCAATCCGGTGGCGGGGAAGCAAGCCTTAAGCTTTGTTACAGAAGCAGAAAGAGCTGGTTAGGTATTAGCTTCCCGCAGCGCAGGCATTTGCTCAGAAGCGGAAAAGCTGGTTAAGTTTATTTAGGCCTCTCAATAGTTTTATGAAACTCATTTTCTCAGGGTGCCTGGGTAGCTCAGTCAGTGAAGCATCTGACTCGTGACCTCAGATCAGGTCATGATCTCACAGTTTGTGAGTTGGAGCCCCACATTTGGCTCTGTTCTTACAGCATGGAGCCTGCTTGGAATTCTCTCTCCCTCTCTCTGCCCTTACTTTCTCTCTTTTTCTCAAAATAAATAAATAAACTTTTTAAAAAAATTTTTAAAAAAGCTTCTGCACAGCCAAGGAAACAACCCAGAAAATTAATAGGCAACCAACGGAATGGGAAAAGATAGTTGCAAATGACATATCAGATAAAGGGTTGATATCCAGAATCTACAAGGAACTCACCAAACTACACGCCCGAAAAACAAACAACCCAGTGAAGAAATGGGCAGAAGATATGAACAGACACTTCTCCAAAGAGGACATCCAGATGGTCAACAGACACATGAAACGATGCTCAGCATCGCTCCTCATCAGGGAAATACACATCAAAACCACACTGAGATACCAGTTCACGGCAGTCAGAGTGGCTAAAATGAGCAAATCAGAGAACTCTAGATGCTGGCGAGGACGTGGAGAAATGGGCACCCTCCTACACTGTTGGTGGAAATGTAAAGTGGTGCAGCCCCTCTGGAAAACAGTGTGGAGGTTCCTCAGGAAACTAACACTAGAACTCCCCTATGACCCAGCAATAGCACTGCTAGGGATTTACCCGAGGGATACAGACATGTTGATGCATAGGAGCACATGTACCCCAATGTCCACAGCAGCACTCTCCACAATAGCTAAAACCTGGAAAGAGCATAATTGTCCATCAACAGATGAATGGATCAAGAAGATGTGGTTTATCTATACCATGGAATACTACATGGCAATGAGAAACAATGAAATCTGGCCATGTGTAGCAACATGGATGGACCTTGAGGGTGTTATGCTGAGCGAAATAAGTCAGGCAGAGAAG
This sequence comes from Proteles cristata cristata, assembly GCA_017311185.1. Classification (NCBI taxonomy): domain Eukaryota; kingdom Metazoa; phylum Chordata; class Mammalia; order Carnivora; family Hyaenidae; genus Proteles; species Proteles cristata. The sequence goes on from JAESUZ010002808.1 coordinate 412,177, forward strand.
GACAAATATCATATGTTTGCATGTATAGGAGGATTAGGAGGAACTTAACTGAGGAACAAGGGGGAGAAGAAGGGGGGAAATGGTGGGGGAAAGGGAGAGAGGCAAACCATGAGAGACTCTTGAACGCTGACAAGAACTGGGACTGGGATGTGGGGTGGGGGAGGGATGGGCATGGAAGAGGGCACTTGTGGGGATGAGCATTGAGTGTTATGTGGAAACTAATTTGACAATAAACTATTTGTAAAAAAAATTTTTAAAAGAAACTCATTTTCTATTATTTCTCACGAGAATCACCTGCCATTCTCTTTCCTTTGTCTATTTGTCTTTGGATCCCAGCCCACTTTCAGAGTGATTTGAGTGCTTTTAGCCTCTTACCCTGTGTAGCTTCTCTATCACAATCCCTTCTTCCTACTAAGCACAGGCCTCCGATGGGGCGAACCCCAGATTCTCAGGCTCTTGCTGTGTAAATAGATTTGGCAAATGCCCCCTGGGGAAAACCGCTTCAGAGCATCAGCTTAGCCTTCTGACATTCCTTCCCGCTGGACACCCTATCCCCTTTGGGCCCCATCGCATCATTAGCTCTGTAAAGACGTCAGGAATAATATATTTGTGTATGACTTGGGGTTCCTTATTGCTTCAACTGACATGCTAGGCTTTGCAAGCAAAGCCATCCGGAGTGAGGAATGAGACCATGCACATCCCTACAGGTAGTGCCTGTGAATGTAGAACCCTGTCCCAATGACTGGGCTACCCTTCCTGCCAGCCCCACAAACATCATGGAACCACCCTCGAAATTGACTCCAATAACTAGCAGCACTTACTTTCCATATATCGGGGGTACAATAATGTCACATCTTGATGTTTAAATCATTTTAAACTGGAACTCCTTTGGCATTATGGTTCTGCTAACCCAAATCCCTCAGGTCAGCCAAAGAGAGAGTTGGGGCATGCCAGCTTATTAATTCCTCAGCTAGAAGGGGCCCACTTTACTCCCTCTGACTTTCCATTGGCTCCAATCAGACCTGCGGTCCCACCTAAGTGCAGAAGGCTACGAAAAGTGGCCCTTGGCTGGGAAACTGCTTCTCAGAAACGTCTCTGCATTCTGGAAGGGGCCTGAGAATCTTGAGTGCTTGTGGACCACCCCTGTTTTGGCAGACATGTAGGGAAAGGGAAAATTCTGGAGACGACACGCGGGAAGAAGATACAAACACGTGTCGAAGGGAAGGCAGCAGATGCGAGAGAACTTCCTTTCTTGGAACAAAGGAGAAATCAAATGAGTAGACCAGAAGTCGGGATTATAAAATGTAATATTTTTAGCAAATCTAAGATGGCACGTAAGAGATGTGTGCACGTTTTGTGTACCTCGAAGGAGGAAAAGTGCCACCAATTACGTAATGATACAGTGCTTTCTATTAATATGAGTTGTAATGAGCCTATCAATTTCAGAGTTATTCAAATGTGAGAAAACTGGTCATCTGGTTGTATGAACGATGCTAGAGGAGATCTGGGAAGTTTTGCCTTCCTTCTCCCAAAATATGCAAACTGGTCAGCTGAGGCTTTCAGTAAATGACAGTCAACCGTGAAGTTTTGTGGCTGGGCATCATGAGGGTTGGGAGAGAAGCTCAACTCTTAGTGCAGCTCTGACTATGACTTCCTTTAAAGGGGTTAATTTTCACTTTTGTTCTTACTTGGTTTGTTTGCTGGGTTTCATCTACAATTGCATAGTCAATTGTCTGTGCTTCTCAGTGCTTCTGTGCCGAAACACTTCAATGCCCACCGCTCTGCTCCAGCCTCTTCAAACCCCCGCAGAAAGGGATTTTTAAATCACTGAGCCACATTCTCTCAGGTTAAAGCAAAGAATACAGCAGCTTTATAGAGCAAATCTAGACCTTTGCCTTTAAATACAGCCTACAATCAAGCATCCTATATTTACATTATCTAGAATAAACACGTATAAATTCCTTAATCGTTTTTACATATGTGCTAATTTCTTGGCTTTTACATATGAGAAATTTGACACTTGCATTCAGTTTGGTTTCTCGCTAGTGTGCGATCGGGGGAAGAGGAACATGAAAATCTTTCTGTTGCGACAAGTTTGGGAGACCACAATATAGGGCTATTATCACAGCTACTATTAAAATCGAAATGAATGTGCTTTCAATCAATAAACATATTTTCCTGAATATATACATAATGAATATGAACTCATTATAACTATATGGGCTCCGTGGGTCAAAATTATTACAACCCTCTGTCCTCAGGAGATAGAAATTTCTTGGTGATCTAACAAATGTTTAGAAATCCTGCATTATAATTTTGTTGCCAAAATATGTTATGATTACTCAGATTAATCAGATCTTAGCACATTATAACAATATTAGTCATCATCCAATACATTATCATAACAAATAACCTGCTATATAAATCTTCTAAAATGCTTTAGTGTCAGAAAATTTCAGGGTTGGATGGGCCCTTATAAACATCTGAGGAAGTTTGATCCCTAACTCCATGCTCAGTCATTGTTAGGCTCTGAGCTCATTTAGCGGCTGCCTGAGTCCTTCTAGAAGTCGAGAGCTCACTATTTCTACAGAGCTGATTGTGTTATTGAATGATTCTAATTGGGAATGTCTCCCAATTCCCTCCTTTTGTTCCCCATCCATTGTGCACCGTGCATTTCCCAGAACTGCAACGGAGATCCAGGAAGATGATGCTTGGAGAGTGCTGTGCGGTCTCTAGGACCTCACAAGCCAATGATAAAAGCCACCATTTATTCATTTTATTTTCCTTCTACCCAACTTTCATCAATGACAAGTGTGGTTTCCTTTAGGATTTTGCTTACGAGTAGCCTCCTCCCAGAAGAGTCCTTTCAGACTCCTGACAATGGTCTGGTTACATCCCCTTCCCAGGGTGTCCTTACAGAAAGTGGGGCTGACTGCCACCCATTTGTGGGTTCTACTTTGTGTTCCTTACCCTATCATCAGCTTCCTCAGGGTAAAGGGTTGGTCCTGTTGCCTAGTGTTTACAATACTCAGCCAATCATTTGGCACATAGTAGATGGCTGAAATGATTTTCTGAGTGAATGACTAAAACACGTGAATAATGATCACAGCCATTAGGCAAAGCAGCAACTTCTATGCCTGGGTCAATTTCAAATGCTGAGTGACAAGATGCGGTGTGAAATGGGACCTATCTATCAGGAGCTTCATTGTGGTCTTGCGTGTCAGGATACAAACAGATGAAAGCGAAATCACGTTTCAATTAGGCAAGGTCAAGATGATGCAAGCATGCAGTAGTTGGGAGAAATGGAAGCAAAGCCAGGTCTTACTTAGCTCCTCCAAATCTTTGACCTGCTTATGATGCAAACTGGCCGTTTAATACTTCCCCTACAGAATTGTTCTTCTGTAGGACAGTCGGTGCTTCTACCATTCCAAAACGAAGACTCATTTTTTTTTAGGTCTGTAGAATTTCCTTTTTTGGCCAGATCTAGTGTTTTCTGGGTTCACTGTATCTCTTCCTAGTTTTCTCTTCAGAAAGACAGGAGAGAGTCAGGCTACAGTAAGAAAGCTTTGATTCCTACACCAAACACAGATCATTCGCATTTGTCTACACTGATTTTTGTCCAGTTTTGTTGTTCATCTAGAAAAAGCAGAACTGGGGGAGCTCACGCTAAGCCCTGCCCCCATCTCTGACATCGCCATGCTGTATACAAAGTAACTGATACTATAGCTTCTCAATGAATGGAATGCATCCTGATCTCCACAGCCACTTCAATCAGAATCCCTGTTTCTCTTTCTTGTAGAGATTCTAACAAGCAATATCTTTGGTTTTTAAAACTTTTATTTTGCATATTATTTATATTTGCCTCAGAGATATTTACCAAAAGAAATAAATACACACTTAAGCTAGTTTAAATTAACAACGAAGGAAGAAGAACCACCACATAGTATCAGAAAAATCCCATAGGACACTATTCTCTGTGTCACTCTTTTTCTCTGGGGTGACACAATCGTATGAGATTTCATGAGTGTCCAGTGCCATCATCACTTGCTTGCTGGGTCTGAGTCTCTCCTTGGGGCTCTCTGTTCTCATTTTCCAGAGTAATTGAATGGATCTGGCTCTGAGTTGCCATGGCACTAACTGTTTTCTCTGAAAACTCCAGCACTCAGCAGCATGTGATGCAATCATTTTGTCACTTCGTTTGACCGAGAAGAAAAAAAAAATCTGTCTTCGGTATGCTCCTTGATAATCAGCTACTGCCAGGAGGGTGGGGTCACCGGTCCACACGGGAACCCCAATGGCCCTGTCATCTAAGGGCTGCAGCCCGCACACAGCTACTCCACGGCCATGGCATGCCCCTGCATGCCACATTGCTCCCCTCAAAGGGCTACCAGACAGGAAAATTCTAGTCTTAAATTTCAGCACAAAATTCCTCCTGATATTCACCCCACTGAAAGCTATAGGGACCCTATTAAAACGGCAAGTACGTGAAAGATCCATTCCGCCACTCAATTGAAAGGTTTAAATTATTTTTACTTAAATGTTTAAAAATGTGTAGGGAGTAGTTGCTAAACCAGAAATTTTCTGTGTCTAGGAAGCATTGGCTTTTTAATTAGTTCTTGTTCAGATATGGCTAGATTTGATATGCGATTGCCCCCACTGTTTTTTTCAGGTATAAAACAAATGTTGGACAACGTCATATGTGAAGGTGTTTACCTGGCAACTTAATGAAAATACAGACTAACACAACTTTATCTTTCTCGTGGGACCACATCTAAAACTCATGTAGCTCCATTCTGAGGCAGACATTATATGCCCTAATTTACTTCGTCATTTTTCAAAAGTTTAAATTTATTATATACAGATGAATACACTGTTCACGCCTATTTGCATATGGAAACTGAGTTGTGAACTATATTTTCTTTAACTGTGTTTTCCTCTTTGGGGTGTTATTTTATTTCCCATCATATGGAAGCTCTACACTCTAAGGCTATGATAAATTACTGAAGGATTTGGGGGTAGTAATATGTATTCTTTTCCCCGGTTAGTAGAAACATATACTGCTTGATAACCTACCAACTATAATTTGGAACTGTCTTCTATATTATGGAATTCTTTGTGTCCTCCAGGAATTCTTTCTGCATATATTTTCCTAGCATTGGCTCCATCCATTCATCCATTTCCATCCTATGCAATGACTGCCTGGTGCCTGTTCTGGGTCCTCCTCACTGGGGAACGTTGTAAGCTTTCCTCATATTTCTTTGGAGCCATTTCTCCACAAAGCCATGACAGCATTTTCAGGCATCCTTTGCTCCTTGGTTGAAAACCCAGGAATTTATTTTCTTCTATTTCAAGTTAGTATCATACTCCCTGCAACCCCTAAGAATTGACTGGCAAATACCCGAAGGAAATCCCTGAACACCGCAGCTGTACCTACAAGAGATGTGGCTAATTGCACACGGCACAGTTTCCAGATGGTGCCAGAGACCCTCAGTCTTTCTCCACACATGTCTTCTATCATCAGCTGGATGGAATTAACAGGGGAGGAGAAACCCACTTACAATCCCTGTGTCCTTTATACACGTCACAAACATCAGCTAAGGACTGTGCTCTGTGCTGAGCTTCACAGAGAAAGGCCTCTTCCTTTCCTCTGGAAGCTCACAGGTAATGGATGAAAGAGATGTCAGAACTGTCCGTAGTCTGGTTGCCGGCAGTGGGAGGGACAGTGGCCCATACAGGAGAGAGGGATTCACTCTGCCTGCACAGGTGCAGGATGGCCTGGAGGACGTCCCGCTGCAGGAGACCGGGAATGCAGTCTTGAGCTCACTTTAAAAGAAGCTGAACAGGGGCGCCTGGGTGACTCAGTCAGTTAAGCGTCCGACTTCGGCTCAGGTCACTGTGTCATGACTCATGGGTTCGAGGCCCGCGTTGGGCTAAGAGCCTGGAGCCTGCTGCGGATTCTGTGTCTCCCTCTCTCTCTGACCCTTCCCTGCTCACGCTATCTCTATCTCTCTCTCTCAAAAATAAACAAAACATTAAAATAAATAAATAAAAGAAGCTAAACAGAGGCACCTGAATGGTTCGTTGGTTAAGCATCTGACTTCGGCTCAGGTCATAATCTCTCAGTTGGTGAATTCGAGCCCCGCGTTGGGATCTGTGCTGACAGCTCAGAGCCTGCAGCTGCTTCCAATTCTGTGTCTCCTTCTCTCTCTGCCCTTCCCCAACTCACATTCTGTCTCTCCCTCTCTCAAAAAGAAATAAACATTAAAAAGAAAACAAAACCAAACCAAAAAAGAAGAAGAAGAAGAAGAAGAAGAAGAAGAAGAAGAAGAAGAAGAAGAAGAAGCAGCAGCAGCAGAAGCAGCAGCAGCAGCAGCAGCAGCTAAATGTCCCAGAACCAGACAGGGGCGCCCAGATGCCTCAATCGGTTAAGCGTCCGACTTCCGCTCAGGTCATGATCTCACAGTTCGTGGGTTCGAGCCTCATGTCAGTCTCTGGCTGATAGCTCAGAGGCTCCACCTTTTTCAGATTCTGTCTCCCTCTCTCTCTGACCTTCCCCTGCTTACGCTCTCTCTCTCTCTCTCTCTGAAATAAATAAAATATAAAAAAAAAATAATTATATAAATAACACCAGGCAAACAAGAAGCCAAGGAACCCTGGCTCCGCCTTGCAGATATGGTAATCAGGGAGTGGCCTCCGACAGGACACAGGACATGTATTACAGGTTGAACTGTGTCCTAAGCCTTGTACCTCAGAGTCTGACCTTATATGGGGATAGGGTCTTTACAGAGGTAATCACTTACCCTCAGGTCATTAGTGGGCTCTAATCCCCTTCTTTTCGAAGGGGAAATTTGGAGACAGACAGGACACAGGGAGGCTACCATGTGAATATGAAGATGGCCACTAAGAACCAAGAGGAGAGGCGGCTGGAAGGGAGGCTCCACGACCACCCTAATGAATGAACACTGCCTCAGCCTCATGCTCAGACTTCCAGCCTCTGGAAAGGTGAGAGAATATATTTCTTAAATCAATTTTTTTAATTTTTCTTAATGTTTTTATTTACTTCTGAGAGAGAGAGACAGCATGAGCAGGGGAGGGTCAGAGAGAGAGGGAGATACAGAATCTGAAACAGGCTCCAGGCTCTGAGCTATCAGCACAGAGCCCAATGTGGGGCTTGAACCCACAAACTGTGAGATCATGCCCTGAGCCGAAGTCGGATGCTTAACCGACCGAGCCACCTGGGTGCCCCGAGAGAATATATTTCTGTTGTGTTACCCACCCCCCTCCACCGCCGGCCTATGGTGCTTTGTTACGGTAACCCCAGAAAACTCACACCCCTGGTGCCAGGCAGAGCATGACCTTCCCCTGTTGAGAAGCATCCTCAGATGGCCTCCAGCAAACCCCGTTCAGCACAACAAACCTTGCCTGATTATACAAATATTTTGGGGAGATGGGCTGAGTGTTTTATTTTTTTAAGTTTATTTCAAAGTTTCTTTGTTTCTTTCTTTTTTGAGAGAGAGGGCATGCTGACAGCACAGAGCCCGATGCAAGGCTTGAACTCACGAGCCATGAGATCATGACCCAAGTCAAAGGCCGATACTTAACCAACTGAACCACCCAGGCACCTCTGGGCTGAGCATTGGAAAAACCCAAGGTGTGTGCCCTAAAGGAACTCATAAACTAACAGAACAACAAAAATGTAAAATGCAGACTATGAGACTGCTGGATAGTAAGTGCTTTTGTTGAGATGAGAACAGCTGTCAGAACACAGAAAAGGAAGAAATTCACCTCGATGTGTGTGAAGTTGGGGAGCGTATTCTAAGGAAAAGATACAGTAAACCCTTGGTGAGGAGAGACTGCTTTTCAGAATATTATTATCAGAACTAAAATAGTTGGGCATAGGAGTGTCGTACCCATTGTGGCACCAATAAATATGGGTATGTTCATGCCAGTCTCATATGGACAGAATCTGCTGTATGCATGCGCCTTCCAGAAGAAAAAAATGATGTGCTAAAATGAAGTCATTGCTGCCTGTGATGTTTCAGAAACACCTTAATGTCACCCAGGAGACAGACTTGTATTTCTAACCAGCGGAGAAGGTGGAAAACACTGCAGAAAATTCTTAAAAAGTTGCCAAGTTGCCATGATATTTGACGAATCACTGGCAGCCCTGATTGCAAAGAAAGTTTGTAGCTCTCACCCTTATCATTCCTTTGAGAGGATTAAATCCTTCTAGAACCTTCTATCAGACTTTATGAGCTCTGCCTTGACCTTCACCAATTATTGGTTTTGGAGATTTCTGAATTATTTTTTGTTTTGTTTTGTATTTTGACCTCACCTCAACCATGTTGTCAAGCCTACTGAGGTCATGCTAGAAGGATTAGCAGTAGAGTTTCCAAGGGCTTTCTTTTGTGTCCTGTTGAAGTCCACCAGCCTGTGGGGTCGAAGCAAGGGGAGCTGCGTGTCTGTGAGTGACTACCGCTGACAAGCTGGTTAGCACGTGTTTCTTACAGACTCTCCTAGCACACTGACTATGCCGTGTTGGGTGTTGAAATATGAGTTCTTCCAGGATGGCCTTAGGAGTCTGTGAAAGTCTTCTATTTGGTAACAGAAAGCTTACTTTCTATGTTTCTTTTGTTGACTAACCCCTAAGTTGTTGATCCTGTGAGAAAAAGTGCTCTGCTTTCTCCAGAGTCTGTTGAAACTGTGGATTATTACTCCCCAGTGCTGGCATTAAAAAAATTATGGTTGAATGGTGGAAAGAACCAAAAACGGATGGAAAAAACCATAGACAAAATATCGAGTCACCGAGGGGGTGGACACGTGATTTCCCCCTTTCCATGACACTGTGATATGCAAAAAAATCCAGGCCCCTCCTCTCTAAGAGTAACTGCTCATGCTGGGCCTTGGGGTGGAACCTGTGGGTTTTTTTCTTGGTTGACAACTACCTGGCTCAGGGGTCATCCCTCTGGCTGCATGTAAGAATGATGTGGGCAACTTTTAAAACACTCAGCATCGCAAAAGCTCCCAGACCAATTAGATGAGAGTCTGTGGGGTGGGGACCCTGGAAGCAGCAGTTTTAATGTTTCTCAAGTGACAACACTAGGCCACATTTGACACCAGGATGACCGCTGGTCCTGGATAAGTCATCTCATCCGACTACAGCTGTGCTTTTCTACCTACAAAATGGACCGCCATGAATGTTCCAATCTCTCCCACTCAGTAGCAAAGGAGGGGGGAAGGTGTTTGCTCTAACACCCTACTCAGCAGTAACTGTCTGTGTCTAAATAAGTTTGTAGCAGGGGGTGGGGGGTGGGGACACCTGGGTCGCTCAGGCAGTTGAGCATCCGACTTTGCTTCAGGTCATGATCTCATAGTTCATGAGTTTGAGCTCTGCATCAGGCTCTGTGCTGATGGCTCAGAGCCTGGAGCCTGCTTTGGATTCTGTGTATCCCTCTCTCTCTGCCACTCTGCTCGCACTTTGTTTCTCTCTGTCCCTCAAAAAATAAAATTAAAAAACTTAAAAACAACAACCACAAAAACTCCACAGTGAGGATCCTGAGGGACACTGCCACGGACGTGTGTCCGAGCCTTGGGGACCCTGAGAAGGTAGACCATGTAGCCTCATGCCGAGATTTCCATTCTGAGAGAAATCCAAGAGCCAATAATTTGCTGATATGCTGGTCAGTTTTCTTTATTCCAGGCACACTTGTCCTCCATCCAGGCTTTAGAATATTCCTTCCTGGGCTTCAAGCAGAGACAGACCTAGGGAGGCTGGGTTTTAGCTCCTGGTTCTGTGGAGAGACAAACACATGACTGTGAGTCCAGAAGCTCAACCTGGTAGAGCGAAGCACAGAAGGAAAGTCCAAGCAGCACTGAAGTTGGGAAGGAGGACTTACATGGCCAGGGATGGGAAACAGGAAAACAAAACCTGACTCATCAAAGCCTTGAAAGCCATGATGGGATGGGTACTGGCTGACAAGAAGTAGGTTATGAGGGGAAGGATCCAGTGCAGGTGAAGTAACAGAGAAGCCAGGAGTGAGCTATTGGCTCAGTCTAGGGATGCAACTCAGGGACCCCAAGCTCCCAATAGAGAGTGGATTGGTGACCTCTTGGGGAGATCACTGTATGTGTCCCTTCACAGGGTCATCCAGAGAACTCTCTCTCAGGTTACTCTATCTCTGGGTTTCCATGGGTGATTATCTGTCCCCTTCACTTGGAAATGAATCCCCAGTTTTTGAAATCTTTTCCTCCTTCCGTGCCTTCAACTTTGCTTTTTTTATGGCCCCTCTTTGAGGTCGGATTCATCTTCCATTTTATTTAATATCAATCTCTGCCAACCAGAAGCACTTCACAAATATCTGTCTTCCAGTGTAGTAATACTTTGGGGAGAAAACATTGGAGGCTCAGGAAATATGGGTGTCCAAATAGAGTAGAAGAAAATCATAAATGATTTTCAAGTAGGACAGGGAAAGAGACATCTCTGCCACCATCTCAACCACCGGATGCAGTGTGCTTGTCTCTTCATTAGAGGTTCCTCCCAACATTAGAGGCTTCTGTTTATGGATCTCTTACTTCCACTATCTGTAGGATTTTAGAGGACAGGGCCTGGGTCCTCTTTTAAATTTGGGGTGCCTGAGTGGCTCAGTTGGTTAAATGTCTGACTTTGACCCAGGTCATGATCCCATATTTCATGGGTTCAAGACCCAAGTTGGGCTCTGTGTTGACAGCTCAGAGCCTGGAGCTGCTTCATATTCTGTCTCCCTCTCTATCTCTGCCCCTCCCCTGCTTGCACTCTGTCTCTCTGTCTCCAAAAATAAATAAATATTTTAAAAAATTAAAATTAGGTGAAAGAGCTAGAATTTGTGCAATAGGAATAGCGTTACCCATCAATATTCCAGAACAGGCTCTTGGATCTCATTGTAGAGACGGTAACTGCGAAAGCCTAAACCTGTTATATGAAGAGCCAGCCACTTGGAAGAGAAAATTCTTCCTCTAGAATATGATCAGAACCTGGGGACATGAGCATGTGTCCACACTGCACTATTCTCTGCAAGAACACAGGCTGGCGTGATAAGTTTGCCCGCCTCTAGAAAGGTTGCTCAACAGTCAACCTTCAGATGGAGGAATGGAAGAGCAGAAAATATAGAATCAGAAATCTCTCTGGCACTCAGGTCCCTAACCCACCCCATCAGTCCAAGGCCTGGAGAGGCATAAGAGTAGGACAAATGGGGTCCTTATATAACGTGGGAATCCCACAGCAGGAGGGCACTGGAGAGCTCTTCAAAGCCTTCCCAGGAGACTTGTTCTCCCAGAGAGTCCTGTCTCCATCCACCCACCATGACATGTAAACAGTAGATTCAGGCAGTGTGATAGACAGTTGCCTCTCAGAATCCTCACAAGCCACATAATTTGGGGAACCCACCCACACCCACCTTTTGCCCAGTAATACCTGAAAGTTGGCCTGTAGTCTCAAGGAAACAATGGTCCCTGAACAGAAGCTCAGAACCTACGGATCATGGTATGTTCAGGGGTGGGGGTGGGGACGTGTAATGAGAAGGAGCCAACCAAGTCTACAGTGAAAGAGAAGCTGGTGTCAAAAGAGGTCTGCCTAAGTGGGGCCAGGGCGACCATGAGCTCAGTCTACAGCCCTCATCCAGAGCCCGATCCTCCTGAAGGGGGGTAGGGGGGACAGAGAAGGCAAGGATCTCCACCTTGAATAGTTTCCAAAGAAGCAGCAGTTGGGTTCTACAGTAGGGCCTGGGGTACTGGGTTGATGAGTTAAGAGTCCCATTAGCAGCAAAGGAGTCCGTATGTGCCGTGGCTCCTAAGCCTGAGTCTGGTTATAGAGAATTAAGTAAGTTACATGCTCATGGCCCTGAGTTTTGTGGACTAGCATTTCTGAGACTTTGTAATGAGCTGCATTTAGTAGCCCCAGCCTTTAGGACGCTAGCTTGTGTGCACTTGTGCCAAAGTATTTCCTGGCACTTTCTCTGCATTAGGCCTTGCACCAGGTCATAAGGGTACATGTTGTCAGGCAGCAGACATGTACTGATCTTGTGGAGCCAGAAGGAAGCAAGAAAAGGGGAATTTACCAGTGACACGGGGTGACCCACGGAGACATGAAGGATGTGAATGATAAGTAAACCAGGAGACTTCGTTTTATGTGGGGCTCAGGGAATCCTCTCTGGGGTGTGGCCCCTAAGCTCAGATCTAACTGAGTCAGGAAAAAAAGGAGGAAAGGGGGGCTCCCAGGCAAATGGAACTGTCCAGAGCTTTCGAGCTCTGTGTCTCACACAAGACAGTCAGTGTGATCCTGGTCCCAGCTAGAAAGGGATCACAGACACACTGAAATTCAAGCCTCAGGACAAAGGACACAGTTACTGACCTCTCAGATTCAAAGTATTCTAGCTGCTACTAGAGCCTTTACATGGTACTTACTTAGCATATAAAATAAGCATATAAATCTTCATTTTAACCACACTTTGGAGACACAACCTTGGACCTTCTGGATTAAATGCTTCCTGAAATTCTGGACAAGAAAGTCACCGTATTTGGAAGATTTTAACAATTTTTCTAGCAACTGTTTTCTGTAAAGGGGGAGGTAGTAAATATTTTTTGGCTTTGTGGGCCAGAAGTTTTCTGTCCCAACTACTCAAGTCTGTCTTCATACCACGAAGTCAGCCATAGACAGTAAATGAATGAATGGGCGTGTCATGTACTCATAAAACTTTATTTGCAAACATAAGGCCCAGTGATTGTAGTTTGTCAATACCTGCTCTAAACCTTCTGAAAAATCTAAAACATTCTAAAATGTATTCTTGAACTAACCTAGAACAAAGAATTTTGATTGTAAACAACATGGTTTATCTTTGCGGAATTATTTAACCGTTAGCGGGAGGCCGCACCACCGGACCATGTTAATGAATGTGGCAGTAATATCCCTGTAGGAAACGCCACTGGATTTGACTGGGCTACACGACATACCCACATGAGGCCGCATGAAAGACAAGAACACAAGAGACTGGTGTTTCTGAAGCTGCTGTGGGAGACAGGCTCAGGCTGACTAGGTGACTGCACAGGTCAGGATAGACTCAGCAGCCAACATGCACGTGGCCTTCACATTGATTCTCCATCCTGCTTCCGCAGGGACTTTCTCTCCATTGTCACTGGCTTCACTCTAGGGCCCTGGGTGACCACAGGGTGATTCTCTAGTATATTGCTGGTTACTATGGTAGAAAGCGTCACTTCCCATGTCACAGCAAGGATACTAAGTTTTAATGGCATGGTTGATGCAAGGGTATTGCAAGTCCACAGAGCGAACGTGACAAAATCTTTCTAGACAACGCTAACACTACCACGGCACATCCGGCTGTCCTAAGAGCCCGCGACAGGAATCCAGAGGAGAAGAGGAGATGAGGACTCTATAACGGGGAAGGAGATGGAGGATCGGGGAGGGGGGGGCTGGAGGCTGGCTGAGCCGGGCTCCTTCCTCGCAGAGGGAAGGGTGGCAGCCACAACTCGGGTTTCTGGCGTGCACACGAAGGCTGGAAGATTAGGATTCTCATAAATTTTATCGGGATAAAATACTAAGTTATCAAACAGTGTTCCCACCTGTCAAGCTCATGAGAGCCCTCCTCGGGGCCTCAGAGCTACCCAAAGTGTCCTTGCGGGTCACATAGAAACCAGAGAATGTGTCACTGTCCCATCAGGTCACTTTCCTGAGTGGGGAAGGCAAGGAACAGCCTGAAATTTCCTGTCACAACACGCACCGAGCAAAATTGAAATGCTAACCACACACCTGCATGCAGAGAAGGTTTTCACCTCATCATACGTCTTCCTTCGGCACCCCCATGGCCCCACCATCTTCCTGCGTTTACTTCCCCACCACTAGCGGCCACACCAGGGTCCACGGTCCTGCTCTCCTCGGACAGTGCAGGGCGCCTGGCACCACCGCTTGGACAGCTGGCCTCGACAGGCCCAGTGACTCACATCTATCTGCTTGCTTCATGCTTCAGTAACGAGCCCAGAGTCAGCACCACTGTTAAAAACACCAGTTGTTAAAGATGAAACAGAGATGGGAGCAGGTGGGCTGTGTGGGCTGAGATGTCACACCTACAAAATGTGCAGAGAGAAAGAACTTCCCTGTGCACTTCATTGCACTTTAAAACACACACACAGAAGTGCATCTACTCGGAGCCAAAAGCTAAGAAAGAACACACCACGGAGGGAGTGTTTCCAGCACAAAAGCAAAGGCTACCCCCTGGGCTCTGCCTTCAGAAGCGCCAGTATGCGAAAGCCTGCAATATGCACTTAGGGTTTCTTTGCTCTGTCTGCCTGAGGTTCTGGGGGTGGAGACCTTGACTTTTCCATCTCAGTAGCCTGAGCCCAGTGCATGGCCTTCGGGAATGCAAAATATGTTGAATCAAGAAAGAAAAGAGGAGGGGAGAAAAAAAACACACAAAAATAAGACAAAAGACCAAGGAGGGAGATCTCTTTCTTCCTTCCACAAAAGAATTCAATGTGAGGTCCTGGTAAATAGTGTACCTCTGGGGGCACCTGGATGGCTGCTTAGAGACCATTAATTACTGGCCCCCTGGGCGCAAATCAGAAAAGAAATGTCAAAATCAGTTTCTACTTCAGTGAGACGTTCCTACTTCCTTTCTCATGTGGGTCTCAAATCTCAGCCGATCCAGCCAACGTAAGCAAGGTTTTGTTTGGTTTCTTTGGTTTTCTTAGCTGATGCTGATGATATTTTATCACCCACAGTAACAGTAACATAACTGGTTCCAATAATCAGGAGGAAAGCAGCTCACCAGGCAAAACTTCATTCATTCTTGTGCTTATTCATTTGATAAATATATTTTAAGTGCCTACCCTGTTGTAGACTTTGGCGAGGGATCCCTTTTGACTTATAATTTGCAGCATGTAGTATAAGCGCGGAGGCTCAGAGTAAGAAATACTTAAACGGGAATGATCACTTCATTCTTCCCCTTTATAATGAGAGGAAACCCCCTTTATCTGCCTGGTTACCTCAGCTTTATCCTCAGTGAGGTGGGGTGATGTTCTCACTTGAAGCGTCCACGTGAGGGAAAGCTGAGAAAAATCTCTGTGGTAGGCACATAGTAGCACTAACTAAAGAAACTTATGGGTTTTTTTTTTTTTTGCCATTACTAATTCATAAATTAGAGTTACATTAACCAATTAAGAAACATATCTACTATTTTGGGGGCACCTGGGTGGCTCAGCCAGTTAAGCGTTTAACTCTTGATTTTGGTTCAGGTCATTCATTATCTTATGGTCGGTGAACTCAAGCTCCAAATCAGGCTCGGTGCTGACAGCACTGAACCTGCTTGGGATACTCTCTATCCCTATCTCTCTGCCCCTCCCTGCTTTCTCTCTCTGTCTCTCAACATAAATAAATAAACTTAAAAAAAAAAAGAAACATACTATTTTTATTATGAAAGACAAGTACCAAAATTTCCAAGGCAAGATATAGTTCTTCTTCTTTTTCAACAAATGTAAAATTAGTAAAAGGAGCAAAACAGAGAGAGGAAGTTCCATTATATATATAATCATACAGAAATAGGAGTGAAGTACAGTACAGCCTTGACTTCCCCCACTGCACCTGTCCTGGGTTTCTATGTGTGCCAGGTCCTCAGATGCTGGCTCTTTCCAGGGAGCACACCTGGGGATTCTTGGGATGCTCAGTGAACCTCCACAGAAACTTCTCTTAACGTAGGCAATGCATTCTTCACCTGACTCCCTCCAACTCTTCCTTAGGGTCTGTTTGGGGGGAACCATTTATGTTGGGACCACCTTGCCCCTGATGGTCAGATCTTTTGGGTGGAGAGTGTTCAGAACGTTCTGGGCCCAGCTAATTTCTGCAGGGATCATTCTGGTCCAAGGGGACTACTTCATAAATTAGTCTACCAAATACTGACCACTCAGTACGCTGTGATGGAAGCCTTCCAGGTGCTCTGAGATCTGGGCAGCCCCCGCTAGCTTCATTCTTCTAGACGTTTCTAGTCTAGAATCCAATGCCTGCTTCTGACGCTTTAGTCTCTGTCTTCCAAACACCAAGAGGCATATGGATCCCCACTGCTGTCTTCTCCCTCGAAATTCTCACTTCTAATATTTTCGGTCTCCTGTTATAAATAGGCTGGAAGTTGGGTGAGGGGCTAAGAGTCACAGAATGACTACTGGACTATCTCCTTTCCAGATTAAACAAAGATGGTCCAAGAATTCCTTGAAAATGTATGTTTTCCCTTTAATCTTTATAGACAACTGAAAAGTAAAAGCCTTAATAAATTCATCTGGAATCTCTAACTTTAGGTTATTAGCGAAGTGTGGCCTTTAGATATGATTTCACAAGTTATGAATGCTGTGGTTTATGGGTGTTCTTTTTCTTTGAAACCAAGTGTTTTCCCTCTGTTTAAAAAAAAGCAGTTAATGGCACTGGCTAATGATACTATTAGGTGAATTTTCACTTTTAAGAGTGTAGTACTTTACCCTTGTATACTTGAAATGTTGTCTTCTGTAATAAGGATTCCTTTCTATTATACAATTCTGGCCTTTCTCATCCTATAACTCAAATTAAATTCTCTGTCTTCTATATTAGAAGAAAACCCACGTCTCTGCAAGTTCATCCCAAATTCTCCTCGCCGGAATGTTAAAACTCTTATCTGTATGTGACTTTTATGATTTAGACTTGTGTGACGTGTAGCAAAACAGAGAACAAATAAAATGGATTCTGTCCCACCTTATATCTGATGCCGGCCTTCTAACAAGTCAATGACTATATCCCGAGAACCCAAGAAGGACTTTCTGCTCCTTTGGGGAATATCTTCTCACAACCCATGCTGGCTAAAGACAATGTACTCTCTGTCGTGTCATTTTACTCAGGTTGTTAGAGCAGAATCTGCCATTGAACTTGTCTGCTTGGTCTGAACAATAACCACAGGCCCCCTGGAGGGCTCACTGTCTAGTTTGGAATGACTCTAGGCCAATGATCTAGTATCAAGAACAACGATGAGGAGCAAGGGTCTACAGTTTGATTTCACTACGTGTCAGCTTACTGTAGTTTTTCAATCTGTACAGTAAATATCTATGTGATTCCTAGTGTATGTTTTTGTTGTTGTTTTTACTACTCAGTGTTAATCTGCCCTCAGTATCATCCTAACATGGAGCACTGCTGAAGGACGATAAAACTGAAAGATCCTTTGCCTTAAGAGTTTGCTGTCCAGGTCAGAGTCTGCTCAACCTGACTGGGCAGAGAGAGGCCCCAAGAAATGCAAAGAAATGAACAAGAAAAGACAACTAGTCAGATGTGCTATGGTAACAGCAGTGGTAATAACCACCAATTAATTATCTAAAGCCCCCAGAGAAAGAAAGCACAGTTATGTATCCAGTAGACATCAGAGCCGGGCAAAATCATATTTTTGTCAAGAAATATTTTATTACAGTTTAGCACCATAGGACTAATCTCACTGCCTTATGACTTGGCTTTCTCATTTCTTCTTTCAAAGTGTGCATTCACCGTACAGAACCAGAATGTCTGTAAAGGAATACAGATTGAATGGATGATGGCACAAAGGGGTGGGTGGATACAAACTATTCCCCAACTAGTTTTATTATGGTATCTTCTTGTTTGATGTCTAGGTCTTATAAAGGTAAATCTGCAGCTACCTGGGAAAATGGCGGATGGAACACATCATTTCAAAGAATGAGTGAGATCTTGCTGTTCCGTTCTTTGGGTGTGTTCATAGGAGGCGATGAGGGGAACACTGATATACGCACACACATCTCTCTAAATATTATTTTTCGGTGAGACAGTGTTCTGCACTGGGGAAAGGAGAAGATGTGAAGCTAGCTAGACCTCTGCTCCAAACCTGAATCTTCCACCATTTATGACTGCAGCCCAGGTCCTTCCCCTCTCTGAGCCTTTGTTTTCTCGTCTGTAAATTGGAGGTAAGACTTACTCTGCAGGGCTGGGCATGGTAAGAATTTGGCACTCCTGGAGGGCGATGAGCACGCGTGTTCCCAATCGCCCCTTCCCACTCAGTCCCCACTGCCTCCCTGGCTGTTCTCTACAACATGCACAATAATATCGCTCTCTCTCAATAAATGGCTTTCGAATTAGGTCAACACAACGGTAGTAAGGAAATCTCCTGGGAGGGTCTACTGGCACCCAGCGTGCCTGAGCCCTGACGAAGGAGCCTAATGGAGGCTATTTCACATTTCCTCTGTAATCGTGACTTCTTCCCGCATGAGGGAAAAACTTAGTAATTTCTACTCACCCCTTTGGATTTTATCATGAAGTGATAAACACTCAAGTCTGTCTGGCTGTTCTGGGAGGGACTTTCTGCAGCCGACCTGATGTTCCTGCAAAGCCTCCGGCGGGCAGCGATCCTCGCTCCTCCACAAGAGCATACGGGCGCCCCCCACCCCGCTCTGGACTGCTTCCCCCTCAGCTTGATGAGGGCAGCCGGAGGGGGCGCGTGTGCTCCGGTGCCCGTTACAAACGCCGCAGGCGTCGCGTTTCCAGCATTGGCTTGGAGAGTACATGGGAGCTCCTGGGATCTGCCCCCCAAGGGACACAGCGGAGCACCGTGCCGGCCACAGCAGGTGAGCCCCCTGAAGTCCTCACGCCGGCTGGGGGCCACTCGGCTCTCCGCGGGGGCCACACGAGATGCACCCAGAGAGCCGGCCAACAGCTGCTCTGCCGTGGCCACTGTGTCGAGAGCATCCTTCCCCGTGCTTCGGGGGCTGGGGCCTGCCCCCTGCCCCGGCTTCTCCTGCCTTTGCACACACACTCATATGTGCCACAGCGTGCACACACACATGCCCACAGCATGCAAACACATGCATGCACGAGCGTACACGCATGCACACACACAGGACACAAATTCATACACATGCACATAGACACATACTCATGTGCCCACAGTGCACACACACACACACAAACACTCACTTGCCTACAGCATGCACACACACACACACACACACAGGACACACGCTACACTCATACACATGCACACACACACTCCGTGCCCACAGCACACACACACACATGTGTGCCTATAGTGTTCACACACACAGACTCACGTGCCTACAGCATGCACCCATGCATACACACATGCACACAGGACACACACTCATACACATGCACACACACACACACAATCGTGTACCCACAGCATGCACACGAGGACACACACACTAATAGACATGAACATAGACACATGTAGTCACGTGCCCATAACACACAAGTGCACACACACACACACATTTACAGCACATAACACATGGACATGCACATGCACACAGCAAGCACACACATGCCCACACCACACGCACCCACACATTCACACACACAGAGACCATATTCCCACACTCATTCGTGCACTCTTACGCTGGCACTCACACATGCGCGCTGGCACACACCGCCAGTCTTTCTCCCCCATCACACCCCTCATGCCCAACCACTATCCCCGTCTGGACCTGTCTTTCCAGACAATGGCTGGCTCATCCTCAGTGGCATTTGTCACACAGACCACAGGTCCCCTGGAAGCAGTAAGGACGTGTCAAGGCCAGAAAATAAACACCAGTCATTTCTGTCCCATGAAAAATTCCTCTGGCCGGGAAGCTCAGAGAGAAGAAAAGAAGAGTTAAAATACATACTTAATATAAACATCCCCAGTGGTCATCTCTCTTCTGCGAGAACGGCATTGGAATGCCCGGAGAGTCAAGTCAAAGGGACTCAGGACCTCATAGTGACGGACCCATAACCTGGTCTCAGGAGGCTTGTGTCCTTCACCTTCCCCACCCACCACTGGCCGTGGGTCCTTCCTCGGACATGCGCATCCTAGTATTCTACCGCCAAGGGCTCAGCCTCCCTCCTGCACTTAGCGAGCTTATATGCGTACCTCAAAGCCCAGCTCGGATGTACTCACCTCTGTGTAAAGATTTTATCCTTACCCACTCCTGCCTTCGGCTTTCATGCGGTCGTCTCCTTCATGACAAGGCTGTGGCAAGACTGATGTCTGCTTTGTGGCTCTTATATTTCCTTTAAGGAAAGCGAGGCTCTGAGGGGCTACTCGGATTTTCCAAAACTACCTCGCATCTACATGGAAAAGCTTCCATTTGGACTTAAATACATCTGACCTCAAAACCTAGTTCCCATTCCCATTCCCAGTACTCTCGCCTCTTTCTTCCCATGGTGCATGTAATACAGACGGAAGAGGTTCTGGAACTTACTACAGTAACAGCAGTAGGCCATTTGTGCCTTCGGTCAGGGTTCCCACGCTGACACTAGAGCCCAGGCTTCTCGGGTACAGGGCATATGCTGTTTCATTGCATCCTATGCTCTGGGTCCTTGGAATGTGTGAGCAATGTATGTGACCTGCCCACACCCTCTGTCACTGATAATAAGAATGCCTTGCACCCAGAAAATTCTTCCCAGATTACGAAGTCCTTTTGTATTAATCCCAAAAATGGTGCTGGCAGGCGGTGAGAGAAAGCAGTATTTATAAGCAGCAATATTTGCATTGGTCAGACAAGGAAACTGAGGGTCAGAGTGGTTGGCTGGCCCAAGCTCGTGATGCCGGGGAAGGCCACGGGAAGGACCATGGAGTCCTGGTGTCATTGAAGCTGCCTCCTTGAGGGCCCCAAGTGTGGCTTCCGTTCATGCAGCATGTCCGGGCACTTGCCATTGTGTGTGACATCACCAACCTTACGCATGACGTGTGCATTTCCTGTGGCAGCTTGCGTCCACGCCAGCACTGGCCTGTCCTGTAAAACGTGTGCCATCTTCTTCTGGCTCTGCCTCAGAAACAGTGAGGCAAATACGGTAATGTGCTTTCCTCTGACTGATATCACACACACACACACACACACACACACACACACACACACACACTCTCTCTCTCTCTCTCTCTCTCTCTCTCAGCCTTATTTGTCTAAAGAATCTGTGAGGTAAGACAGCAAGATAGTCAAGGAAAGATATCTAAGAAATCTCTGCCTCTGAGAAGTCCTTGATTAGACTCCAGCCTGGGGGTGACTATTTCCAGAAACTTCTTCACATCGCAGTGGGAGGAATCACACTCTGAGCGCGTGGAGGTCTGCTTCTGTGTGGCTGGGTCTGAGAGCATCAGTGCCGACCTAGGAGGGCATCACGGCGGCTAAAGCACTTCCAGGAGGGAGGCGGACGGCGTGACCACGGTGCAGACAAGCTCTGGAGGCTCCCAAGAGTGGAGAGGACGGATGGGTCTGAGCACACGAGCCACAACAAGGGCCAGGACTACTCAGGGAAAAGACTGTCTCCGGGACAAAGACCCATGGAGCAGGCTCAGCCCCCAACAGTGTGCAGTGTGAGGAGAGAGGCCGTGTTGTGCGCCCAGGAAGAGCAGCCGCCCTCGGGGGGTGGGGACATTGACTCGGCTCCAGGAGGCGACCCCAGGGAAGAGAGCACCGTTCCCTAGGCTGCTTCTGGTGACAGGTGCGCATGTTCACTGGGAGGCGGCCCCCATCCGGGTGGGCAGGGTCCCAAACTCAGCGAATGTTCTGGCTCAGAGTGGTGCCCTGGCATAGGCAGGCTCTTGAGTAGAGCCGAGTGAAGCAAGGGGGAGAGAGGAAGCCGCATGCAGCAGACCCCCCGGCCGGGGCCAGGCCACGGGAGCCTGCAGAAGCCACTACGTGCCACACCTGCTCAGTGGCCAAAGGAAGACTCTTCCCCTTCTGTCTCATCAGCCGCCTCCCCCCACCCCAGGAGCAGCTGCACCTGCAGTGTAATTGTGGGAGGGAAACAGGCGCTGTGTGCAGACCCAGGATCAAAGTCAGACCCACCTGGCCCTGGGCCCACGTGCCCCAAATTCGGCCTGGCCGCCTCTGTCCCCTGACAGGGCAGACTTCCTAGAGGACACTTTCATCTGTGACTGGAGTCAAAGATTCTATCTGATATCCATTCACACCCTGTAGCCGACAACAGTCAGAGCACTTCAGTCAGAAGGAAAGGCTTGGATGACACTCACGGAATCAGGTTTCCCAAAATCTCTTAGGGATGCCGTATCAAAACGAACATAAATGCTGTTCCTTAGTCCGGAAAAGACCAAAACAAATTCTATCCTGCTCCATATGCTCTCCTCACTGGTGTAAGAACACGGTCCTTCTCATTCTCAAGCCACAGACCCACATCCTTTAAAATATTTTCAATTTAGGGCACCTGGGTGGCTCAGTCAGTTAAGCATCCGACTTCAGCTCAGGTCGTGATCTTACAGTTTAAGGTCAAGCCCTGCGTCGGGCTCTGTGCTCAGAGCCTGGAGCCTGTTTCACATTCTGTTTCTCCCTCTCTCTCTGCCCCTCCCCTGCTCTCTCTCTCTCTCTCTCAAACTAAATAAACATTAGGAAAAAAAATTAATAGTATCTTTTGGTTTAAACAAAGTCAGAGTCTCCTGATGTGAAGAGTCAGTGCACACACCACACCTTGGCCTTGAAAGAGGATATGCAGCTTCCATTTCTGAGCACATTTGAGGGGAAAACAAAACCGGTGAAGGAGCTGAGAAAACAGACCAGGATTGCCTCCTGTTTCTCTTCTACTCAAGGCTCAGGTGGGACAAACCCAAAGTGTCCCTACCTAATATGTTTAATAGGATTTTAGCCAGAGCTCAAGCGTGGCCAGAGGGTCAAATCCAGTCTGCCACCCAACTTGCTAAACAAAGTTCTGGTGGAATGTAGCGGCACCCCGCAGCTTAGAGATTGTCTGTGGTGGCTTTCAAGCCACCACAGCAGAGCTGAGCGGTTGTGACAGACACCAGATGGCCATAAAGCTCAAACATGTTACTATCTGGACCCGCACAGAAAAGTTCACTCATACCTGCGATACGCCCTCTAAGAGTTCCGAATCCTTCACAGACATTGTCCACTATGTGACAAGATAGTAGACTGCCTGGCATTGGAACTGTTAAGTCCGGGCGCCTGTCAGCCAAGGAGACTATAAGCAGGATGCCTCCCTCGGTGCAGAAGGTGGACGGATGGCCCCTGAGAAGAGACTCTTGGGGCACCTGGGTGGCTCCACCAGTGAAGCGTCTGCCTCTTGGTTTCAGCTCAGGTCATGATCTCACAATCATTAGATTCAGGGCTGTGTTGGGCTCTGGGCTGAGTTTGGAGTCTGTTTAAGATTCTCTTTCTCTCTCTGCCCTTCTCTCTCTCTCCCCCCACCAAAAAAAAATAAAGCAAATAAATGAATAAAAGAGACTTTCAGGTCCTGATCATTCCAGCCATGCTATGGACCCCATAGGTATCACCAGATTCTACTATCTCTATAATGATGACATCATCATCATCATCATCATCACTGTCTAAGTTCAGATTTGAGGTGCAGAGAAATAATGGTTACCACATCATTTACACACACGTGATAAATTCGTGCAACCCAGAGGGTGCTCTATCCTCCTCACCTGGTTTACTATAGCTCTTCTCATAGAACCCCTCTGCTTCTCAGGCATCTGAACTTAAGGAAACCAGTACATATTAAGTTATGAGCCGTGTGCTCACTTCGGCAGCACATATACTAAGTTATGAGCCGAGCGTCAGGAAAGGAAAAGTCATAATATGTTCATTAGTCCAGAAATAAAAAAAAAAAATTCTTTTCCTTAGGGGAAAAGTCGAGGTGCAGAGATTTGGTGACGGTCCCAGAGTCATGCAGAGGTGAACAGCAGAGCTGGGGGGCAGGGAGCTGGGTCTGGGGTCTGTGCTCCGGGCCCACAGCCCTCAGCCCCAGTCAGACCACATTGCTCAACTCATCACGGTCAGAGATTCCGCCCCATCATCCCCGCAATGCCCCGGTGCTTCTTAGACACAAAGACAGAGTACTTGAAGGGCTTGAACATTAATCAAGCACCTCAATCCAGCCTCCTCCTGACACGGAGCTGGGGACCCCTGCAGCTGACAGCCAGCACAGGCGGCTTGATGGAATAGCAACGCGGGCCGCGGTCACAGTTGGCTCTGTCTGCCGTGCAGACAGCGCCCTGGTTCGACGAGAGTGATGATTTCTGAAAGAACCTTCCTTGAAGAGAAACAAAGGGCATTGAACAGCCTGCTTCCCGATCCCAATCTGTCGCAAAGACGGCACATTATAAAAACATTAGCGCTCAACCACGGCTTGAGCAATCCCTGAATGGGTGGTAGCGACGACAGAGACGGTGATTTATCAGAGCCCGGACCTCGCCAGAGAAGGGCAATTCTCAGAAGTCCTCGAGCAGGCCAAGGTTTGCGCGCACAGGATCGAAGCCTGGCACCTCTCCAAACACACGAGTCCTCTCCGTGTTGGGGCGAGTCACAGGCCTGGCTTGGGCACGGAGCATGGGCTCAAGATCGCGCTTCCAAAGCGAGCAGATGGTGCAACCTGCGTTCCATGCGCGGGAGAGATCACGCCCAGCTAGCACGAGCATTTTGACAGAGCACCAAATAACGCATTTATCAATCTGACATGGTATCTGACAGGGGCCGCCTGCTGGCCCCCCACCCCTCGCAGCATGGCGAAACCCTCCAATTATTGAGGTCACAGATGTCAAAGCCTTCGTGTACATATTCGAAAATGTCAAAATCACCCTCAGCATCTCTTTATTTGGTTATCTGAAATCAAACCTTAATCTCTCATCCCACGTCCAAGGGCACAGTTGGAGACTAGATCTTCTTCCGGAAAATGGGTGGCATTCAGTGTGACTTCGGGTGGCTTTTCAGCACAACACACGGGGTCTTTTCCTGTCTTACCTCTGGGGAACAAACTCCTGACACCGAAAAAAAGCGGGGGATGAGGGACTGGGGATTAGAAAACCCAGGTTTATTTGTGGCTTTCCACTGGCTTTAGTTCTGTTTTTTTCTTGCTTTAAGACTTATATTTTTGGCCTAAAGCTCAAACAGCAAGTATTGTTAGGCTTACCTTACCAACATTCAAGGCAGATCAAAAGCATTCTGTAAAACGTGGAACAATTTCTGCCATGACAAATTGACTGAACTATTAATGAATTAAACTAGGCTGCTGATCCATTATGGCTGGATCCCACCCTGTCTTCTCCATCCAAGACCTCTCCCAAGAAGTGGGTTAGTGGGGGACCCACAGCTGTGCATTGGGTCAAGCCAGGAGCAGGTGACGTGGAGTTCGGCAAATATGGTGAAGCACAGTGGAAAGATGGACCTCTAGGGAGGAGGAAGAGAGGCCAGAGCCAGGCTCTGGGAGGAAGCGTCAGGTTGAGGAGGCACCTCAGAAGGAGGAAATTGAGAGGCACGTCTGGGGCCGTCAATGACCCACATCTTTACAGAGCAGTAAGGTCACATGCCAGTTTCATACATTTATTCATTTATTCATTAAAAGCTTTCCAGGCTCTGGAGATTCAATAGTTTAGAACCGGGAGCTCAGGACTCAGCATGGACATTTGGCTCAGAAATCCTTTCCTGAACCCCAGCCTCCTCATGCCCGCTGCACATCCTCATGTTCTGGATATAATGCCATTGCCAAGGCTACCACCTTCCTCTACTAGGTCTGGTCATGTCTCGTTCTCCCCCACCCATCCCATGCCAAGAATGAAGAGAGAGAGACTTTACTCCTTTCTGCATCTATATTCTCAGAGAAGATGCTTAATAACTGTGGGGCGACAGGAACTAGCTTTTCACACTAGAAATATTCCCAGAGAGCAGGTGTTCTAATCACTCATTTAGTTCAGTTCCCACATACAACAATGCAAATTCCATATTGAGATAAAGACAGAGACAGAGAGACAAAGGAAGGAAGGCAGAGGGAAACAGAGAGGGAAGGAGAAAGAGAAAGAAAGAAAGGGAGAGAGAGAAAGAGAGAGAAACAGTGTGGAGGGAAGGAGGAAGAGAAGAAAGGGAGGGGAAGAAAGAGAGATGGAAAGAGGGAGGCAGAGAGGGAGGCAGAGAGGGAGAGAGAGATGGAAAGAGGGGGAAGGGAGAGGGAGGGTGGGCCGAGATGGAGAGACAGACAGGGAGGGAGAAAGTATTTACTAGGGCTCTTAAGGGCCATGGGCATGGTAGAAATGGACAGGCCTTATCCATCACTCCAGCAAATTATATTAGACTTTATCATACTATTGGTCAAGAATTCTAAACTAGGGCATCTATTGCGTGGGAACGATTACTATCATATTGATTTGAGTCAGTTATTTGGGAAAAAAATGTAATCCAGTTTGTCACTGGAAGTCAGATCACAGGTCCAAGATCTGACCTTGGGCTCTCCATCCACATCTTCCGGATACAAATCCATACTAGAGAAGTCCCCCAGCGTGCCTGATTGTCTACTGCCAGGGGGACCATCTTTATGTTACTGCAGAAAATGTGGGCCCTTAGCAGCCTGTAATCGCTGCAAACCTTCCCAGCTTTCCCCATGACTGGTTTCCTGCCACAAATTTCAGCAGATTGGACACATGAGGTGTCACTATATTGAAAAGTTGGTGCTGAACAGTTTGCTCCGCTGGAAAAGATAAAGAGCTCTGAATGATGTGGCGCTGTCAGCATCTGTTCAGGTAAAGAGTGGTGTTACTGACCCTCCGGCGTGTGCCCTGCTGGCAAAGACAGTCTGACACTTTTCCAGCCACCTTGCCGGAAACGGTTAACAATGAGCCATAGGCAGTTCCTGTACATTGTGTTCCTTCTTTATGGTTGAGTTGCCTGAGTTGCCCACACAAAAAAAACAGGACCCTTTTTTTTTTAAAAAAAAACATTTAATTTATTTTTGAGAGAGATATAGAGACAGCATGAGCAGGGGAGGGGCAGAGAGAGAGGGAGACACAGAATCCGAAACAGGCTCCAGGCTCTGAGCTGTCAGCACAGAGCCCAACACAGGGCTCGAACCCACGAACTGTGAGATCATGACCTGAGCTGACGTCGGACGCTTAACCGACAGCCACCCAGGCGCCCCAAGAATTCTCTCTCTTTAAATCCAACTTCCTTCTTTCTAGCCCTTCCACCACATTGGCCATTGTCATGGGAAGGCTAGCCCCATTTCTGCCACTACACTGCTGTGTTACCTAAGTAACTCACTCTCCCACTTTGTCGTTCCATACTCCCTGTGAAGAGGATGGTCCAGCTGTCTCCCGAGGAAATGTTCAGATCTGCCAGCCTACAGAGTAACTTTCTCCAAGTGCTGTGATCCAACTTCCTGGATCTCAGTGATGTTCCTCCATGATCTCTTCCTTCTCCCCCATTTGTGAAGCTAGAGGAACTGGATTATTTTCAGGGATATTTCTGACATTCCAGCCCTTTCTCTGCCTCTTCAGCTGAACCACCTTTTCCTAGTGAAGAAGCAGTCATGGGATTCCTGCAGTCTCAGTAAACCTCCGATGACCCCCTTCCTCTAGCCCATTGTGTTTAGTTCAAACTGCCTTGCAGGGCATGAGAAGTTGGCCACATTCTGCCCCTACCCGTATACCCAGCCAGCACCCCATGACTATCATTTGTCCGTGCCTATCCACTTTTTCCCTCCGTGCTCCCAGAACATTTCTGCCCACCTCTATTAGTCTTACAGAAACTCACAGACTTGGAAGTTAGACTGAGGAGCTGAAGGCAGGGGCTACATGGCCAAAGTACTGGGGATGGTGAGAGAGGCATAGATTCAAGCCATACTGCAGTTGTAAAAGCACTTAGAAACTTGATAACTAAGTTACCCAGGTGAAAGACCAGAGACACCAGAGTTTAAGGTGACACCTTAAGGTGAAAGACTGAGGGAACAGTGTGGCCAAAGGGAGACCATTAAGTCTAGGAGAAGATCTGGATGATTCAAAGGTCATCCTTCTTTCTTTGACACACTATGGCTGTATCTAGTTGTATCCATAATTCCTATCCTGCTAAAAAGGAAAGAAGTAAGAGAAGAAATGATGGAATTGTGTACCTCCTCTGCCTTTGCTACATAGTTTCTTTTAGTATAAAACACAGAGCCTTTGTATTCTGGCTTTTAGAACTGGATGCAGCACCCATCTGTTCAGTCAATCATGGAGCAGATGGAAGTGGGAGCTTGAGGAAGTGTATGACCACAATCTCGGATAATAATAAATATTTAAATATGTATTTGTTCTTTGTAATGGATTTAGAAGCTGAGTAATGAACACACTTAAAAAATCAATAACAACAACAATAATGAGATGCCTTACTAATCACGGATTACATATGCATTCGGGTTTATCCTAAATGCCTAACTTGAGGCGGGAAGGCATGGGCAGAACCCGCCTTGAGCTGTGAGAAGGCACAGTGGGGGCCTGGCCGCAAGGCTCTCCTTTGACCTAGAGCATTGGGGTCCATTCTGCGAGCCGGAGGGGATTTAGACAACAGAACACCTTGCCCGAGGCTCTCCCACTGCAGAGGAGAGAACTGAGATTCGGACAGAAAGGATGAGGCACCCTCCTAGGGAGAGCCCACGCTTCACCCCAACCTCCTGGCCCCCTGTGCTTGGCCCTCCCAAGGGGAGCCAGAAAAAATGGAAGCACCTGGAGAGGAAATGCATCAAGGGAGGCAGGCAACATGGGAGGCACACAAAGGGCCACATGGGCAGTTTCAATAATGACCGTGGGCGCTGAGGGATTCAGGGGCCAGGAACCCGGACTACTGCGTGAGGCTCATGCCCCGCCGTGAAATACAAAAACGGTCCTGTTCTTGTTTTATTAAATGGCGTCAGGGAGGCTGTTTAGTGCCCGCCTCTATTTTGTGCAGGGAGACCCACCGTAAGACCCACCGTAAGACCCACCTCTGCAAACCGGCTGGGGGATTACATGAAGCACAATCTCATCCGAGGTCTAGTGCGTCCAGTCTTCTCCCAAGACGAGCCGTCCCCCGTCACACACTCTGTGTCGCCGCCACCCTGCGGGCTCTGGACGAACCATAGGAACCTGCAACATGAAAGAACCGCCTGTTTCTTCACGGAGGGCGAGGGAGCAGGTACGGGACTCCCTACTTCCGTTGGTGCAGGAGGACGATGCCTGTGCACCCCACTTTTTCTTGCGGAATAAAATCTACACATGTGAAAACCTCCAACAGTATAAGGGCATGAAAAACAAGCCCTTTGGCCCCGACCCTCACTCCTTAGCTCTCCTACGAGGTAACCTGTTACTGGTGTTTGTACCCAACCCATTATGTGTGTCTTCTCACATAACGGCTGCAGTTCACAAGGCATCAGATACGAGCACAAGGGAAAGGAGTATATTGGTACAGTCCTACCACAGATTGTAGCAGAGATACCTGGTTTTCATCCAATAGAAGGTTAATCTTTTTAAAGTCGGTTAATTTTTATTTTACTTTCTTAGTGTTCATTTTGAGAAAGAAAGAGAGAAAGGTCGGGGAAGGCCAGAGAAAGAGAGAGAGAGAGGAGAGAGAGAGAGGAGAGAATTCCAAGCAGGCTCTGCCTGTCAGCTCAGAGCCCAACCCAGGGCTCGAACTCACAAACCTAGAGATCCCAACCTGATTGGAAATCAAGAGTCAGGTGCTTAACCAACTGAGCCACCCATATGTCCCTAAGTTTGTAATTTTTAAAGAATTCAAATTGGCACCTTGAACTTCATAGGGTAGTTCTGGCCACAGGGGAATTTAAAAACATCTTGTCTCAAAGTTGCCCGAGCGTTTTGGTCTCAGCAGTTAGTGATGATGGCCAGTCCACTGTCATGTCATCCCGGCCAGGGAACAAGGAAAGCTCCATTTCCTTGTCCGTAAAACAGATACGGTGACCGTAACTGATCGATTAAGCTTTTGAAATACCAGTAACATCATGCTGAAAATACAAATTTTACGAGCCTTTGGCAAGTAAGCCTCCCTGAGCATCCTGTGAGAGGAGGGGGTACTGTATACCTTTGTCTTTCTCCATTGGAGAGAGAGAAGGGGCGGGAAGAAAGAGTGTGTGCCGACACAGACGAGCCTGTGGGACTTCTCAGAGACGCCACACGGTGTGGGGGCCCCGCCCGGACGTTTGCGTCCTCCGACGTCACTGCCACGGGGGCCCTGGGGTTACGGTGAGGCCAGGTGCCATGTGTGGTGCTAGAACTTGTCCCCCTTGTGCACATAGCCACAAAAAGCCCTGATTTCTGTCTGTGGAACAGGGAGACTCACGCACACGTGAGGTCTGCAGAGATGGAGCCGCAAGCACCTTGTGCCTGAGATCCAGCAGAACGAGACTGAATCTCAGAAAAGCAAGACCCCGTGTTCCCCTTCTGGCTCGAGAGGCCGCAGCACAGAACAGATGTGTACCATCTGTGTCTCCTTACAAGTGCTTCCAGGTCCCTCTGTGCCCTGCCTGCTCCATGCTCTACCCGTGGCTCTCACACCCAAGCACGGATAATTC
Organism: Proteles cristata cristata; assembly: GCA_017311185.1. Lineage (NCBI taxonomy): Eukaryota > Metazoa > Chordata > Mammalia > Carnivora > Hyaenidae > Proteles > Proteles cristata. Next base: position 442,514 of record JAESUZ010002808.1, read on the forward strand.
TTATTTTTTTAAATTGCTTAATGTTTATTTATTTTTGAGACAGAGAGAGAGCACGAGTGAGGGAGGGGCAGAGAAAGAGGGAGGCACAGAATCCTAAGCTCCAGGCTCTGAGCTGTCAGCACAGAGCCTGATGTGGGGCTTGAACTCATAAACTGTGAGATCAGGACCTGAGCCAAAGTTGGATGCTCAACCGATTGAGCCACCCAGGCACCCCTCAAACATGGAGAATTCCGATCATCAGAGCCATTAAGTGTAGGCATCTCTGGAGTATGGAAGGAGGAAGCCTATGGCCTGCCCAGGAAAGCAATGGACATCCTGGGTTTGTCCACTACAGATACAGAGAGAGACACAGAGATAGAAGGAGAGGAAGAGGCAGAGATAGAGATAGAAATAATAGAGATACATTAATAGGTTGATTCAGTTACATAAAAAACTATTCATTATAGGAACTGGCTCACATGGTTACAGAGGCAGAGAAGTCCCACAGTCTCTTCTGAGCACTTGATGTCCAAGGACAGAGGAAGACAGACATCTCAGCTCAAGCAGACAAAATGAATCCCTCCTCCCTCCACCTTTTTGTTCTATTCTGGCCTCCAGAGGATTGAGTGATGCCTGCACACATTGGTGAGGGCATCTTCCTTACTCAGGCTACTGATTCAAGTGCTAATGTCTTCCAGAAACACCTTCACAGACACAATCAGAAGTAATGTTTTAGCAGCTATCTGGGCAACCCTTAAGCCCTGTCACGTTGATACATAAACTTAGCCATCACACACAAATGGCCTGTTTCTCTCCCGCTAAACTCATGAACCAAGAATGGCGGCCTCAGAAAACTCCAGAAACTGGAGCTGTAAGCCAAGCCATGCTAGCGTCCAGAGGAGGGACCCCCTCCCTGACATGGCATTTCCTCAGCCCTTTTCCCTCCCTGTAAACCAAGGCTCTTGTGGAAGAATCCCTGCACCTCATTCTGGTCCCCATGCAAGGACAGAACCTGTGTCCCTGAGGAAACTGGTAGCAGAAAGAAGGCTGGTTAATGACCCTGATGTTGTAATTCTGCTTGTGTCCTGCAGTTTCCTTATTGTGACGATTTCTGAAAACTTTTATATTTAATATGGTACGAAGTCTATGCGAAGGTTCCTTTCTTTCCTGGCATATCCCTCAAGCCTATTAGAAATAAATTCTGGGGACACCTGGGTGGATCAGTCGGTTGAGCATCCGACTTCAGCTTAGGTCATGATCTCACAGTTCGTGGGTTCAAGCCCCCTGTCGGGCTCTGTGCTGACTGCTCAGAGCCTGGAGCTGCTTTGGATTCTGTGTCTCCCTCTCTCTCTGCCCCTCCCCTGCCCACGCTGTCTCTCTCTCTCTCAAAAATAAATAAAACCATCAAAAATTTTAAAAAGAAAGAAATTCTGATTTTTTCCCATTATTTCTATTTACCATATCTTCGCCTGAACTATTGGAGATTCTCCATACTAGAGAAAAGTTAAGGCTTCAAACCATGCTCTAGACCCAGATACGTACTCAGAGCTCAGCCAATACCCAGTAGCTCGCACCTGCCCTCTTCCTTCTTCATCTTCTCCCCCTACAAACCCAGACCCGCGCAGGCACCAGATGTTGAAAGATACAGGTCCTCAGCACATGTGTGAATGTGGCCAAGCTTACATGGGGCTGAGCATTCCCGGGCCACTTAGGGCATCCCATGACCTCACGACACCCCAGGAGTGCCTGTCTGTTCCTGCCTGCATTCAAAGAAATCCAGGCGGTGTTCAGGGCTCTGGACAGCTGGAAGCCAGAGAGCTTTGTCTTCCAACGACTCCTGGACTGAACTTTCCTTCATTCCTGCCCTGACATTTCCCAAGCAGGGAGCAGCCCCCGGGCGTCCTAATGGGACTCTGCAGAGCAGGGCGCCCGTGAAAGCCTCTCTCCCTCTCTCCCCTTCATTCTCCCACCCGACCCTTTTCTTTTCTTGACATGAATTCAAGGCAACTGCCACTTAAAAATAGGCCTGCTTGTCACATTCTCTTTGCCAGTTGGAGTGAATGTCACTGAGTGTCACAGAATCTGTGGCTACAGCTTGTGGATTGATTGCAGGAGAAACTCGGTCCAAAGTGGAGTAGGTCCATCTTCTGACCTCACCCAGATTTACACCCACACGGAGAGCTCCGAGTTTCCTTGCCATTGTCTTCATTCCCATTAATTTCTTCCCATGACTATTTAAAACTACCATCTGTTCTCTCCTTGGAAATTTAAGTAACTTCAGCACAATTTTTTTTTTTTTGATTTTTCCCCCCAGTTGTAGATAAGCCATATGTGGGGAGACTGGGTCAAATGCCAGGTATTTAAAATGAGGTCGGAGGAATAATGCAAATGATCTGACAATCTCTTTGGGGCCATTCATCTGTTACTGCCTCTATTCATCCAGCCAGCATTTATTGAGCGCCAGCTGTTTGCTAGACACTCTTCTAAGCTCTGGGGCTGTGGAGACGAATGGTGGTTCCAGAGTCCCTAACCTCCAGGAGCATAGGGCAGTGTAGACTATGAGTGATAGATTAGTCACTGCAGTGGGTTGAGATCTATGCTGTGTATCTACAGTATGTCTCGTGATGTTCTCTCCACATTGATGAGACTGTCCCCCAGTCTACCTGGAAAATTTCTGCTTTGGAATCTAGTATCACGGCCTTGTTTGTGCTGGTTGACTAGATTTAACTAACTCTTCCTTGGGGCTCCCTCAAGCTCTTTGACTGAAATTTATAAACAAGAAACATCTATTCATCCACCAGATTATGAACGCGCTGTTTTCACACCGAAAACACCAGCAGAGTGCTCGCCCAGAGTAATTTCTTAATAATTTTTGTTAAATGACTAAAAGATCTCCTCCACTTAAAAACATACTGAATACCTGCTTTGTACCACCCACTGTGTCAGGCAAGGGCATGTGTGTGTGTCCCTGAGTGTGTAACCATGTGTGTGTGCCTGTGTGTGTGCATATGTGTATCCATGTGTGTCTCCCTGTTAGCACCCATGTGTATGTCCCTGTGTGTGTCCCATGTGTGTGCCCATGTGTGTGCCATGTGTGTGCCCATGTGTACCCATGTGTGTGGCAAGGGAGAGGTGGTCACTGGCACAGGCATGTAAAGGTGAGCAAAACTCCGGATCTCATGGAGCTTACAACTTCGTCAAAGATACAAGTAATACCTATTACTCAAGTGTCTGTTTTTATCTCTTGCAGGAAATCTTAAGGGAGGGCTTGAGATAATTATAAATATAAAAAGAAATGTCTGTGTCTCATTTCAAGATTCATTTTTAGTATTCTGTTCTCAAATGCTTTATGTTGGATTGTTAATTTTGCCTCAGCTATGAAAATAATATCTGACACATGAATACGCCCTTCGTTTGCATGTCTTGTCCCATCTGTGGCTCCTGTTGTGAAGACTGTGGGGCTGCTTTTATTACTGTGTGTAGAATTTTCTCTGATGAGGTGCTCCTTGCAGTTCTGGATTCCCCTCCTCTGTCTGAAGTGTACCTCACGCACAGGCTGCACGTGGTTCTCATCATCGGCGGTGCCCTGAAGTTCACCGCCTTTTCTCTAAGGGTGGGGGGGAGGGCTGGAACAGGGCACCTCCAAGAGCTCTTCCATGACTAGCATTCAACATATCCATGTGAAGGTCAACCCAGCCAACACCTCCTGAGCACCTACCTTGTGCACACCACTGTGCCCATTCGGGGACAGCTTCCACAATAGCCAGAATAGTACCCCAAACCAGGTATGAGAAACCGATGTTCTCTGAATGACAAGGAGCCTTCTCAGAGAAACAACCCTTGCCTTGGATGAGTAGAAAAGATAATCCCCTTTTCTTGACCTAAGAATTGGGGCAGGTTGCACAATTGAGTTGGACCTTGAAGAATAAATCAAGAACGGCACAAACAGAAAATCCCGTGACCTGTAACTGAATACCTCTTTTCTTGAATAGGATTTCCCATCTCCCTTTTAAAGAGGAAATCTCTGCCCATGAGATTTTGGGAGAGTTCCAAAAAAACTGAACACCTATTTGTCCCTTTCTTCGTATCTTCCTATCCACCCAAGTTCTTCATCTTCTCTTCTCTGTTCCCCTTCTAGAATTCGCTCTTCTCACCCAGCAACTACTCTGCTGTTTGGAAACCTGGATTAGGAAGAGACGCCATTCTCTGTCTACACTGAGGATTCACAAGTGGAATGCCCAGCAGTGAGCATTATCAGCAGTCTGGGTTCTGATAAGCCTGGGTTTGGGCTACTTTTATCCACACCTGCCCAAGCTGGAGCCCTTCAGCACGCTGCCCCTGTCTGCAAACCTTTGATAGCATTGCTACTCAGCCAGTCCTTTGTTTGAAGTGGCCGAACAGCGGCATGCAGGGATCCAAACAACCAGCTTCTTTGCCATTCATAGTATATCAGAGCCAATTAAGCCTCAGCCACAGTGGGTCTCAGTGACACATGCGAATTATAAAGCAATGGAGTCTCAAGGAGCATCTTCTGAGCCAGTGGCATCCCTGAACACCTTCTTCTACAACAGCACCCCACAATATCTGAGCTAAAACATCCAGTGTAAACACAGGCGATAGAAGTGCAAAGGAAAATGCATTTTTGGATGTGTTTCAAACACAGACGCTTCTTGGAAAGCAGACCTTATTATTTTTCATATTGTAAGGAATATTTTAGCAGCAGAGTGGGCTGTGCTATAAATAATGAGAACACCATGCTTGATTCTGAGTGAGGAAGGCCCATGTTGAAGGTACCATCATTTGGGGAAGTGTGAGATGACAGAGAAGGCCAGAAATGCATGTAGCTAAGGACTCAGAGTCAAAGAGATCCCAGAATTAATGAGCCTCTTAATCACGGAAAACAAGAGAGTAAGGGCTAGGTAGGGAATAAGACTTCCAGTGGCTCAGATCGCCCAGAGCAGGTCCCCACTGAAAGTTCACGAATAACTGGCTGGTTGAGGGATTTGAAATCTAGATATTCTTCACTGTTGAATGGGAAGAAGCAAAGAAAGAGTATGACGTAAAGCACTTAAATTAATACCTCCAGGGTGTCATGGATCCTGATCTCACAGGCAAGTAACTCAGGAAGAAAAAGAGGTTTCCTATTTAAATGTGTTCAAGATCATAGATGATCTAATATAACGCTATTACTCACTTGGAAAATAATAAAGAAATTAATACTCACCTGACCAGGTTGCTAACTTGACTCTCCAGTTGAGTTCTCTGGCTGACCCTGAAACAGCTTCTCCAAGGCCATTCCTCGGATGTCCTCAGCCTTGTTTTTACATTAGAAAACCTTCCACACACAAATATACGCTCCTCGTTAATCTTCATTTCTTCCTTCATCTTAATTCCTATTTAATGTCTGTAATATCAGCAAAAGTGCTGATATTTAATTCCCTCCAGCGACTGATTCAAATACTGTGATTATACAGTTGCCCCAGTTGTTTTCTTTAAGATTTTTAATGTTTTTTTTTTCCATTCTTTTAGAGCAGTTTTAGGGTCACAGTGAAATTGAGAGGAAAGTACAGAGATTTCTTATCCACCTGCTGTCCCCTTGGAGGCACTGCCTCGCCGGTTAGCAACATCCCCCACCAGAGAGGTGCCTCTGTTAAAACAGGGGCGCCTGGGTGGCTCAGTCGGTTAAGCGTCCGACTTCGGCTCAGGTCATGATCTCATGGTTTGTGGGTTCGAGCCCTGTGTCGGGCTCTGTGCTGACAGCTCAGAGCCTGGAGCCTGTTTCAGATTCTGTGTCTCCCTCTCTCTGACCCTCCCTGCTCACGCTGCCTCTCTCTCTCTCTCTCAGAAATAAACAAATAAATAAAACATTTAAAAAAATGATGAACCTGCACTGACTCATTATCATCACTTAAAGTCCATAGTTTACATTATGGTTCACCTTTGCTGTTGCAGGTTTTCTCAACTTTTTTCTTTCCCTTTAACCCCTTGTTTGTCTTGACATCAATTTCTGCAGATATCTCTAGACCATTGTCACTCCGCCAGTCAGCAGCCTGTGGAGGCCTGGGCAGAAGAGAGGACTTCTCCCCAAGTGCACCTTGCAAACTGAGTGCAGCATAAGTCTGGGAGAGGACATGAGGTACTTACCTTCCAGGGGAGCCCAGAATTGGAGATCAGTCCTGCCGTCAGACTGTGTACACACATAGACACAGTGTATACTGTTGCTCACAGTGAAGTGGACCTCAGAGTGTGATCACGTGGCACGGAAGTTAACTCTGATCTTGGAAATGTGCCTGCTTAGAAAAGAAGCCACAACCACCTTTGCAACCCAAGCTTCAGGGCTGGGCGAGTCCAGCCTCCGAGCCCTGTTCTGAGGCTGGTGAACCTCATCGGTATCTAGTTACAGACTAGCTGGGAAGGCACACTCCAATTGGGTATTTTTAAATTGTATTTAATTGTAAGATATTCATTTAAAAACTATGTTTCAGAGGTGCCTGGGTGGCTCAGTCAGTTAAGCATCTGACTTCAGCTCAGGTCATGATCTCACAGTTTGTGAGTTCAAGCCTCACATCAGGCTCTATGCTGACAGCTCAGAGCATGGAGCCCACTTAGGATTCTGTGTCTCCCTCTCTCTCTCTGCCCCTCCCCTGCTCACATTTTCCCTCAAAAATAAATAGTTTTTAAAAAATTAATAGTAAAATATTATATTTCAAAACCCAATTTATACATGTTTTTCTTAGTTCAACTTCAATTTTCTGTAAAGACCTTACCCTATGTGGTTGATCTCAGGACTCCAAAATTCATTTGAATCCCGATGCACTCTGAGGACTCTGCTTCTCCTGGTGGTGTTGACAAGCTAGCACTGTCCTTCCCCTGTAAGGGGTGCCGTTAGTGTGTGTGATGGTTGAGAAGTAAGGGTTTGGAGGCAGACTTGCTCCTCTGCCTGAAGGTTGTTTGGGCTCAGAAAATAAAGTTTCCTCTCTGAGCCTGTTTCTGCATCTACAAATTCAGGATAATTACAGCGATGGGGGCTATTCTATTCTCATATCATTGCCTGTAGTATGGTTTGCTGTGCTTGTGACATACACTTCCATATCTTTTCATAATCCTACATGACTTATGAACTTTAAATATGATATCTTCCATTCCAATAACGTGCATTGTTTATAAAATGTGTTCAACATCGCCTCTCTGATCGTCACTCCGTGGGCTCAACCCACCAGTTATGTTGCCACTAAATATTTGGGTGGTTTAATAGAAAATTGTCTCCACCCACTGAGGAGCAGAGGAAGTGAAGACAACTCTGAACTCCCTTTATATGCTCTGGTATTGGCTATTAATAAAGTTTGGGCTGGTGCAATGTCAATAAAGCAAATGGATTTGTCTTCATAAAAACACATGGATTTATGCATGTTAGGAAATAAAATAAATAAAACAAAATAAAAAGAGTACCTCTGGTGTATTTTTCCAATTTTCCGATATTGATACAAAAATGAGGGTTCTTAAAATTCCTTGGTTTGTCCATTCTTCTGGGGCTCACAAATAGGTATGCATTAATAGTTTCTTTGCCTTGGGGACTCAACTAAATTCCAAGCATTCTAAAAAAGACTTGCCAATTTCACACCAAAAATGTAATGCAATTCCTTGAATACCCTTGGAAGCTTCATTATAAAGTTATCCTCAGGCCTTATGGATGACTTTTAAATTTACTTTACAAGATTCAGAGATTTATATGCGATAGTAAAGAGCGGTCACGAGGGCTTTTTAGTGTCCCCAGAAAGAGGTCTCCCCGAAGAGAGGGCCAAAGGCAGCATCTTTGGCGAAGACGAGCAGCAGGAAGACGGGATGCCCTTGAGAAGAAGGGAGGCGGGAGTGACCTCACGCAAGAATCACTGGGAAGCATCTCTTTATGTATCCCTCCCTGCGTCGATCACAGAACTGTAACATTTCAGATGGAATTCTTAGCTTTCAAAGACGGATGAGAGCAAACCATTACGTGGTTGACTCTGAAGATAAAGTCTGGACTCAAATAAGGAAAAGAACTCCACCTTCCAAAGCAGATTTCCTTTAGCAATGCTGTCTCCTTAGAAAGGAAACAAAGAACAAACTCCCTAATGTGAAAATGCCAAACCTGAAGAAAAGACAGGAAAGACTAACCTAACAATGCTCCCGCTTCAGACGTAGGCACACCGTCCCCCTTCGCCTGACTTCTGTCTTCTGTCACCTGACTTAGGAGGGCTGAGAGCAGGGAAGGAGAAGAGGAAGTTTTCTGGATGCCGCTTAGGCCCCAACATTTGCGATTCGGTATGGCTTCATGGTCCCCCTCTGGTTCTGGAAGGCCAGGCCGTCCCCGAGGCCAAGAACACCTTCTGGCCTCTTATTTTGGCACAGCGGAGGCCACTTCACTCAGATGTGCGCCTCCCGGCAGTATTCCCGCCTCAGGGCCTGCGGCCTGGCACTCCGCAATATGCTTTACCTGGGGCTACACCTGAGACCATATGGACCTTCAGCTGCTGCGCCATCCTGGGGCCCGCCTGCCGCACCGCGAAGACCAGATGGAGCAGACGAAGCCTGTGTGAGGCCGTCTGACTCGACGCTGCTGGGGACGTGGTGTGCAGAAAATGGCAGATTATAAACATTTAAATAATAATACCATAACACATGCTGATTCTCTTCCACCAGGATGGGGGGGGAGGGGGGAGAGAAAGTACCTTTCTGGGAAAGATAAACCTGAAGAATACTATGGAGGAAGAAGGAACTGAATGTTTAGAACACAGCTAGAAGTCAGAATGATTCAAACCAAAGATGGGGCTAAAAACCAGTTGGAAGGGTGAGCAAGGGGCAGCGGAAAACAGAGTGTGGGAGTCAGGGGTCCCAGGTCAAGTGCAGGGAGCTGCCCTGTGGCTTTAGCGGCTCAGCATTCTCCCCGTGCCTCAGTCTCCCCAACTGATAGTATGAAGCAAGTGGCCGGTGCTATCCGAAGTGCCCCAAGGTGAGGACTTTGTGCCAGGGTGTAAACCAACACGTGGAGAATCATCAAAAAGTCTAGTTAACATAAATCATTTCGGCGGAACTAAGCAGGATGCTTTGGAATGAGGTTGGTCTCCATTCCTCTGCCGAAGCAGCTTGTTGAAGACAAATCACTCAGAGCCTGGCAACAGTGTACAAATATCCACTGGTACCGGGCAGTGCAGATTTTCAGTAGCATTGGAGCTGGTTACCTCTTTAAACTTTCAGGACTTTCAATCTAGGCTTGTTTGAAACCAATTAGCATACTATAAAATATATTTTAAGCTTACTTCCTTCTCACTTGCTTTCAAATATTAAAACAAGTATTTAAAAAAAATGAGATGAGGGGCACCTGGGTGGTTCAGTCAATTAAGTATATGACTTTGGTTCAGGTCATGATCTCTCAGTTCTTGAGTTTAAGTCCCACATGGGGCTCCGTGCTGACAGCTCAGAGCCTGGAGCCTGCTTCAGATTCTGTGTCTCCCTCTCTTTCTACCCCTCCCCTGCTCTCTCTCTTTCTCTGTCTCTCTCTCAAAAATAAATATTAAAAATTTTTTTTTAAAAAAAAAGACGTGAGATGAGGCTCAAAGGGTCTAATTTGCTGTACATTCCAAGTTCCCCCAAAGTATAAAAAAAGATCAATTGTTCAATTATTCCTGCATTTCACAAATATTCGTGAACAGCTGGCAAGCTTCATAGAAAAATTGCACACATGGTCTAATGCATCAGCCATTCCAGCTTTGAGGGCTCCCTGGAAGTGTGACTCTTGAATGGAGACTTCACTGATGTGCTCAGTGTTGTTAGCCAAGGAACCGAGCACAGTGATGAGGGAGGAGAGGCGGTCCCAGCCCAGGGAAGGCACAGTCACGTGACGAAGCGTACCACAAGCAGAAGTGCACGGTAGTGTTCTGTGGCTGAAGTGCTGCTGGGAGAGTGGACGAAGAGAAGGCAGGCAGCCACCAGGTCACAGAAGGCCTGGAGTTCCAGGACAAGGAATTCAGACATCTCTTATGAGGTTGGGGGTAGGGGGGGAAGGGTCTCGGAGAGATTGTCAGGCTGTAGGCAGATACACAGTCAGACTGCTGCATGAAGAACGGAGTTGGGAAGGAAAAGTCAGGATGCATAAAGACCAAATCCAGTTAGGAGGCATTTACACAGTGTCTTGGCATGGAGAGATGGCCAAGTCTTCAAGTAGGTAAGAGGGGACGCAAAGCAGATTTGAGAAATAGGATCAAATTCATACTTACTGCAGAGTCCTCATTCCTTGATGATTTGGGCTTCTCCCTCAATACCTTTGGTTTAATTATTAGTGATTTAGGGATGATTTTGTTAAAATTTTGTATAGTCAGTTCCTCTTGCATCCAATGACTTTATCATCCACTGGACCCCAAGGCTGCGCCATTAGAGGTGGGCATGACTGTTTCAAGCACCCCGTTCTCCCACCACCAGCTCTCCCCTCTGTGGGCCACCCCATCTCCTATTCCCCCCCAAGTCTTTCTGCCCTGATATCGCCTCCGATCCATGGATCCTACCACCCTCTGCTGTCCCTCAGATCCTTACTGACCTGTCTTCCTTCCTACCACCCCCAATCCCATGACCCATCTTTACTGTGAACCCCTTGCACTCATTCAGCGTCAACTTCTCACCCCCTCCCCCACCGTGTTTCCTCATCCTCAGCTGGCAAAAGCACAGCTCGGGGGAAACCTAACTCCCTACTTATTTCACCCCTGCTCACGCCTCAAACCAACCACCTCGGGAGAAAAGCATGCAGCTGCCATGAATACTGTCAAATTAACAATCACGTCAAGAACTTTGAGTGGAGCCTTACTACTGTCTGGCCATCATAATACTGTTGAGTCTCCCTGCTCTTTCTCTTCCAGATTACTATTCCATGCCCCCTCCTTTCTCCTCAGGCCTCCAGCACCTTCATTTCCATCCTCCCTGTCAGCTATTGACTTTGCTTGGTATTTTCCTGATGTAACTGCAGCTGTTGGAAGAGAGTTTCCTAATCTACCAGCACCAACTCTACCGACAGCCTATAGCTGTGTCTTTATTCTCTGCCTTCTCTCTTGTGCCTGGAGACATAATCTCAAGCCCTTAATTCAAGGAAAGCCCTGACTCACATGCCACTTCTCTCATCTTCTCCCCTCCCCACAGGCTTTCTCTAGACCAACTGTCGTTTCCCTCTTTCCCTCTTGAGTTTTCCCCACCCCACTGGGGCAATCCTATTGATAGGATTATACTACTATTTTTTCCCATTTTACTAACAAGAACGAAAGCTTCTTTCGACCACAGTTCTTCTCTTCTCTGCTCCCTTATACAGAAATGCTCATTGAAAACATTTTCTCTACTTTGTCATAACCTGCTGTGAGCTGTTCTTTATGCCGCCTTGGTGTCATTTGTGGGCCTTTAATTGCTCAATTACACGGAAGCAAAAGTTCCATTTCACTGCCCTACTTAGAGTAAGTCCACTCACTGATTTCCCCTGACCACCCAATTTCTGCTTTTACTCACCAGACATATGGGACAGCTGATACCAAGATGCTCAAGTCCCGCCAGACACACCCTTGGGACCCCCCTCCCCACTACCTGTATACTAACCTGTCTGCCATAAGCATGGGGACCCCACTTGGCTAACACCCTGGACCCCAGTGAAGGCTGCAGGCCACAGGTGCCATAAGGTGCGTTGCGCTTTCCTCTCTGGGACCTGTAAGTATCAAATCCCATTGCCTTCGGCATTCTGCTCTCTCGAGTGTCATTCGCTGGGCCTTCCCGGATGCCACGATGGCTCACTAAACTTTGTACACTTACTCTCCTTCATTTTCAAGCTCCATCCTCACTGGGGTCCCCTGGGAATCAGCATTTAGTCTTTCCACTGATACATCTCTTTCAAAGGGCCGTAATGACCTCTGCACCGCTAAGTCCAAAGGTGAGTGCCCTCGACCTCCTCTCTATCCCTGTGTCTTAGTGATATCATCTACTCTACAAGCTTCAAATGCCAATCGAAAGCTAGTCTTCTCTCAGATGTGTATAAGCCAGCCCACATGTCACATTTGAATTTCAGACTCATCCATCTGCCTGCATGTTCAACACCTACGGTTCCTTGTCCAACTCCACACAACCAGACGCAAATCACTCTTCTTCCACCTGAAGTCATTCCCCATCCTGGTCGCTGGCAACTCTGTTCCTCCAATTGCTCAGACCAAAAACCTAGAAGTGACTTGGACTCCTCTATTTCCTCTGAATACACATTCCATTTGTCAGACACCCAGATCACACCACCTCCACCACCTAACGCTTCAGTACAGGGCAACTTCACCTCTTGCTTGGTTACTGCAACAGCTTCCTACCCAGTGCCCTCGCCCAAACGCTGTGATGATCTTCTTAAGAATGATTGGGGCGCCTGGGTGGCTCTGCCGGTTAAGTGTCTGACTTCAGCTCAGATCATGATCTCACGGTTCGTGGGTTCAAGCCCCGTGTCGAGCTCTGTGCTGAGAGCTCAGAGCCTGGAGCTGCTTCTGATTCTGCGTCTCCCTCTCTCTCTACCCCTCTCCTGCTCACATTCTGTCTCTATCTCTCAAAAATAAACATTTAAAAAATGATCTTGTCAACCCTCTGCTGACAGCCACCCAGTGGTTCCCCATCTAAATCAGAATAAAGCCTAAGTGTTCAGATCTCTAAAGTCTTTCGTGATGTGGACCCCGGACTCCTTTGGACCCTTGCCTGCCACTATCACCCCCTTGGCCTTCCCCCTTACGCCATGGTATGTTTCCTGCTATTCCTCAAACATAGGAGCCCTTTAAATGTTCTAGATGTGGGCCCTTTGACAAATATGTGCAGTGCAACTATCTTCCCCCCAAGTATGAGTCGCCATTTTCTTCTCTTCAAGATGTCTTCAATTTGATTTTAATGGGCAGCTGAGATTGTAATGAAACACAAAATCTCTATTACCAGAAGTGAAGAAGCACTGAAAGCCAGAGAGTGAGGCTCAAACCCTTTGCTGCTATAGCGCTGGAGCACCAGCAGCCCCATGAATGCCTGGGAGCTAAAGCCTTCATGACCACCCACATGTGAGATGCGTCCTCAAGCCCATGGGAGGTGGGGGATGGGAGGCTATGCCCTTACCTAAAACCAGAGCTCCCAAAGTGCCACTACCTCAGAGAAATAAAAACTAATAAAATCCATCCAGCAAATTAAGGAGAAAAAAGAGAAGATTATTTTACCCACAGTGGAAAAACAACGTGTTCCTTTAGAAACTCGCACTAGTAACTAGAGGCACCTGGGTGGCTCAAGTGGGTTAAGCATCCAACTCTGGCTGAGGTCATGATCTCACAGTTTGTGGGTTCGAGCCCCACATTGGGCTCTGTGCTGACAGCTCTCTGCCCCTCCCCCACTCTCTCTCTCTCTCCCAAAAATAAATAAACATTAACAATTTTTTATAAAAATAAAGCTATAATCTTTTGAAGGCTAGGACTGATGATCTGTCTGCTCCACTGCCTGCCTGAGTATACAGCCCGATAAGCTTTTATTACATTGAACTGGAAATGGAGCACAGATATATTGCAGTTCCAAGACTGAAGCATGGAATATTCCCAAGCTGGCATAAAGCAAGAAATTAATAAGCCAAAGTAAACATAGAACAATAAACAAAAGATATTTCCTTAAATTTTTGAAGTTTCCAGCATTCAAAATGAACACTCAAAAGCATGCTTGGGTGGGAGTAATATTTTTATACATGATCACCAAATTGTCCCCTCAGAAACTTCTGATGTGGAAGAAATAGAAATCACTTCGGAGGGGAGCCAGGGTGGCTCTGATGGTTAACTGTCTGACATAGGCTTAGGTCGTGATCTCGTAGTTTGTAGGTTTGAGTCCCACATCGAGCTCTGTGCTGACAGCTCGGAGCCTGGAGCCTGGTTCAGATTCTGGGTCTCCCTCTCTCTCTGCCCCTCCCCTACTCGTGCTCTGTCTCTTTGCCTCTCTCAAAAATAAATAAACATTAAAAATTTTATTAAACATAAAAAGAAATGACTTTGGGAAATTCTCTAGTTCTGAACTGTAACCATGCAAGGGTTTCCAGATGCAGCAGACATCAGTCATACTGCTCTTGTGGCAGTGGCTCTACTCTAATAGCCTGTCATGCACCCCTCCAAGGGTGTGGACAGAAACATCCATTGGGCCAATCAATCATCTGTGTAATGCAACACTGAATCTGCTAGAACTTCTGGAGAATTTCTTTCTGTATCATAAAACAAGGATGAAAAATATACCAAAAAAATAACAACACGCAGAGAATTTTGTGAAATTTGCTTAAAGCTCTCCAGAGGCTGATACAGTCTGCTTGGCCTCCAGGGCCCCCAGGCCATGCTTCCTGGGTGAATCAGTGCATCTGCCCAGCAAAGGAGCAGCTGTCAGCCAAGGACTTTCTCTCCTCTGGGTTTGCAATCCTGAGGCTCTCTGTATGACAAGGAACCTAATATGCTCTTGCCGTATACACAGCAATAACAAGACTTCCTTTTTGCTTGCAACTCTGCAAGAACAAACTTCCAGATTAACAACACGATGTGAATTCATTACAATTGACAAGATTCATCCAAATATTCAGTGCATTCAATCTTTACTCAGTGCATTTTTCCTTCGAGGAGGTAGATCTCTCTGATGAGATGAATGCTACAAACCATGAAAGTCTCCTACACCTTCTTTCAAAAGACAAAGACTTGTCTAGGCTTTCCTTGATTCAGCTTGAATCAGTAATTAATCAGGAGCATAATTTAGGTTCATACAATATTGTGTTTAATACCCAACAAAACATCATTTTCAAAGAAAACTACTTGGTTAGCAAGAGTGAGAGAATTGTTATGAGCATGGTCATGGAACGTGCACTGAAGGCTACATGATATTTACATTTAATTTAACACGTCCAAAGTAAGAATGCAAGTCTTCAAATACTTCATTGCGGAAACAGAGCTTCAGATCATACGTTTATATTTCATTTGTCCATAGGCGTTTTAGTTTCTCATAAAACTAATGAATTTCTTCCAAAATCATAAGTCACCTTACCACATGCAAATATGTTGCCACTTAAAGGAATTACTGCAAATGGATGATTTATACAGCCTCACAAATCATGAGTTTCCAGGCAAATAAATCATTTTACAATTGGTTTCAGCAAAGATAAAATAAAAGATTTGTTTAAAGGTGCTGACTAAGAACTCTGTGGCATTTGCTTGCACACTTCATACTTTAATTAAAATACATACTGATGCATTTCATTTCCCTGAGAGCAGCACTGTGGTAATAAGTTCTTAACAACTCAGACCTATGCATTTTACTGGTTCCTTTTGCAATTCTACCCTACCTTTTTTTTTTCTTTCTCTAATCAGTAATCAGTACTTCTTGAGGTTTATGTGTACAGTATATAATTTGATTTTCTTCCCTGGCGGGTTGTTACACGGACTGAATACAGAGATTAAAAGTACATATATTTAGAATCAAGAAAAGCATAATATATGTTTTTGCTGCTCTTCAGTGATGAGCCCTATACATTAATCAAGGTAGCAGCCTTGCAAAGCATTGTAGTTTCTCCAGCTCAAAGGAAATAACAGTGATTCTTTAATCAGTGTCTCAATGTCAGGTAGGGAGCTGGGGAAAGGAAAGGAAAGGAAAGGAAAGGAAAGGAAAGGAAAGGAAAGGAAAGGAAAGGAAAGGAAAGGAAAGGAAAGGAAAGGAAAGGAAAGGAAAGGAAAGGAAAAGGAAAGGAAAGGGAAAGGAAAGGAAAGGAAAGGAAAGGAAAGGAAAGGAAAGGAAAGGAAAGGAAAGGAAAGGAAAGGAAAAGGAAAGGAAAGGAGAAAGGAAAGGAAAGGAAAGGAAAGGAAAGGAAAGGAAAGGAAAGGAAAGGGAAAGGAAAGGAAAAGGAAAGGAAAGGAAAGAAAGGAAAGGAAAGGGGAAAAGGGAGGAAGGAGGAAAGAGAAGGAAGGAAGGAAGAAGAAAGAAAGAAAGAAAGAAAGAAAGAAAGAAAGAAAGAAGAAAGAAAGAAAGAAAGAAAGAAAGAAAGAAAGAAAGAAAGAAAGAAAGAAAGAAAGAAAGAAAGAAAGAAAGAAAGAAAGAAAGAAAGAAAGAAAGAACGAACGAACGAGCTTGTGGTCTTTTGCTACAAATGACTTTAATCTTAGTGTAAAATGGTTGTTCTTTGGTTCCCAACCCTAAAGACTCTGATAAAGACGGTCAAATTTATTCATGATGATAATGACATTTAATTCTTGCAGAAAAACATTAATTCTTTTAAAAAAAGAAAAAAAATTAATGCACCTGTAGCTTTAAAGGCAGAATCGAGAATCTGTGTTAATAGAAACCACCTGTTGGGTCGGTCCCAGCTTCAGCTTCGTTAGTGGGGCATTGTTTGTGTGCTCTCTGATTTAATTGCTGCACAGCGCACCTGGGTTACTATGGCATTGGAACACATTGTGATTTGATTGGAGGTTAGAGACTACGCAGGTTTCATGGAATTCTAGGATTTTATAATAATCAAACTGGTTTAAGCCCTACAGTTTCCAATTTCCTTGGTTTATGGATGAGGAAACTGAGGCCCAGGGAGGAAAGAGAATGTATCTGATTGGTTAACAAAACAAAAACAAGAACAGAATTCCCTTTATCTATAAAATTGGGTCATTTCTCTTGTGGCACAAATCCAAGTGATTTATAGATGCCTTTGGACACATGAGGGACTTTTCTTCCCAGCAAATTTCATTCCTGGTTTTGAATTTGTATGGGGAGCCAGATTTGTGATTTTCTAATAAAGATACATGTTTAAAAGAAATTAAATGTTTGAAATAATAACAACAGAGGAGTTGTTTATATGTCTTTTTTGGATCAAACCAGAATATAATATGATAGGAACAATTTTGACAATTCAATAGGAAGAATTTCAGTGGCCTGATTTATTGATTTTTTAGGAATCCAGCTTTTTCTCATTTTATTTTATTTTTATTCATCATGATAAATATATGTTTCAAATCCCCTGTACCTATTTTACCTGCCCACCCACCTCCCCTCTGGTAACCACCAGTTTGTTCTCTATAGCTGAGTCTGTTTTGGGTTTGTCTCTCTCTTTTTCCCTTTGTTCCCTTGTTTTGTTTCTTTAATTCTACATGACTGAGAACATATGATGTTTGTCTTTCTCTGACTGACTGACATTTGGCATTATACTCTCTAGCTACATCTATGTTGTTGCAAATGGCAAGATTTCATTCTTGTTTATGCCTGAATGATATTCCATTGTACATATAAGCCATATCTTCTTTATCCACTCATCAATCGATGGACACGGGATACTTCTGTAGTTTGACTATTGTAAATAATGCTATAATAAGCATAAGAGTGCATGTATCCTTTTAATTTAGTGTTTTAGTATTATAGGAGTAAATACCCAGCAGTGTGCTTCCTGGATCGTAGATAGATCCATTTTTAATTTTTTACAGAAACTTCATACTATTTCCCACAGTGGATGCACCATTTTGCAACCCCATCAACAGTACAAGAGGTTTCTTTTTCTCTGCACCCTCACCAACACTTGTTTCTCATTCTAATAGGTGTGAGGTGGTATCTTGTAGTTTCGATTTGCATTTCCTTGATGATGAACGATGTTGAGCATCTTTTCATCTGTCTTTTGGCCATTCATATATCTTCTTTGGAGAATGTTTATTCATGTCTTCTGCTCACTTTTTAATAGATTATTGTTTTGTGGGGGTATTGAGCTTTATCGGTTCTATATATATTTTGGGTACTAACCCTTTATTGGATATATCGTTTGCAAATATCCTCTCCCATTCATTACTTTGTCAATGACCTGATTTAGAGACAGAAAGGGTATCACTCAATGGCTGGGAAGATTATGACTTGTGACTGAATTGGATACTACCAGTCACATTACCACAGGTCTTGCTGATCCACGAAGTGAATTTGCAGTCAACATTGCCTTTCTTCCTTACCGTGATCATGATGATGATGATGTTGGTGATGATGATAATGAATTTGTTGAGTGCCATTTACTGTTCTATGTTCTTTTACTGATATCTTATTCAATTGACAGTATTATTATTATTAATTATTATTATTATTCCTACTTTATAGGTAAACTGCTATACATAAACTTTCTTTTTTTTTCATGTTTTATTTATTTCTGAGAGGGAGAGAGACAGCGTGAACAGGGAAGGGTCAGAGAGAGAGGGAAACGCAGAATCTGAAACAGACTCCAGGCTCTGAGCTGTCAGCACAGAGCCTGATGCAGGGATAGAACCCATGAACTGCAAGATCATGACCTGAGCCTAAGTCGGATGCTTAACCAACTGAGCCATCCAGGAGCCCCCATAAACTTACTTTCTTACTTTTTAAGTAAACCTCTATGATTTTTATACAACTACATTCAAGTTTGGATCTGATTTATGCGCAAAAATACCAGTAATTCTGTATCTATGTTAGCTATTATCAGAATATAACTGGAGGGAAATCCAGGCATTTCAAGGAAGAGATCTTGCAGGGATCATCTGTTTTAACTATTTTGTTTGTTATCAAAGCTTCCCAGCTCAGTTGGATGGTGGCTTCATAAAAGGGCAATGCACCTTTCCGTCAAAGGGACCCAGGCAACTACTCTCAGCTGGAAAGTAAGGGATGCCTCAAGCTAGTCGAGATGTCAGCTACATGGGGCATCCATTGACTGTGAGGAAGGGTGTGGACCTAGGGGAGGATTTATTTTTTTAAGTTTTTAATGTTTATTTATTTTTGAGAGAGAGAGACAGAGTGTGAGCAGGGGAGGGGCAGAGAGAGAGGGAGACACAGAATCCAAAGCAGGCTCCAGGCTCTGAGCTGTCACCACAGAGCCTGACACAGGGTTCGAACTCACGAACTGCAAGATCATGACCTGAGCTGAAGTCGGATACTTAACCAACTGAGCCACCCAGGTGCCCCTGGGATAGGATTTATTATTGAAACCGGAGCACTAGCATACCTGTAAGAAAACAGTGAGGGCTCCTGGGTGGCTCAGTTGCTTAAGTGTTTGACTTCGGCTCAGGTCATGATCTTGCAGTTCATTAGTTCGAGCCCCATGTCAGGCTCTGTGATGACAGCTCAGAGCCTGGAGCCTGCTTTGGACTCTGCGTCTCCCTCTCTCTCTCTCTCTACACCTCCCTGACTCATGCTCTGTCTCTCTGTCTCTCACTCAAAAATAAGTAAACACTTTAAAAAGTTAAAAAAAGAGGGGCGCCCGGGTGGCTTAGTTGGTTGAGCGTCCGACTTTCGCTCAGGTCATGATCTCGCGGTTCGTGGTTTCGAGCCCCGCATCGGGCTCTGTGCTGACTGCCAGCTCAGAGCCTGGAGCCTGTTTCAGTCTGTGACTCCCTCTCTCTCTGACCCTCCCCTGCTCACGCTGTCTCTCTCTCTCTCTTCTAGAAATAAATAATAAAAAAAAACATTAAAAAGTTAAAAAAGAAAAAGAAAAGAAAACAGTGACTTTTTTTCAATAGTTAATGACAGTTCCAAATTTAAAAAAAAAAATTAGAAGCTGGGAACTATATTTTTCCTCAAAGTACCCTTTCATGAATCTGTTTTTGAACCTGAATTTCTTTTAGAATATTTTTCATGCCAACACATAAAGATAGATCATTAAATATCAGGAACTCTCCTATCTCTTTGCTCTGAAGCACTTCTAATATTGACAGTTTGGTCCTATCAAACAATTATCTCTGTGAAATTATAACTGATGAACTTGTGCCATTTAATGGCATGTGCAAACATGTGGGTTATGAAGATGCACATCTGCAGGCAGGCACCTGCCTGGCTAAGACATAAGAGAAGATCATTGGGTGAGTTTTGTTAGCAGCTGGTCGAATGTGTCCTTTGGAACCTCATGCTTCATTCCAGCTGAGCCCAGAGGCCATTTCTGACCACAACACACAACAGTTTGCCTTTCCCAGCAGAAGGAAGTGGTATTGGGCATTTCATCTTCTATATTAACTCTCAGGAATGCAGATAGGAGGGAGGAAAAATAGACTAAGGTTTCCAGATGGTGACCCAAGGCAAAGTTGGTCCAATCAAGAGCAACAGCATGACAGGACTCTAAGCTTTTCAGTCTTTGGGGTCAGTTTCATTAGCAGATTATTAGTCAATTCTCTCTATTGACTGCTTCTCTTTCAGATGCTGTTATTAACAATAGGGGGCGAGGAAGAGTCAGGTCAAATGAACAAAATTTCACCATGAGGTTTTAAGAAAACAATTCCAATGAGAACAAAGACTTCCACAGGTAAAGCCTAATTTTCCCAGGACCAAGCAAAGTTAGAAGCTTCAGCAAAACCAGAGAAGAGACCCAGTGTGTGATTCATCTCTCTACTGTGGTCCAGGAATCTCAAGAGGAAAGGGAGATCAGCTATCTTGACAGATGCTAACACAAGCAGTCTGGATCTAGAGCTCTGGTCCATGCCATGGTCAAGGCAAGTCATAGTTGAATCTTGTTGAGTCCTCTGAGTCACAGAAAACCCCCTCCTAAAACCAAGAAACTATTACAATAACTGAGCTTTATTGACTTAGTGTAGCAATGGAGAAATGACATAGATTATTTATATTTATTGGTGTTGTTGTTACTATTATTCAAGGAAGTGAGCACACAGCTTTAAAGGCTGATGGGTTGAGTTCAGAAATTCTTGATAGGATATCAGGAGGGGAAACCTTTGAATCGGTTGGTATTTTGAAGCTGGGGTCAACATGAGTGAGTTGAGGTTCTGGGAAAAGAAAGCATTACTCAGTCAGGATATTCTGCAATTGTTGATGTATAGCTGTTGGGAGAGGTGGCTGTCCCCGTTTTCGGGTGTTAGGACGAACTTCACCATGACCCCCCACGTGCAGCCCTCATCCATGATTCCACATAGTGGTTCTGCATTGTAAGCATTTGAGGCAGAGGGTTCCTGCTTTACAGACGTTCACGTTATCTCGTAGTGCCTAACACAGTGTTGCGGCATACCCGACACAGGCTGACTGGCCGGCCCCACTCACCAAGCCTGTTCCTACCAATGTTGTTGAATGGGTCAACATTGGCCTTCTCCACCAGATCTGCTGATTCCCTGAGGCATCCCTTCCTCCTGAATGCTTTGCCTGTGACTGCTGAAGAGCCTGCCCCTCTCCACTGCCCACCAGTTGCTTTGTTCCCCTGGGTGCCGTTGATCCAGTACATCCCAGCTATTGATGCATGCTTCCCGCCTTTGTTTCAGCTCCGCCCCCACCAGTCACAGCGCAATTTCTCCCAACTGCCACGATCCTCACCATGGGAAGACACACGATTGCTTCAGTAAAGCAATTACTGCATTTTACAATCAGGTCAGCCATTATTCAACACAGGTGCATTTAATGGATTAGAGCCACGGGATCTAAAAATGAAACACATTGTCCCATTTGATCTGAAATGAGCCCACCATGTTTCAAAATAAGGCCAGCAAGGCTCTGCTCACCTAATTACAAGAACGTCATGACTTACTTTTGAGGTATGAGAAACATGCTGAAAGGGCCGGGGAAAAGGCAGCATCATAGACTGTAAGTGGGACCCAATTGTAGCCATGAACTCAAAGGGCCACGTTCAATACAGTGAGTCCAAAGAGTGAGATACAGTCACAGTAGTCACAGTATTCAAGGGAAACCAAATCATGAGTGGGGACACAGCCCAGGGAACCCAGTGACAAGGTGGACCCTGACTTGTCTTTAGTGTCTAGCCCAGGACCTAGCAAACAGTAGGCAGGCAGTAAATCCTGTGGGTTAAGGACAGGTAAGCAGATCCCAGCCCCCAAGGAAAAAGCTCATCAAAGACTCAGCTGAGGGACCAGGGATCAGGATAGGTAGTGAAGCACTAAGTGCACACGTGAGGCAAAGCTGGGGATAGAGACTGGTGGGTAAGGGATACTGGAGGAAGGTATGACTTAGCGAGGGGTGGGTGGGCAAGATTCCCCCAGTCACCACAGGTAACTGGCATTAACACTAGCGCTGGCAGATGAAGTTGCTAATGCCCCGCCATGTTGATCAGCACTAGCTGGGGACATGGTGTGACTGAGTCTCCAGGTAGAAGGCATCACTGATTGCAGATTTCATGGGTCAAAGAAGGCAAGGATTGACATAGCATCACTGCCATTCTTCCTGAAAGTAACCCAACCAAATCATACAGGGATGTTGCTGTTGAAGCTCAGGGCCACTTGTTCTTTCTCAGTGCTGCCATGCAAAGCTCAACTGCAAAAGCTACCCCCCAACCCCAGTAAACACGTCACTAGGAGTCTTCACTTCATCTCTGAACCTACAGCCTTCTTCAGGGACTGGGTAGGGGGAGGTGTCCTCAGGGGTAATTGGATGGGAGCAAATGTGTGCCACACTTGTGTGTCACTTTGCCTGGGCAGTCGGTGGATATGGTTCCTATCTCAGTTGGGTCTTCCCTAAGGCCACAGGTGGAGTATGGGCTTTGTGGGCAGCTCCTGGCCCATGTAAATCCTGAGCCATCAGGAGGCGAGGCCTCATCTCCCATAGGGCCTTGCACACTCAAGCACAGGCTCTCATCATCAGCTTTTCCAGAAAAGCAGGACCTCCTCTTTCCAGGGCAACTTCATCAAGGACAGCTTGAGGCTTCTGGGGTTCTTGCAGTATTACTTTCACTTCTCTCCCACCTTCCTGTGCCATTTCCAACTGTCTCCCTCTAGTTTATACCCCCTCCTCCTTATTTCTTCTTCCCACCCCTGAGCCTTCTATCCACACCCCCACACCCTGCTCTTTCATAACAGACTTGATGACTCACTAAATCCAGGGTTCCAACCATTCACCATGAACTCGGTCCTTCCTCTGAGCCAGGGAATGCTTCATCCTTCAATATTCCTTGGAAGTAATAAGGCGTATTTTCATTCCATCCTTATATGGCAGCAGATGAAAGGAAGGAAATTCTACAGGAGCCAAAACATCACCCTCTATTTTCATGTCAGGGCACTGTCTTACCATAGTCTGTTGGCTTAGTGCTCTACTAGACAGGGTCTTGCCTGCAGACTTTATAATGGCAACAGAAGATGCTGGAAGACTATGTGGAATGAATGGTGCTGCATCTGATGTACACGTGGTAAGTATTTAATGATCTTGGGAAAAGGAGAATGGAATTGTCATGGAAGAGGTAGAGTATAAGCTAGGTTTGGGGCTGAGACATGTTTTGGCTAGTAGGGAGAGACAGGGTGAGGAAAATTAAGTAAGAAGTGAAGAAAGGAAGAATATGCCTTCATGCCAGACCAAAGGGAGCTCGGCCTCATCAGAGCGAATAAATGGTTTTTATTCAAGAAATAAAAGGTTGCTTGATTCTGTAGGGAAGGTTTGTAGAGGACTTTGAAAATAGGAACCAAGTTTAGACCTGGTGTAAAGTAAATATGTGCACAGTAGGGTGTTGAGTGGACTGCTGAGAAGAGGGGCAGCCAGGATACTATTGCAATAGTCCCAGCAGAAGGGCTTGGGTTTGGAAGGTGCCTAGAGAGTCTTAAAAGTGCATTATGTGGGGCACATGGGTGATTCAGTCATGAGGGTCCAACTAAGGGTCCAACTTCTGCCCAGGTCATGATCTCATGGTTGGTGAGTTTGAGTCCTATGTCAGGCTCTGTGCTGACAGCTTGGAGCCTGAAGCCTGTTTCAGATTCTGTGTGTCTTTCTTTCTTCAAAATAAATAACAGACATTAAAAAAATTTAAGTACATTATGCAAAATGGCATATTAATGTTCTGCAAGCATTGATCATCCAGAGCCATGTTTCTTGAACCTGTAATATCACTGGATTATTCTTTAAACATAATCTCACTCAGAATCTCACGTTTCATGAAGCAGTGAAGGACCAGAGTAGTGAAGTGGGTGAAGCAGGGTTGGAATTAACTGCCATGTCCATTTCCTCCCTGGCCTCCATCCATCCACGTGACCCTAAGGCATCTCCTGCAGACTTCTTCAGGACTCCAGAGAACAACCTAGGGCTGGAAGCCACACCGGTCTCACTGGATGACAGTCACAGCAAGGAAATGGCAGAATTCGCACAGCTCCTTCCATGAGAAATGAAAAGTGGTGTCTCTTTCTGCTACTACTGGCTCATGTTGGAAATGAGGCTGCTGGTATTGACCAGGCCTCATAATATTCCAGGTCAGACCGATATTCCGCACACAGATTCTTCATAAGGAAAAGCATATTCCTGCCTTTTCAAAAGAGATTTTAGATGAAAGCTCTGTGGATGATTGTCAAAAGGCTCTTCCTATGGGCCTTGCAGATCCAAGACTTAGATAATAAAGGAGGTTAAGAACACAAGAGTTATAATTGAGCCTGGCCCTGAAATGAAGAGCCTAATTTAGAGTTAAGGAACAGATAAGGGCAGAACTTAAGTTAATACTTACACCTTTTCTAACTGGTGATGTAGGACAGTCCCTTCCCCAAGGCCTACTTTCTGCAAACACCCTCCCTTACAGGGGTGGCTGGGGTGAGGATAGATAAGAGTAGATAAAACATAACCCAAAAACAAAGGCTGACACATTCAGGGCCTCCATGGTGTTTACACATTCAGCAACAAGTCATAAAGGTTTCCACAAACAACTTATTAACCAGCTCAAAGCATTGGTCCTCTTGTGAGGCAGACAGAATGACTCCTAGCCCATCTATACACTTAACCTATGACCTAAACTTAGTGTTATTAACTTAGAACAAATATGTATCCTATCCTTTACTAAGAACACCCTGTTAATTCTTTAGGTATAAGATTTACTTAACCTCGCTATAACTGGAAAACTTCTGCAAGAATATTTCTGTAAAACCTGCTTCTGTACACTTTCCAAAACATCTTATCACAAAGAGTTATCCATTGTGAAAATTCCTTTTTCTGATGTCCTGTTATCGTTTAACCTATAAATAAAGGCACCAAAACCGACAGGACAGAGATGCCTGCCTGGTGATCAGCAAGAATCTCGGGGCTCTCTCACTCTCTCTCTCGCTGACACCGTCCACCCTTCAGGGACCCCTAGACCTGCTGGAGCCGGCCTCCGGCAACCTAAGGTTGAGGAAAACACAGAAGTAAAACATCCTATTCAGTTGAGTGAACAAGGGAAGAGGGAAAGAGTAGCTACTGATGACCACTCAAGACAATGCTCACTGGGACACTGTGGGGACTGGAGGGGCCTGGGGAAAAGGAAGGGAAAAGAGAATGCACACTTGCCACAGGTATGCCCTGTGACATAAAGCCAGATAATTAGCATGGAAGTTGTAGACACAGAGAACAGCAAAACAAAGAAAGGTGTACAAATGGTTAAACAAGGAAGACTTGGAATCCGAGCCTCCACCGAGCACAAGCAAGCAGGACTGAGTCCAAGATGCTGAAGCAATGTCCTACATGACATTTTTGACTCTCTTGCCTTCCTCCTATTTATTCCTCAAAGAGTAACAAGAGGGAGAATTTTGAAATTTGCATATTTAAACCCCTTCAAATATGTTTTATGGTTTTCGAGATGAATCCCAAACCTTTCAGCTGGCTGCATGGCTTGTCTTACAATGACTTCTGCAATGGACCTGAATACACGTGGTTCTGGTGACCTCTTCAATGTCATGGCCAATCTCAGCTTCTCTCATCTCCCCTCATCTCCTTAGTAGTCTCTGTCTCTGTCTCTGTCTCTCTGTCTCTCTCTCTCTCTCTCTCTCTCTCTCACACACACACACACACACACACACACACACACACACACACACACACTTTCTTCTCCATGCTCAACCATCCTGGCCCCGCTTCACCTGCTCTGTTTCTCTCTGTCTCCTTACTTCAGGGCCTTTGCTTGAGGTGTCCTTCCTCCATCTGAGGTGTTTTCCCCTTTCTCATCAGGCTAATCCCTCCTCATCCTCTGGGCACCGGTCTCAGTGCTACCACCTCAGTGGGAACTTCTCTGATCCCTGGACTTCACACAACCCCTTCTCAGTCTTGCCAAATCCATAAATGTGTACATCTCTTTCCTACCCAGTCAGAGTGCCATGGTGCAAGGATCAGGGCTGGTGTGGCACCTGGCACAGGGGAAGCACTCCATGAATATGGGTGGAAGGGACGAGAAGGGGATCAATACTCCAAAGTCTCCACTCTCACTGTGGGGCTACAATCATCCTGAGAAAAGTGAAGGCACAGCTTATTGCTTTAATTTAATGAACCTGCATTTCTGCAGTTGGAGATGTACAAAAAATCTGCAGGAAAGTCAAGGTAACTTTGAAGTATTAGTGATATGTCAGCTACGATTAAAATCAGTTTGCATGTAACAGAAAACCTAAGAAAATGGTGGCTTAAACACACAAGATTGAATTCTTTCATGAAAAAGAAGCAGTCCAGATTGGTGTGGTAGTTTCTCCACATCGTCAAGGACCAGGCAGCCCCTACCCACTGCTCTGGCATCTCTAAGGTGTCATGCTCATCCCCTGGTCCCAGCAGCACCTCCCACATGGGGACAGGATGGAGGAAGGACAGAAGGGATCCCCACCCCACCCCCCATTGCATGCAACCCCAAAGCCACACAGAACACACGTTTATGTCCCATTAGTCAGAACTTAGTGACGTGGTCACACTGAGCTGGAAGGAAGGCTGGAAATGGGTGCTTAGACTGGTGCATATAAAATTGGGAAGAGGGAGGGGAGGTGTTCTATTGGCCATGGTGGCAACAACTTCCCTTCTCAACAACTTCGTGATCTTGCTGCAAGTCTGCAATCAAGACAGGATTCTACAGTCCTGAGGTTAACAGCACTGTTGAGTGCCAAGCCACAACGAGCAAAACAAAGCAGAAAATAAAAATAAAAAGAGCACAATAAACAACAGAACGGTGACTAAAAACCTGACATACAGAATCTCACAAAAATAGGAAATGTTTTCCTTCAAAACCTACACTCACCCACAAACACACCTCCTTCAAATTTGGTAGTGTTAAACAAAAACAAGGGCGTGTTTTGCTGAAATTTTCAAGTCAACACATAGTACACCAGAATTCCAAGGAGAGCAAGGATCCAATCTATGGCGTCTCAGGGTCAGCTCAGAGCATCAGCAGCTGTAAGTTCAAACAATCGTTGTGCCGCTGAGAAGTGCTTCCCGACATCTTGGCTGGGGAGGAAAGAGAGCAGGTCATGGATGAGTCCAAGTGGTATTCTTTGCTTCCTGACTCCTTGCTCTGAGCTGGCCCGGCAGCTGGACTGATTGAGTTCTATCATACATTAATGGAATGGATGACAGAGTGTTGGCAGCTAGGCTGTCATATGTGCAGGGTCGCTGGGGCCAGGGGTCTGCGAGATGGAGTGTGATGGGGCCATCTGTCACCCGAGGCAAAGATGTTCTCCAACCTGAGGCTGTGCAAGACACCCAGGTCTCCACCTGATGTTAGACAGCCTGTTTCTTTATTTGAAAGAAAAATCACTAGGGCTGGGTGCCAGGGAGGAGGCATTTGCTCCCCACCACAACAGCAGGAAAGCTCATTAGCTTAATCTTCAAGCACTTGCAATTGAAATAAGGTGGCTCCGGAGAGAAGGACCAGGGTTCGGCTCATGGTTCACCTCCTTCAGCTCTACCGCATTCAGAAAAGCAGAGCAGAGGACCCGGCCTGGCCCTTCTAGAGATATCTCTCTCTTGACTCTATTCACAGCATGCCCTTAGGACTTAGATGGGCCATCCATTCCCTGATCACTGGAGCTTGGGGACCACTTTCCCTCCACAGAATGCTAAGCCTCGGTTCTGTACTGGTCATCTTATGGTTAGAACACCTGCCTCACACTCTTCCAGACATCCTTGTGCACGCCCCAACTGTATCCTTAGAACTTATGCTCATTTCTGGTTCTCCCTAAATCCCTCAGAGCTAGAGTGCCTTGGCATATAGTGGTTGTTTGCTTCCGGAAGTTACGTGGGAGGCTGAATGAGCCATTATATTTTGGCCTGCCATCTTTAGTTTAAGTCCACAACAAATTCTCTGAAGCTGTTGCTCCAACAGGCCAGAGGCCCTTCCCTCTGGGCAGCAGGTGAGCTATGTTTCAAGGGGCCTCGCAGCCCCATCAGGCACGACCTCAGGCTTCACACGGGCCAGTGTAGGACTTCATCAGGAATAAAGACCTCCCTCCCAATGCCAAGCGCAGGCTGATACCATCCCATTGTTGCAATTTCTTTAGCATTCCAGAACCCGCTTCATCAGGGAAGGACCTTGTCAAGTTTTGGCACTGTGAGATGCCATCATGATGTGGCAGAACTTCAGTTCATCTGAATCAGCCCTGCACAGCCTTTTGCTCATCAGCTGTGTCCCAGCTTCTAAATTCACCTCAAGGTCTTCTTGCTTCCAATGCCTACACTCTTGGTAAGAAACGAGGCCATGTCCTCACCCACAATGTCCAGCAGACTTGCTGTCATCATTTGCTCAAGAAGGTTGCATAGCAAGGCTTCAAGAGCTAATTCTGGGGGCAATTCGGGAAAGCAGGACCTACCATCACAGCACCCTGGAGATGCTGCTGTGAACAGTGGCATAGCCGCAGAAGACTTCAGAGACATGTTTCTTTGTCCAGCATGGTACTTGCAGATGGCCAGGTTGAAATGAACCCTCAAACTGGCAAGACCTCTTCTTTCTGTTCAGGGAAATTCTACAGAGATGTGTACAGGGAGGTTTGGGGCTTTCTCTGAGGGTCCAACATGTTTACACCTCTCCAAAGTAAGACGATTCTTCAGAGACAGCAAACAGAGAGAGTTTTAGTGCTGGACAGACAGGACAATGGGCCTTGGAATACTCCAGTGCCTCGGGCAGCAAGGACTCTGTCATACAGTTTGCCAGTGTCTCTCTACAACCTTGGTACCATCAGAGTAAACAGGTGGCAGGGGTCTAGGGAAGAAGACTTAAAATTTGGTATCTGGGGCCTTCCAAGCTGTCAGCAAATGAAAAGCCTTGAGAAAATATAAAAATAGAGGGAATTGGCTAAAATCAAGCAGGGACGAAGCTCAGACTACAAAGTCAAAGTTTATCTATTTTTGTTTTGTTCTGTTTTCCTTACTTAAAAGTGGGACCACTTATGTGTGAACTGAGGAGGGGGGTGGTTAGGGAAGAAGAGGATTTGGCAGAGATGAATTAAAATATGCTGAATTCCCCAAATTATCTTTAACAATAGGAACATTTTGAGATCCTAAGAGACCATCATGTGGTAGAGGGAGAATTGGGTTCTTCCCTAGAAGTCAGCATAAGGGCTGATTTGGAGACATGACAAGGAACACCTCTCCATAAAACTAAACTAAACTAAACTAAACTAAACTAAACTAAAATAAAATAAAATAAAATTTCCAAATGTGAAGTTTTTCCCAGTGAATAAACAGCTCCCTGGTCAAGGCTCCCAGGCCTGCCTGGAAAGGGTTGATGTCAGCACGTTGGATGAACTCCTGTGAGTAGAACAGTGAACTTCAAATTCAAGAGGCCCACATCTCTTGACGTGTCACCATGTGGAAGTGAATGGCTTCAGAGACACAGGCCTGATGCCCTGGACAGCTCAGAACGCATGCCCACCAGCTCAGCATCGTGCCAACATCTAACCCCGGAGAGAAACACAAAAGAAATAGCCAGGATTGATAGAGTGTGTACTCTGTGTCATTCATTATGCCAAGCGTTTAAAAGGTTATGTCATCTCCCGGAAACTGTGGCTCATGGATACTTATGGCTTCTAAGGCTACAGAGCTAGTATGTAGAATTCCTGCGATTTGAACTAGGTTGAGTGACCCCAAAGCCTATACTCTTATGACTTTCCAATGTAAGCACCCCTTAACCATGGACCAGATGCTCTTTTCTAGGGTCCTTTGTTCTATGGCTTACCTAACAGCCAGAAGCTGCCTTCCTATGTGAGATTAACTGTAATTATTTAATAAAAATTCATTGGGCATCCGGTATTAGCAAAGGTCTGGTATGGAAGTAGGTGCTTTGTATGTGAAAACATGTAAGGATGGTCTGTGTCCTCTAAGGAGCTCATCAGCATGGGAGGAACTTCAGAGAAAAACTGTTACATGCTAAACACTGGCCCAGGGACTTATTTGTAGTCTGGGCATGCCCATGAGGTAGGCAATGTTATCCATT
The DNA here is from genome assembly GCA_017311185.1 of Proteles cristata cristata. Classification (NCBI taxonomy): domain Eukaryota; kingdom Metazoa; phylum Chordata; class Mammalia; order Carnivora; family Hyaenidae; genus Proteles; species Proteles cristata. The sequence continues at coordinate 472,623 of JAESUZ010002808.1, forward strand.
TCCATATGATGAAATGGAGTTTCAAATCCTGTGACCAAATGGTGTCAGATCACAAGCAAAGAGTGGAGCCAAGATCTGGGTGCAGGACTGGAGTGAGGAACGAGCTTTACCTGGCTGCAGACACTCACACAAGTCAAGAGAGGGAAAGCAGGTGTGAGCAGGAAAACCCTCTGCTTAAAAACCAAACATGCCTTGGTGGGTCACTAGGTTAAGCTTTCGATTTCAGCTCAGGTCATGATCCCATGGTTTGTGGGTTTGAGCCCCGTATCTGTCTCTGTGCTGACAGCTCAGAGCCTGGAGCCTGCTTGGGATTCTGTGTCTCCCTCTCTAGCTGCTCCTAACCCACTTGCACTCTGTGTGTCTCTTTCTCAAAAATAAATAAACTTAAAAAATTAAAACAAACAAACATGCATTTGCTGGAATCACTACCATGTGATCTCAGCCCAGTGGCATTTAAGAAACTGGTATGAGTATGTCCGGCTGATACCTTCAAGGTCTGATTAGCACTGGAGGTGGACTTACCATGATCACTATTTGTGTCCTGTGCTTTCAGAACTGCCACCTCCTTGGGGTCCCAACAGCCTAGGAAGTAGGAGGGACAACTGCCATGTCACCTCAAGGCTGAGACAATGCGCCACAGTGTGCTCAAGAGACTTGCTTGGTTAGTTAAAAACAGACAGAGTTTGTGTCCTGTGCCGATGCATGAAGTCACAAAGCCTTTTCATGTAATTGTCACATCAAACACCAGGTCACCTACTCACTGTGCTTTGTGCAGAAGGGGGAGGTTTCCCACTTTCTTCTCTTTGGGGATTGCACTTAAGGCTCTCCACCTCATATTCTGGTGGAGCATGGCCTCAACTTGGTGATGAAGAGACTTCAGCCACAGAAGAGGCACAGGGAAGTCCCTTCCTGCCTCAGGTCATGCTGGTCCTCTGCCTTGTCCTCCATGCTCCCTGTGGCCATCCCAGCACTTCCAGGGTCCACGGTACCAGCTCTCCTGACCCCCCACAGCCTGCTGACACCTGCATTTCCCCCTGCCCATCTCCTTCCTCATGCATGGGCTGCAAATGTGTGGCATGCTTTGGCCATCAGGAGCAGCACTGGCCCTGCTTTCTACCACCTGCATAGAGCCATCTGCAAAGGAGACTTGAAGCTTAAGCGGATTTCATGTCACACGTTACAGTCTTAAATGCATTTCTATTAGGACTGCCTTGCTCCGAAGGCAAACCTGTTTCTTCCAAACAGGCTGGGCCAGTGGCTTAATTATTATTATATCCTGGAGAACAAAGTGGCTCTCGGCAGTGTGCCTGGAGGCGTCTGCGTGTCTGAGTGTGAGTGTGGGAGATGTGTCTGGCTGGCATTAAGGTCCCTTGGTGGAAAAGACCAGAGGTTCACTGGTACCGAAGGAATTCTGGGACTCATACCTGGGACCATCAAGGAGCTCTTCCTTGGGAATCTGGGCAAAGGGACATCAACCAGACTTGACATTTTAATGAGATGGGTCACTCCTGCTGAATGTGTCAGATTTAGGTAAAAATAGTAGATGCTTATATTTGTTCAATCATTTACTTAGTGCACACAATGATTTTCAGAAAATTGTCAAGATGGAGCCTGTAAAGTTTTCTTTTACTGAAAGAAATTGCTATTTATTTTTGAGAGAGAGAGAGAAAGTGTGAGAGGAGGGGGGTGTGGTCAGAGAGAGAGGGAGATACAGAATCCGAAGACAGGCTCCAGGCTCTGAGCTAGCTGTCAGCACAGAGCCCGATGCGGGGCTCAAACCCACAAACTGTGAGATCATGACCTGAGCCGAAGTTGGAGGCCCAACCAACTGAGCCACCCAGGTGCCCCAGCCAACCTCTGTTTTTATCTGTGAAGTGGAGGGACTCTATCCCTCTCATAGAGGTCTTCTTAGTACTAAATGAGAAAGAAGCAACCAGGATAATAGAAAGCGTGGTCCATGTTTACTGGCTTCCTGGCGAGGTTCTGTGTGGCTTGCGCACCTTATTTCATGCTGTCCTCATACCCTGTGGTCAATCTCAGGACTGCATAGTGTTTATCACATGAAAGGCATAAACCTCTCTCAGCAGCAAATGCTACGTGTTGACATTAGTTTCATAAACACTTGGCATCGAGTTTTTGTTATCACTACCTGTGCATTAGCCATGTTTCCTCCAACAGGCCAGCAAGTCTTAGTTTTTCCAGTGGGTCTCAGCATCTCAGGCATCCCCAGGGATTACTAAACAGCCACTGATTGACAGAAAGGAAGAAAGCTACGCAGACAAATGTCCAGGGAGAATGTGCACTGAAGCTTGATACAGAAGACCTCTTTATGCATTTATCCTGGCGAGTCAGAACGATTGTTGCATTACTGGTCTCCCATTACCAGCTCCACAGTCTTAGAAAAAGAAGGTAATCTTTCAGAGCCACAGTGTCCTTGTTGGTTGGAGGGGACAGAAATACCAAGTAAATAATGGTGTAGGGAGTTTTAATGAGGATGAAGAAAAGCCTCTTTATTAAGGTCCCCCTACAGTATCCGCCATAGATGCCTGGCCACGCTCAAACTGAGTGAATCTGAATTCCTTCTCTCCTGATGGTTAACCACAAAGTAATCTCTCATTCATACTGAACCAAGATGGAGAGGGATGGACTGGAGAGAGAGACTTCCACTCCCTGAGAGACTTCACTTGAAGGGAGACCGTGTTGTGAACGTGTGAGACAGCCTGACCCATCAGCACTGGGAGATGGTCCTTTGGCATCCAGACCACTAGGGGCAGAAGGCAAGGATGGGGTTGGCCACGCACCCGGGGTCTGGTCGGCTCTGAGTAGGAGCCTGGAATTCTAAGAGGTGTGGGAGCTGGTGAACAGTGCTAACAAGACTTTCATTTAGTAAAAGAAAAGGAAATACAGAAAGGGACCCCTGTGTCCTCGTCTGTAAGAGGGGTTGATGCCATAGCTCCCTTCTGCTGCGTTGACCAGGAAGTGAGGGAACGGGGTAATCACGCGGAGCCTCTGGGACAGTGCGGCAAGTGGCCGTCTTGTGCCAAGTCCCCGGAAAGCCCCCGCATGCGACCCTCCCACCTTTGGGAAAGAGATCATTACAGCCTCACTTTGCAAATGAAGTTGATGATGGGAAACCAAGGCCAGTCTGTTTTATCACCATTACACGTGTGTAAACCTATCTCTATAATTCAACCACGGGCCCCACGTGAAGGAAGGAGCGTGGCTTTCGTGTCTGCACCCTTCCTAGCACCCACGTGCTCAGCTCCCAGGACACCCTCTTTTGTTTAATGGGCCAAACACGATAATTAAATAAAAGTAAAAAAGCAGCAGCGACAGCGAACACTTAAGGATGCCTTCGCGTGTTTCAGGCTCTGAGCTGGACGCAAGGGTACAAAATTGAATAAGGTAGGTTCTGTGTCATCAAGAAAATCACACTCTAGCAGGCAGAAGTGCTTTGTATTGGTTATGCCTGCTTTGAGTCTCAGGTTTAAAGATCTCTTAACCTTCCATCGATGCAAAAGAAAAAAAGATGTTTACACAGACGTCTGTGTCAGCATTAGTTGATGACGAACATCAGACCTGGCACAGAGAGGCCTTGGTTTCCCGTGTGCCCTTTGCCCTAGAGAAGATACTGGAATAAAACAAACAACAAACTACACTAGTTTGGTTCCAGCTTCTAAATCACCTCTAGATGTGTTTTCTTTGCAGGAATGCTATTTGTTTATAGTGAGACGTATTCATTGTGATCTTATCCAGGCTGACCCGCGGTTGAGTGGTCAGGGCAGCACAATGGATTAATGCTACTGACTTTAAGGACAAATACAAACGAATTTTGCTGTCCTTTTCTTCCTTTAAGGCAGCAAAGAAATAGGCGTAAGGGCCTGTTTCATCCTGAGTCCTTTCTCTTGAGCTTCCCATTGCCCAAGTATTGTTATGGTCAAAGGGACCTGACGTTTGTATAAGTCACGACTCTTCCCTTAGCCCCTGCGTGTGCCACCCTGACGTTCCTCTCAGGGGCCACCCCGAGCAGGTCCACTTTCCAGGAGTGACTTCAACCAGTCTCACATCCAACTAACACGCGCCGATCCGAAGCCTTTTGTAAACAGTCATTGCTTAAATGAAACCTATGTTTCAAGGTTAATGTTTTACTTGCCCCCGAGCCATAGCTATACATTCTAGTTACATCTCATAGCTTCCTAACTGGTGTTTTTCAGAAGCTGTTCACCCCTGCTCTGGTGTGATGACTAGGCTCTTCCATGATAGAACAAAGAATTTTGTAAGGAATACGTTTGGTTCTCAAAATGGGAGCAAGTTGACTACATTTCCTTCCCTAGAACAAAGAGGCAAAAGATTCTGAATTCGGGGAATGACATTCTCCTGCATGGAATCCGCGTTTCAATATTATTTGCTCATGAAACATTAGCTCATTTTCAGATGAATTCACTCTTTGCTCCACATTGTGAGACTAAAATAATAAAATGTTAGTAAATAAAAACTAATTGACAAAGACTCTGAGAATATCACAGCCATCCGATTGTCTTTTTACTTTCAAAGCAGAAAAACAGAGCTCATATTATTTTGTTCCGGTGATGCTATCTTAATTTTCGGGGTGGGGGGGAAGGTTAAATTATTCTGAAGAGCTATGAACCATCTACATATTTATTCTTTTTAAAGGTTCTGTGGTGTGTTAGCATCTGTATTGCCAGAAAACAAAATTTTCTTCAAAGTTATTCTTGGGCAGGCCTGGGACTCAACCCATATGTCTTGGAGTTAGCTGCAGCTCAAGGCTTTAATTTATGTGATTTGTTCCAAACTTGTCTGCCTCGGAATTTGGTTCAGTGAATGTGTGGCGCCACCTATGGGTGGGCCCTAGGAAGTTCACTTTCCTTTATCAAAAGATCATGTGTTTCACATTATTTCACAAGAATTCTGTTTTAGGGGGACCTTCAAGATTTCAGAGTGTATGGCCGAAAAAAAAACAACAACAACATCCTATCTCGGTTAAATTATTTTCCCTACAATAATTGAAAAGGCATTATTCCTCCACCTAAGTTCTTGGGCTGGGTGATTTAACAGAAACAGACAAAGCACTATTTTTTCATCCACTCTCGCCTTCCCTTAAAATATTTCTGTTGGCTTTCCTTTCCAAGCCATCCCTCATGGAAATCAAATCCATGTCAGCGTACCAGCTCTCAAGAAATGAAGAACACCGTGCCAGCCCAAGAACAAATAATAGTAATAATCGAACACAACGCAGCGAGAATCACGCTCTACTATTTTCTTCCACCATTATGTCCAGATACACACATTTAAAGGCTAAAAATTCCTGTGGGTAGACGCTGGGGGAGAATGTCACAGTACATTATTCTCATGCCATAAATATCTTTAGAAAACTCTTCGAGCTTATGATAGCCTCAGAACCTCGATCTTTCTCCTCAAACCACACTGGCCTTGCTATATTAAGGACTTTTTACTCCCTCACAAACAACGTAACTGGAGGCATCAGGCTGCAGAGAGGCTCGGGGCTTTGTCCCTTGCATGAAAATTAGGGGAAATCAGCAGAAGCAAAAGTGCTACTCGCATTAATATTAAATACCCAATTCATACCTTCCTTTGCATCTTTATGACAAAAATCAGGGCTTGCATGGGAGAGAGAGACCACTTTTAATATTTCTGTTAATTCAGCTGCCCAGATGATAGCTCTTCTTCCTTTTATAATCTTTGGTGCAACAAAGAGCGGTTGGGCGGCTATTGATGGTGGAACGCAGCAGTCAACTACCTTGTAAATTAGAAGCTGTGGTTGTAAAACCGGATTTGTATATCACTGGGAGTGGGGAGTGTGTCTGCCTTGTAAATTTAATTAAACAGCAGGTGCAAAAATCAGGTCATATGGCTTTGATGTGCCCCGTGTGAGGGTGACAACTAGACAATGATTCTAATATGAAGAAATTTGCATACATTTGCATTGGAGAGCAGAGAGAGCACGTAGCTCTCACTCACTTTCATATTTCATTTCTAGGAAGTTGAATAAGATTTGAATGAACGGTTTCTATTTAGACATTGCAGAAAAACACAAGGAAGGTTTTGGCACTGAAACAGATCGCGTGGACTGCAGGCTAAGATCTCCTGATGCACACTTAAAAACGCCAGTGCCCTTCCTGAAAAATGGAGCAGGCAGAGAAATGGGAGAAAACAGACAGTGCAGAGAATAGGGAATATATATATATATTTTTTTTCTTTCTTTCTTTCTTTCTTTCTTTCTTTCTTTCTTTCTTTCTTTCTTTCTGTCTGTCTTTCTTTCTTTCTTTCTTTCTTTCTTTCTTTCTTTCTTTCTTTCTTTCTTTCTTTCTATGTTCACAGATAATGAAACACTGGTTGAAATCTTCCCTGTTGAGATCAGCCCAGGAGGTGTCTCCCTGATCTCTTTGCTCTCACCATCAGTGCTATACATTCTGGAACAGCAAAGAATGGAGGGAAGACTTTTCATATAGAGCAATTAGCATTTTACATTTTTTTTTTAAATAGTGTATTTTCCTGCCTTACTGGGAAGACCATATCTTTGATAACAGCAAACCAGAATGTTTAGTGTAAACACCATCTTTCCCCTCCCTGGGACTGCACGCCCAGGTATTAGAACAGCGTAAACAGGAACTCCCTGCCAGAAGCCGGCATCATCTCCGAGGTGGCATGTGCAAAGCCTGCAGGGGACCCAGGCGCACCAGCCAGCTCGAGCAGAGAGGTTCAGGAGAACTCACCTGTGAGAACCTGAGGCCCCGCACAGCCCTCTTGTGTCGGTTACAGTCAAACCTCCTTCCACGGTTCCCTGGTCCTCACCAAGAACTCTTCCAGCTCGGTGCCCACATCCATGCCGCATCTTGGCCTACGGAGCTTCTGGCTGTCAGGATGCACTGGGCTGATTCCCACCTCCCCAGGCCCCTCATCTCCGAGTGAGGCTGATGTCATCCCAGGCACAGCACTTCTGTGTGTTCAACCAGCAGTCCTACTCATTTTAGTGAAAATTTTAAGATACGATGTCAGGAAAACAAAGAGGGAACTTTGGATTTCCAGCAAATTTATTCTGGCTATTATCTATAGAAACCAAATCCTGCCATACTGTATTTTGGATACTTCAGACCAGTCGGCTTTTATTGCACAATTTTTTTTACTTGTGACATGATAGAATTTATTCTTGGTTCTAATTAACTTGCTAGAAATAGTGTGGTGAAATATCTTACAATATTACATGCAGGAAGTCACTTGCTCTTATCTTTAAGTACATTTTTCTAGACACTGTCCAAACTGCATTCTACTTGCTTATTGTGTTCATCTTCCCCGTTGGCTTGCAAACTCCATGTAGGCAAGAACAGCTTTATTTTGTTACCTGTGTTTTCAGTATTTACTCCAGTGTCTGGCATATGGTAGTGATGAGATTTGGGGAGGGCTGGTGGGGTTCATGGGGTTCAGAGCTGATGGCCAAGAAATAATTCTTGAAGACATCTTTGATGCAAAAAGGTGATTGTAGTAAAGCATGGGTACAGGACAGAAAGAGCTGCAATGGGTTGTGAAGAGTGGCTCTCGTTATATACTCTGGGGCTGGGGGAGGTAAACCCAAAAGGGAAGTTTCCAAGGAGATTTTCATATGCTGGAGACTCACAGATCACTGGAGGCCTAGCTCTGGTCAGGCTAAGATTGTTTTTCCCTCTAGCAAAGCATTAACATTAAGACAATAAAGAGTTCCTGACTTTGGCTTTGATAAGATTGCCTTTTTTTTTTTTTTTTTTTTGTAATTGTACTAATATATTTGTGAACTGGTAGAGACTCTTATCAGTTTACCCATTTTGGGTCTTTTTTTTTTTTTTTTTGTCCTTTCTTGTTTTGTAGTAGCTAGGAGTGTCGAAGGAATATCATACATATCCCGCCTGGGGCGTGTGTGGTGAGCTGGTTTGTACTTTGCCCTCAGCTTGCCTTATGCTCCCTCATCAGTAGGAGTTGATAAATGGGGATGACTAAGTGAAAGAGTGAAAAAAATTAATGAAGGACAAGAATAGACTAGCCTGTGGGTATATGGCATGCACTAGGTGCTAAGAAAAGAACACCAAGGAAGTGCACATGGAACAGGCTGGTGGGAAGTATGTGGTCTGCTAGGATTGAGCAAACATGTGCCCAGGCACATGATTCTGGAGCCCAGTGTCTGTGGAGGAAAGACACTCCCATCACAAGAGGCAGTGCAGATCACCATGACCATTGGGTAATATTTGCAGTGGTAGTTGTGTTGAAGGATGTGAAAGGACATAACCTACTTGCAGTTCAGCTTGCTATTGTCAACCAAGTTCCTAGGGTTGGGAGAGAGACCAGATAGATGTGGGTCATTCCAATTTCAATGTGGATCATTTGGATTTGATGGATCCTCCCTACAGGACACATCCTTGACCAAAGCAAGTGGATTGAACTGAAGTATGCACTTCCTGGAGTCATTTGTTGTCTACCTGTACTAGAAAATCATGGGTACCTTGATGGAAGAATACATCTTCTCAATGTCTACCACAGTGCATGGCACAGAACCCATGCATAGTGGTCATGGAAGGCACTAGAATCCAACTGAGATACCAAGGGCTGAGACACTCCTTCCTGATGCGAGTGACCCAGTATGGACGCACAAGAGAATTCCCTCAGAGCCAGGCCAACCTTTCTTCTCAGAATCGGGCAATGTGCTCATGCCTCATGGTCTGACCTTCTCTGAAGAGCATCTCCTTCATGGATCACTGTCGTCCATGGTCCCAATCGTCCCCCCCATATCTCCATCACTGGACTATTGTCATATTTGTTATCCTCTCTACTTCATTGCAACGCCCTCAAGAACAGGTCAGAACATCATGTGTCTGTCACCTCAGCACCTCGAGAGATATCCAACCCATGTTAAATGCTTCATAAGCATTGGTAGAATTGCCTAAATAAATGGAAAGTGAGGGACTCAATAAGCAAACATCTCATTTTGCTTTGCTCTTCTGTAGGGATCCTTAAGAAAGACATGATCAGGATTTCTCACCTGGTGCACAGTGTAGCTCAGTGAATTGCACGGGGGTCAACTCACTGACCCCTGTGGCCTTCAAAGAGGCCAGACAGGGTCTGAGTTGGTGAAAACCCAAGCTGCGGCCTCCACCATGAGCAACTTCCTCCTTTCCTTGCAGAAGGCTGGACACATATTATTTTCCGAGTCTACCCTGACATGGATGGGCTTAAATTTTGCGAGGTTTCTCTCAAAGTAAACTCTAAGAGAATGACATTACTTGTGAACTCGTCCTGGAAGGCAGCTTCCCCAACTGTTTCATCCATACCAGAGCCTTTGATTTATTATTTATTATAACTGTAGCCTGGCTTCCTCCCTGGCTCCTATCTCTCCAGTAGTGAACCTATCTCTAGAGAAACAACTCACATCTTTACATGAAGAAGAAAAACAGGGATCTAAAACCTTTAAGATCTTGGCCTAGAGGGGTGCCTGGGTGGCTCAATTGGTTAAGCATCCATCTTTGGCTCAGGTCGTGATCTCACAGCTTGTGAGTTTGAGCACTGCGTCAGGCTCTGTGCTGACAGCTCGGAGTCTGGACCCTGCTTCGGATTCTGTGTCTCCCTCTTTCTGCCCTTCCCCCATTCACAATCTGTCTCTCTCTGCCTCTCAAAAATAAACATAATTTTAGAAAAGTAAAAACCACATATTAAAAAAAAAAAGACTTTGGTTTAGAAAGCAGCTGTCTGAAGAACCTAAACCCGATTTCTGAATTTAATGCGAACACAAAGCACATATACTGAACTGCCGTCACACAGAAATAATTGTAGACAGCCTATATTGTACAAGGTTACAAGGTTACCATTCTTCTTGAGGGATGACTTTCCACCCCATTGACAACAATAAAATTATCTAAAGGTAAAATAACCTTTTACTTTTCACAGTATTCCAAATCCTGACAACACTGCATAATTCAGAAAGCCAGCCGATGAGACGGCTTTGAGTTAAAATCTCCTCACCTCTCAGGTAGAGAAAATTGTGTGGAAGTGTCCAGGAGAGCTCCATACAGACTTTCCCCAAATGTGCACGGACAGTATTGTGCCTGGTAAACAGTAGGGGCTGTGCGGGAGGGTATGAGTGAATGAATGAATTTATAGCTTCCGAGTCTCAACACATCTCTCATCTCCTTTGCGCTGGTGGGTGAGTTCCCTTGACCTTCATTTCAAAGATGGTGTAATTGAATCCAATCTGAGCTTTTCGTCAACACTTCCTCAATCCTGTCTTAAGGGCCAGCCTACCCAATTACAGCAGGCCACCTGATGCTTGCTGGGGCTCTCGGGAGGCTCCTGACATCTGGAAAGCACTTGAAAGTGCATGCACGTGGGCCTCTCCGGTGTGACCGAAGAGAAAACATGTATTGTGCATCACCCACGTTGATGATAGCTGCAAAATTTCTCAGCGGAGGCTCAGACAATGATGAGAGTCTTTAGTGGGGCAGGTCCTAATGAGCTGAAAGTCAGCGCATTTCTAGAAGAAAGAGATTTTGAAGAGTCTGATGCCCTAAGGAATTCTGCTAGTCTTGCAACACTAACAGTACCCTCAGGCTTTACTCGCAAAAGCTTGCTCTGACAGCCAGGTTTTCAGGACCAGTCATATCCGGCTGCCGTGCTCACTTTCTGTCTTCCTTGTCCTCTGCTTCTAACCAGCTGATAAAATAGCACACACACTCTGCAGGCTCATTTACTTCAAGATGACAATTATCCTTATTGCTTCCCAGAGTCCTGTGGTTTGGGGAGCTAGCTTGTTTTCCCCTTTTCCCCCCAATGATTTTTAACATGTCTCTTCTAGGCGAACAGCTACACAGATATCTTGAGGACCCCCTCTGCCGACCCTGCAATGCCGTGACACACAGCTCCACCTTCTCAAACTTCCTTTGCTATTTTGAGACCTTTAAAATCAAAACTAAACTGTGCAGTCTTTCCTTACAACTATATTATTCAGATGTGGTTTTTTTGGTTTTTTTTTTGTTTTTTTTGTTTTTTTTTTAAATATTTTATTTATTTCTAGGAGAGAGAGAGACAGCGTGAGCAGGGGAGGGCCAGAGAGAGAGGGAGTCACAGACTGAAACAGGCTCCAGGCTCTGAGCCGGCAGTCAGCACAGAGCCCGACGCGGGGCTCGAACCCGCGAACCGCGAGATCATGACCCGAGCGAAAGTCGGACGCTTAACCGACTAAGCCACCCAGGCGCCCCTATTATTCAGATGTTTTTAAATGACATTTTAACACCAGCTTACTTTACAGTCAATCGTCTTGCTCAACATGACAGGCAGGTGGGGCGGCAGAGCTAATAGGTGATTATGGACGGGAGGGACACATGTTTGCGGGAACAGGAGGGGATCCCAATGCTGGCCCCTCATGGGGTCCAGGTCCTAGACACACCCCTGCACGCAGGTGCCTGGCTGCCTTCTCCCCTCTGACTTGCTGTCTCCGCCCTCCGTGTATCTAAAAGTCATCTACTCGCATGTAGGTACAGCACAGCCAGGTGATCGGTTTCCTCATTTCCTACTGGCTCCACAAACCACTTCGTAAACCTGTTTCATTTTAAGGCTTACTTACGAGCAAAATAACAGAATGTTACAAACCAGCCAATGGGGGAAATCTGACATTTCTGCAGTCTTATTTTCAAGTCCTGTTCCCTCCTTTGTTTCTAACACAAGCGTGGACGGGGCAGGATAGAACTTCTGTCTTCTTCAGGTCCCTACGTCTCCTAGAGACTGGAAGATGCCAATGAAATGAGAATGATTTTTGGTCAAAATGGGAAATTTGCTTTACTAAATATAAGTAGCCCCAGCTCATAAAGGATCAGGGCTGGTCACGGCTGAGGGGTCCTGCACATGCACTTATAATGAGATTATTTATTTATGCCACAGCCATCATTTCTAGATGCCACTGCTATGGAAGACTTTTAGTGGCAAACATCATACCTGTGTTTGCCTGCTGGTACTGCTATTTAGGAAAAGACAATGTTCAAGGGTTATAAATAAAATAGGCAAAATAATGTTCAGAATTTATCTTAAATTGAGTTTCCCCCAATGCAGACTCTGAGACAGTGTGAGTTCAAGGAGTTTATTTTAAAGGTGATCCTGGGAAGTACCAGTAAAAACACGAGAAAGGGAGATAGGCTAGGGAGGGAGCCTAGAAAATAGAAAGGTACATGTCATCCTTCTCAACCAAGTTGAAAAGCAAAGTGACTTCTAGTACCAATGAGACAATAATGAAGTTAGTTAGGGAAAGTGTATTTGGCTCTTGTCACAGACTATTGAAGTGTCCTACTGTGACGCCTGGGGGGCTCAGTTAATTGAACATCCACCTCTTGATTTCAGCTCAGGTCATGATCTTGTGGTTCACGAAATCAAGCCCTGTGTCAGGCTCTGTGTTGACAGCATGGAGCCTGCTTGGGATTCTCTCTGCCTCCCCCTCTCTCTGTGCCCCCCAACCCTGCATCAAAAATAAATAAATAAACATTTTTTCTAAGTGTCCCATAAATTGTAACATCTTCAACTCATCTCCAAGACTGCTCTCAAAACCCATCAAGGGCAATTTCCTTCAAATGTGTCCCAGTGTACTTTCTCTCTCTTTCTTCTTTCCTCCTTTTCTCCCTTCCTTCCTATGGATGTCAGAGAGTCATACTTTGAAATGTGAATGCCACAGTATACTAATCCTATATGCTGAATCTTATAAAACTGTCCAATACTGAATTTTTCTATGATTTTGGTTGACTTTGTTTTCGGTTCATTACTGACCATTTCTTGATTATCACGGTTAATGTTTCCTGAGTACGTATTATTCTAAACCTTCTTAATGGATAATTGATGCCGATAGCAGTCTATGAGATAGAGATCACCATCATTCTTATAAGTGAGGAACTAGGCAAAAAGTCAAGAGCAGCCTGTGCTCACAGAGCGACTATGTGGCAGGGGTGGGGTCAAACTCAGGAAGTATAAACCCCCAGTCTGCTCTTCACATCTTTTCTCTCTTGTTCCTAACTGATGACTCAGCATCCTCATGACCATTAGGCATCTCAGTGTGCAGTAGACAGGAGGACTTTGAAGCATGTTTATTTGTTTCCATGCACCAAGTGGCTTCAGACAATTGCACTTTGTTTTTTGGTGTCAGTTTTCTCTGTCCCTCTTTGCCTCCCTGTTGAGATTCAGTGGGCCCCCTCCTTAAGGAGCTACTACTGAGAAAGCCCCAATTAGTAGAATGTTGTGTTAGATACATAGTCCCAATGCCATTTCACTAATAGTAACAAGCATGGTATTTGTATTAACCGTAGACAGATCCTCTTAAGACATTTGCATGTATTGGAACTTCCATGTTCACATCCAGTCTTCAGTGGTAGAGTGAGGACCACAGTCTGACATCCAAAAAGTGTCTAAATAGCAAAGGGCAACACTGTATGACAATAGTTTTCATGAAAGTTTAATGGGAGACAAGATCCAAACTTAATGAGTAAAATAAAGAAAATTGAGGAGGGGCACCTTCATGTCTCAGTCAGTTGAGCGTCCAACTCTTGATTTCAGCTCAGGTCATGATTCTGGGGTTGTGGGATGAAGATCCATGTCAGGCCCTGTGCTGGGTGTGGAACCTGCTTAAGATTCTCTTTCCCCCCTCTGCCCCTCTCCCCACCTTGCACTCTCTTTCTCTCTCTCTCTCTCTGTGTCTTGAAAGAAAGAAAGAAAGAAAGAAAGAAAGAAAGAAAGAAAGAAAGAAGGAAGGAAGGAAGGAAGGAAGGAAGGAAGGAAGGAAGGAAGGAAGGAAGGAAGGAAGGAAGGAAGGAAGGAAGGCAAGAAAGAGAGAAAACTGAGGAAATCTATATGCTATGTAAGACCATGCACTTGCTCCCTCTCATTCACGGTTGTATCCACAGTGTTTAGAGTAGGGCCTGGCTCCTATTATGAATTCAAGTAATATTTTTTTTATTAAATTGTTTGAGCACTGTATTAGATCTATAGAAAACTTTGAAACAAGCACAGGGATTCCTGTATATTTCACTCCCAGTTTCCCATTATTAACATCTTACATTACCACAGTGTATTTGCTAATTCATTAATTACTGAATTTTCTTCAACATTGATACACTATTATTAACTAAAGTCCATATTATTAACCAAAGTCAGATTTTCTTATGTTTTATGTTCCAGAATCCCACATAGGAGATCACATGACATTTAGTTGTAATTTCTTCCTCAGTTCTTGGCTATAACTATTTCTCACACATTTCTTGTTATCAATAACTTCAACAAGCACCAGTAGAGTATTTTGAAGAACGTTCCTTAACTGGGAATTTTCTGATTTTTCTCTTTATTTGACTGGAATTATGTTCTGGGAGGAGGAAAAGCACATATTTATCCCATTGTATAAAGGGTAAATTCTAGCAACATGACTTGTCATTGTTGATGTTGACCTGAATCACATGGCTGAGGTAGTGATTGTCATTTGTCCTCTGTAGAATTAATCACTTTCCCTATCCAACTCTCCTCTTTGGAAGGAAGTTATTCTGAGAAAGCTCACACATAAGGCGTGAGGGGCTGTGCTCCATCCCCTTGGGAGTGAAATAGCTACATAAATTATTGGGAATTCTTCCACGTGGGAGATTGGTCTTTTCTCTCTCATATTTTTATTAATTCGATTTTTTATTTATGTAAGTAAAAATTCTATGAGTATATATTGTACACATTGTTTTATAAAACAACACTAATTTATACATTCTATTACACAAATTTTTCCAGTTTTAGTCATTAGGAGCTCTTTTCTTTGGCTGCTGTATCCCTTTCAGATACACCCATCCCTATGAAGTTTTGTTTCATTTTGTATTATTTCAGCCCTTTCTTATTTTCTTATAAAGGCTCCAAGCTCATCTTAAATATTTTCTGTCCCAGCCCTAGAATCAGACAATTTCTCAAGGGGTCCGGAATCCTTTCATTGGAGAATGAACAATATCAGAAAACAAGCCTGGGCACCAGATGTGCTTGTTAGTGTTGCACCATCATTGCTTAAGATCATCTTAATTAATAGACCAAGAAAAAGTATGTGTATACCAGCCCATGTGCATTCCTGTATCTATAAATAGTTCTATATAAGCCATCTATATCTCTAAGCAGTATTTTTTACTAAGGCTATAGGAAAATTGTAAAACTGAACCAGTAAAGAGTGAGGGTGGGGAGGGAGAGAGAAGCCACTCAAATTCTACCAGATAAGGTGAACCTCTAAAGCTCAAATGCAAAGCATGAGGCATGAGAAAATGCTGCTAATGTTGTCAGACACACAGAGCCCAGAGAAGTCCGTGGAATGGCAGGTTATACCCTCCACTGTAGCAGAATGCACAGTGTCTGTTAAAAGCTGGCACGGATCTGGATATTTTAGCAGAGCCAAGACATACCAGGGCCATGAAGTCACTGGTCTGCTGAACTCAATTTAGTGAATTCTTTATGTGTATGTAAGTTGTGGCCTTTATATTTCAAAGCAGATGTGCAAGAAGTGGAAAAATTCCTAAAGGGAGCACTTGCGGGGCAACGTAGACACAAAACTTGGAGGAATAACCACACCTTAGACAATTCCTCACACCCAGAGAAGAAACATGGTGCAGAAAAGTAGAGCGAATCTCGTCCAGGGACAAGACCAGCCAGGCCCAGCCCACCCTACGTTCCAGGTGAGCTGGCCCACTGTCTCCATTCCTCCCTTACTCTCTGTAATCTCTCATTCAGGGGAAAAGGCCCCCTTGGAAACGGACCCCATATAGCAGACTGCCTAATAGGAGTTGAAGAGCAAATCAAAACTACCACAGGCAGCGCCAATGGCTTCCAACATGCAAGAAGACGTCTAGAAAATATGAGGAAAACCAGTCTGTGTTCAGAGTATGGAGAGAATTGTAGAATAACGTGTAACCATCCAGTCAACCTTGTGGCCATTTTGCAGGTAAGAACATCCCAAGGTTACATCAAAAGAAAGCAAAAAGTGCACCTTTGAAGAAGGCAGTAGTTTAAAAGGAAGCATGTCTCTGTCTATAAAACGGGTATTTGTAAGGAAAAATACTCAGAGAAAACCTACTAGTGCTTGAAGAGGTAAACAGCACCACCTCCATGAAATTGGTGTATACACAGCAAGCAGCCTCAAAGTCATCAATTGTGGAGATGACCGTGACCTGCATTTCCTAGAGTGCTTGAGAGGCAGAAGCAACAGGGATATCATCCCCTCGTGGTCTGTTAAACCCTGAGACTCTAGGAAACATAAGAAGCACACAGGTGGGGATATTAGGGAAAGATAAAATAAATACCCAGTTTCTGGCATAAATGGGGAAACGAGTTTAGGAACATCTCATTTGGCTTTTCCTATATACTATCAAAGCTCCCCTTCATTTGAAAACTTCAGCCTTCATTACTCGAGGACTCTTCCTGAAACCTGGAAGTGACAACTTCTTTGATAGATGTGTCCCCTTTCACATAATATTTTAAAATATGAAGAGTGATGAGCATTATGCAACTGAGACACAATGTTCTCGGAACCAACTAGAAACACTGAACCCTGCAGTCCTCCAAATCAGCTACAAGGACACATCTGATTGATGTCATAGCAGAAGCCCCTAACCAGACCTCTCATCACAGTGGCGTCCCTGGAAGAAACCCCACATGAAATCACAGCCTTCATTTTACAGAGCCTCACTCAGGGGTCCTTTCCCATTTGACAACAGCTGAGACAAAGGTGGTCCAAGCTTCTGTGCCAAGGGATGAGTTGCAGAGCTGGGAGTCAGGGAAATATATTTGCTGATCACAAGCAGTATCCCATTTCATGCCTTATGCATATTATTTCCCTAATCTTTACTACAACCTTGCATTTTACAGGTGAGGAAACAGAGACTTGGAGAAGTCCATATGGTCAAGTGGAAACTCTGCTCCAAGTCGCTCTTATCCCCAAATTCATGCTCTTTGCTTGTCACTACGTTGGCTCCCAAGTGACTCTTTTCTCTGCCAGTTTGATTTTTAGTTTCTCTGAAGGAAAGGAAGTCCCAAGCAGGAGACAGCTCATGCAGTGAAGAGAGAACCATGTGGGACTCAGACAATCCTGATTCTATTCCATCTCCGCTATGACCTTTGGCCCGCCTTCTAAAGTTTCCATCTTCATTTTCTCATCCACCCAAAATGGAGGAAAAAGTAAACCTCCTCCATTCTCTGAAGAGTCATTGGATGCATAAATAAGTGCAAGTTAGCATTAATCCTCCTAAAATCATATTAACCTTTTTTCCCCTGCAAACAAGAAGCCGAGGGGGAAAAGAGTGCACTTGGGTTTCTACTTCAATTTCTATTTAAAATGTTGCAGAATCCACGTGTTTGTCCATTCTTGTCTCACTTTCCATCTCTGAACAACAGTGTGTTCTAAACCCCAGCCTCCCCTCGTAGCCGAAACCAGCTGCTGATTCTGGCATCAACACTCCTTTTAAACAGACTATGGTAAAGTCTGAAACAGATGCTGAGTTCTAGCTCATATGGAAGAAGGGCCTGTCACTCAGTGTTTAGCTCTCTAATGTTGCACTTATTGATAATAAGCTGGAACCTGTCATCTGGGTCTATGGCCCTTTGATGGTTCAGGTAAACCGGCCCCAAAACCCCACTTTCAAAGCCTGGAGACTCCTCACCCGCACTTCCTGCATGAGGGGTCTTTGTCAGGACCCCCCCCCCAACACCTGGGTATCCTATAGAGAAATCACACTTAGCTGTGCTGTCTTCTACCCTCTCCCTTGACCCCTTTTCTGTTGCCTCTTGCTTCTCACTGACCCCTCCTCAGTAGGGCAACATTTCTTCTTGGCCACATTCTTGGTAACTCACTGGTCAAGCCATGTGGTTTATCAAAACATGTCTTCCAACAACACTTGTGTTCTTCCTAAGAGGAAATCTACCAAGGAAAATTCATCTTGAGAAGAGCCGTGGGGAAATAAATCCATCCTGTAGGAGATTCAGAGATGATAAAAGATGGGTCTCAATAACTTTCCTAGGTTTTCATATTATCACCAACATAAAATGCCACTGGTGTCATGTAATCCCCACCCATGCATCTGTAATGGCCCCTCTTCTGCCCAGTGCATCAGTCAGGGTCCTGCCTGGACACTCCTGGTCTTCTCAGAGTGGGTCATTTGATAATGATTATTTACAAAGTTGTGTGTGATGACACAGAGCCAGCAACAGTGAAAATTGTTAGGATCCTTAAATCTTAAGGGATAAGTGGGAGTAATGGATTCTAGAACCCAAAAGGCTGCATAGAAATTGCTGTGGCACTCAGCAGGGGCGCTTTGCCAACCCACACAATCTGGGTAGCTACAGAGGCTAGGGGTAAATAAATATGGAACAACCTCTCCTTCTCCAGCCTGATTTCCCACCAGCACCTCCCACTGGACACTCTAGCTAGGGTCCACCCCTGTAAGTGGCCCTATGAATCAGAAGGGGTCAGTGGAGATCCTAAACAAGTGTGAAGGCCAGTTTCTGGTTGAGAACAAATCCTTCATCTCTGCCCCCACATCTGATGCTTCCCACACTTTTCCCTTCCAGTGAGTCATCTCTCTGTGCTCAGTGCCCCCTTATCCCAAGTTCAGCAAAAGTCCAAGCTCTGTGAATGGCCTTGTTTGCTGCAGTTAAGATATTGTTCAGCAGAAGCTGAGAGGGATACTCACAAGGTCAGCTGTACACAAAATACAAGATACTTTTCTTGTACTTGCTGATGAGCACAAAGCTAAGTTCCAGTAAGGACTGGGTGACTTGTGAACGTCTTGGCTTGCTCTCCTGTTTCTTGTCTGCCCACATTGGTTACATCCTAGACTGAGCCATCATATGTTTAGAATGTCATTTGCAAAAAACCTATATCAACGTCATTTTCTAAAAAGAAGAAAGAACATGGATTGTGTCACCCCCATAAATTCAACAATTATTTTTCATCCTTTTACCCCTGATGTTTTATTTTTTCAGTTCTTTCCATTGATTTCCTCAATACTTACAGAAGAAGTCTGAACAATTAATAGCCAAAGCCCAACATAATCCAGCCAAACTACTAAGGTCTTCTATCCCCATTCATAAATTCCCTATCCCTGCAAAAATGGTTAGCTCCTGTCTTGTCTACATACTCCCTTATCTACTCAGTTCTTACTCCCTCCCATGTCCATGCCAGATCTCTCATTCTTCACGGACTCTCCAAGACCACAACTCAGACTCGCAACACTTTTTCCCCTGGGAAGATTGCCTTGTGCTGATGCCTGTTATTTTGATGGCAAATATTATCACCAAACACTAACTGGACTTGAAACTGTGCCAAACACAGTAACACACACCCTTCATGCCCTGTGCCATTTGAGGTTCATAACATAACATGAGGTCAGTACTACTGTTGTTTGTTTCTAAATTAAACACATACACAAAGAATAAGTTAATGAGTTCCCAGAGAACTCATGAGAACCAGGTTCCATGAGAACCAGGACTCAAGCCCACATCTTGTCTTACTTGCATCCATTATTATCTACTTCATCTCATCTCCAACCAGTCATAGCACATAGTTTCTCCAACACCTTAGCACATGCTTTTCTCCTGCTTAGTCCATTCTTACTCATCCTTCAATCCTTAGTCCAGAGCCTGGAAAACTACCGCCCTTCTATGTCCACACATATTTGCTCACATGGAACCCTGTTCTAGCTCATTCCATAGCCCTGATCATTCTTTACTCTGTGTGTGTTCTCCACTCACGTAGTCAGTTTTCTATGGGCAATAGAGTTTTTCCTCTTCATTTGACAAGATTTCTCCTCATTGGCAGAATATACAAGACTTTGAAAGGTTCTAGTGTTTCTACATGTACCTAATGACCCAGCCTCAAAATGTTGGTTTTCCATTTCACTGATTCTGGTCTGGACTGAATAGTTTGCACCTGAAGAGCAAACATCTGCTAGGGGATGCAAGAACTGTTTCTCCAGATTGAAACCCACAAGCCACAAGCCACAAGCCATCTGAGATTCCTTTGCCTGCGGAGGGCTGGGCTTCTACTGACACAGTTATGGTTCTTGCTGGGGCAGTGGGCGGTGGATTCTATGAGGAAGGGGAGAGACTCCTGAACAGTGGGGAACTCAGTGACAATGAAGACTGGTTGGGGACCCCAACCATGGATAAAGCATGTGCAAAGTTCCTGCAATATCCATCCACAGAATCATAGGATGGGTGTGAGGACATGGGTCCCTACCTGGAAGAACACTACTAAGTGCTGTCCAAGTGTGAGAGGAGGCTGGAAAGCAAGAGAAAATCCGTAGCCTCAGGAACCCAAGTAGAATCAAGTACTGCGGCCTCGACTTGGATTTCTTTGCTCCATAGTATGATTTTTTAAGCTTCTATTTAATGCCTTTTTCTCAGCTTGCACCTCTGTGTATCAGGTGAACTGGAAGGAGGGAAAAGGTCAGACTAAAGTGTGTTGGGGGTCAGGGGAGGGTTATGGATGGAAGGACAGGGGTAGGAAATGTAAAAGGGTTTTATCTACCACTCACACCACCTGGGATAAAAATTAATATATGACAATGTCTCTACCTTTATATTTTTAAGGAAAATGGAAGCAGCTCTTTCTGTGTGTGTGTGTGTGTGTGTGTGTGTGTGTGTGTTTACCCAAACCAAAAAAATACAGTTTAAAATGTTTTTTCCCTAAAATCCTGGGCACTTTTTGTTTATTTGTCTATGCAACCTGTGCTGAGACACATTGAGGAAATCTTCCATCTCTGAAAGGGCTCCGTGGGGAGAAATGGAAGTGGAGCATAATGCAGCTGAGTTTAACCACACTAGAACTATGGTGTTTCATCTTTTGTCTTACGATTTTCTTTCTTCTAAGATTTTTAGAGAAAAAATAGTCAGAATTCCTCATTGCATGTACAACCATATACACAACTGAATATAGAATGTCTACTCCTTAGCCCTAAGAATATTCCAAGAAATGCATTCATTTTCTACTCTGACCTAACTTTGGATGGATTCTTTAGATTATGAGGGGGGAGAAAAGTGCCCCAATGAAAGGACCGGTTTCCTGTGACCCAAATGAATATGACCCAGTATGTTTCATGTCTGGGAGCCCCAGTTTTGTAATGTCTATTTATTTGAGAAAGAGGGAGCACATGTGCACACAAGTAAAAGAGGGACAGAGAGAGAGAGAGAGAGAGAGAGGGAGAGAGAGAGAGAGAGAGGGAGAGAATCCCAAGCAAGTTCTGCACTATCAGCACAGAGCCCAGTGCAGGGTTTCAACTCACAAACCATGAGATCATGACCAGGAGCCAAAATCAGGAGTCAGATGCTTAACCAACTGAGCTACCCACACACCCTGGGAGCCCCAAATTTTTACTTTTTAGAGCATGGTATTTAATATAAAGCCTAAGGGGAAATCACACTTACAAAGAAGGAGGTTTTATATTCCATAATGCTCAATACAGTATGGCACTCAATTATGCCTATGTGACAGTGCTTTTAAGATTTGCAAAGTGCACAACACACTCAATTGTGTGGGAAGGAATGGCCTGCAATATTCTGCTTTAATATTGAACATGAAAAGAAAGACCCTTTAACTTTCTCCAATTATTGCTGAAAAGTATCCGCAGGTAGCCAGACCTGGTTGAAATTGTGACAGCATACACTTGAATAAATTAACTCACCTTTCCAGGTATTTGTCATAATCTATAAAATGGGAACAATAAAGCCAAACTCAAAGAGAACTGATGAGAATCCAGTCACTATTATAATAGATGACATTCATCTGTTGCCACATACAACATGTTTTCCCATGGCTGTCATTGACATCCTGTGTGTGGCACATAGGACAATCATTCATTTCCTTTCTTTGTTTGGAGTGCCTTGAATTTTGTGGTGAATGGGATGGTTTTCATCCCAACCGCTGCTGGTACACTCCTCAGTTGTGCAAAGGCTGGGAAGCTAAAAACTTTATTTCCATGGCTTCCTTACACCAGGATATAGGCCGTAGTTCACAGCCCACTGTAATTCACTTTCTGCTGATTGGATGCTGCTGTGGGTGGCTAGAAGGCAGATGTGTCACGGGACATTTTTGCAGGTTGTTCTGTGTTCGGTCTCAGGATCACAGGGGTTGAGAGTCTGTTTCGGGGGTGCTGGTAACGTGGGTTTGCCATTGCAGTCCCAGGACTGAAGCTATGCTTTTTAACTTGACAGAATCAGCTGTCCTTCGAGAACGATATCAAGGCTGAAGGAAGACGTAGTTATGGTAACAGCTGGTTTTGAGGGGATGCTTACAAAATGGATGATAAAATGCTTTGAAGCAGGAATTGACCGTATATGGGACTGATCAGTCTGAATAAATGGAGCTGGAAACTTAGTTGAGTAAAGTTCACACTCTCACTAATTCAACTAGCAATTTGTTCACTCACAAAACTTTTGCTGCCCTTCTCCATGCATTTGAGTTCTGCTGGCTGGAGTTCTCACCCAGTATGTTAAAGCTTCCATGAAGGTTGTACCGTTGAGTAGAAGTAAGGTTTGCTGTCTTGGGGTCAATAAGTCAAAGAGGACGATAACTGTGCTGATCCTGGTAATTGATGCTGATTCCTAAGGGAAATAGCACTGGTATTATGGAATGCCAGCAGGCATGAGTGTGTCCAAAATCCAGAAGATTCTCTATGTCCCCTCTCGGAACTCCATGTCCATCTACAAAATAAAGAAATCCTTCTAGCAGGTCATTATAGGCAGGACTACTAAGGGAAGATGATGTGCCTCACCTGACCAGGTGTAGACCCTGACCAGGTAGGGCTAGACAGTGATGGAAGGCCTCAATGTCAAGTATGGCCTCATAAGGAGCTGCAGAAATAAGGACTTTAGTATCCAGCACAGCCACCCATAAGTTTTTGGTTTTCTCATGTACTTACACACACACACACACACACACACACACACACACACACACATTTATAACCACTAAGCACTTTTCTTTTCCTCAATTTCTTTTCCATATTGTTTTTGTAAGGTGTGCTGTGATGGTTAAATTGCTTAGGCTTCAGTTTATAAGATACCATGTCGCAGGGAAAGGCACAATGACTGATGGAAATGTCGGTCGTCCCTATGGGGAAAAGTAAGTTCATTTTAACATGAGCAAAGGACAATTGCATGATGCTCAGTGGGTCACACTGTTAGTGATCTAAGGATTGTGTGGCCATCTGAATTTGGGTAGAAAAAAATACCACGGATATGGAGTTTTAAGGATGGTCAAAACCTAGCATTCAATTCACATGTAGTGTCCTTTCCAATCACCTGTTTGTGCGTCTTCCTGTATTTCACAATTAGAAAGATGAAAAACACATGTCCAGGACTTCCTGGTGGCCAGGGCTCTGGACACGATGAGGCTGTATGACATGGGCAGGGAGAGGGGGAGAAGGGTGGGAGAAGGGGGAAGTCACCTGACTGTGTTTCTCTTGTCACCTCTGGTGAGTGAAACCATCAAGATTTGGAGCTTTTTGCAGCATCTGGGTGGCTCAGTCTGTTGAGCGTCCAACTCTTGATTTTGCTTCAGGTTATGATCTCATGGTTCGTGGGTTTGAGCCCCAAGTCGGGCTCTGCGCTGACAGCATGGAACCTGCTTGGGATTCTCTCCCTGCCCCTCTTCCTCTCCTACTTCTGCTCTCTCTTTCTTTCAAAATTAAAAAAAAAAAAAAATTAAAACCTTAAAAAAATAGAGGCTTTCAGCTGCAGCATTGGACCGTCCGGGGTCTCGCCACAGCTCTATGGGGTAGAGAAGGGTTGAATGAGGGCAGGTTCCCCACTGCTGGGCTGCAGCCATAGCAAAGCTTCCTTGCACCCAGGTGACCAGTGACATCTCCCCAGTGCCCCGTATCCTCGACTGGGGGCAGATCATTCTGAAAGTCATTCTCAGCCTACAGCCATTTTCCCTAGCTTTCTCCTCAATTTTGAAAGAGCCCCTTCCCTTCCGTTTACAACAGCATGTTTCTGCTCCCCACAGCTGAGCCCTGAGGCCAACCCGTGCTCTACTGATGAGGGAAGGAGGTGGGAGCCATCCACACAGAGTTTTTTATTAGTGACATTATTAAAATTGTTGGTGCAGGGTGATAATAAAAAGCAGACTGACTTAAAATTTGTTTTATTATTGTGGTGGGATTCCCCACAATGCACCCTATTGCCTGCACCTGGGACCCTATCCCTTCCCCCCTCCTCCAGCTCACAAAATCTGAACACTCAAATTCTGTCTCTCTCATGGAGAAGGTCTCCAAATCATCTAATGCCACTCAGGTCCCAGCAACTCCTAATTTTCATATGACCTTAATAAATGTGATTATCCAGTTTCCCAGTATTTAATAAATAAGCCGCAGCAACTCGGAAGGGCTGCCTGAGAAGAGACACCAGAGGCAGACGCAGGGCACCACACGGCAGAAACCTAGCTGGAGGAGAGACGCGCTGGATTCGGTCATGTAGATTATGGTCTTCCAATTCTGAATGGCTGGGTGTTCTCGGGCAAAATAGAATCATTTATCACACAGAAGGATACCGAGTGCATGTTTAGATGGGCTACTATTCTAGAACACAAAGACCTTCCCTGACTAGCCTTCCCCCCTAAAAAACCCCTCCCTATTATTCAAACACCTTTACTTATTTTTTTCTTTAGAGTGTTCATCACCATCTGATATAATTGTGTGTGTGTGTGGGGGGGTAATATGTCCCTCCCACTAGAATATTAACTTCTTGCAGTCAGAGATCTTATCTTTAACCTTCCCAATTCCTGGCTAGTAAGAAGCACATTGTATATGCACACTACAGTTTGTTGAATGAAGGAAGCTAAGGATGAGTAAGTCACAATTGCTTCTCACAAAGAGCTGACAGTCTAGAAAAGAAATTAGGCTCATGTAGCAGTGAGGCCAGCACAAGCCGGTGTGGGCCCAGAGCCCCCTGCACCCTATGAAGATCCCTTTAGATGAATCAGCCTGGGATTATCTGTTTTACCAGAAATCAAGATGAGGTGGCGAAAACAAAACAGAAGATCTTTCTCTCTCACGTAATAACCTGAACAGACAGTTGTCCTAGGATGTCCCACAGGTTGCCTAAAAACTCAGATTCCTTCTATTTGGATATGTTCCCATCCACAAGTACATTCATTCAACTTGGGAGACTTGGGATTATCTGGCCAGTGTGTATAGTGGGTACAGGAGGGGCTCCTGCTCGTGGTAATGACAGATTCCAGTGTTGTTGGAGCAGAGTGGTTTGGATACTGTCTTTGCTTCTATTTCATCTGTGATCCTCATGGGTCTAATGTGGAAACGAGGTGACAGCCATTGCTCTGGAGGGCTGTCCTCATTCCTGTGTTCAGATGGGTTAAAGAGAGGCTGGAAGACAGTAGTAACCCCCGTGTACCCTCCTGATGCTTGTATGAGTCTTCCTGTGAAAGCTCAGGACAATTTGCAGTGACCACGAGGCACAGCACTGGCTTTCAAGAGGGTGTAAGTGTGAGTGTGGAGGAGATCGCATAAAGGAGGGCTTAGGATGTCTGTTCAAATTGGCATTGACCCTAGCCCTCTGTCTGCAGCCAGGTCAAGTAAAGTATTAGAGGTCAAGGATCTCAGCATCTTCCCCAGGCTCCACGTGCTCGTGGCCAGCATCGGAACACCAGCCGCCACTCTGGAATGAGAGTCTTGGTACAGTGAACATTTGCCAGGATTGTGGAAATAACATTTACAACAAAATAACCAAGGCCATTGAAACCGTGACTCTGAGCAAAAACTTGGCAGTAGAGAAAAAAGGAAAGTTCGAGAGAGACTTTTGTTGCTCCTGGGTAGGATTCCAGAACTTGTCAAATGTTAACATCGTCCATTTTTGTTTTGCCTCTTTAGGATGGACTCACCATAAACAAAACAAAACCAAACAAAGGCAACATCTTGGCTTTGTCACTAGACCCATGCTCTTGCCTAAGCTGCATTCATAAGGAGGGTGGTCTGTTCCTGGTACGAGCTCATTTACCACGAGCAGAAGGAAATGAGCTCTAGAGCTGCCAAAACCGAGAACCATATCGTTCCTTGATAGAGAGGGGAAAGGCTGCACAAGGGAGCACTGCTTGGCTCCTCACGTCCACCCCAGACCGTGACCAGTTCTCATTTGGTCGGCAGGGAATCTGGGAAGGGTGCTTTATAATTACTTCAGGATTTAAATTGGTTTGGCATATCTTGGAAGCACTGGTGAAGATGAAAGCCTCCTTGAAAGGTAGATGTGAGCCTCCAAACCCAGCACCCCTCAGTATGCAGCAAGCAAGAGCTGCCCAGAGGCGCTACACACAGAACCAGACTAGGAAGCCCTTCTTACCCTGTTTTCCTTTTAATGAGTCTTCCTCTCACAGAAAGCTTTAATTAAGCGGGAGTAAGTTTGTAAGTCTAGATGCATAATAAATTAACAATGAATTCCCCTTCAAAATGGTCTGACAGAGCCATTTATAGTCACCATCTTTTTTCAAAGATTTATTTATTTTTGAGAGAAAGAGTGTAGCGGGGAAGGGGCAGAGAGAGAGAGTGGGACAGAGGATTGAAAGTGGATTCTGTTGGGGTGGCTCAGTTGGTTAAGTGTCCGACTTCAGCTCAGGTCATGATCTCACGGTTCGTGGGTTCAAGCCCTGTGTCGGGCTCTGTGCTGACAGCTAGCTCAGAGCCTGGAGCCTGTTTCAGATTCTGTGTCTCCCTCTCTCTTTGACTCTCCCCTGCTCACGCTGTTTCTCTCTCTCTCTCAGAAATAAATAAAACATTTAAAAAAATGAAAGTGGGCTCTGTGATGACAGCAGCGAACCCGATTGCCGTGCTCAAACTAATGAACTGGGAGATCGTGATCTGAGTTGAAGTCAGATGCTCACCTGACTGAGCCACCCAGGAACCCTTATTAGTCACTATTAAATTATATATGACCATGGCCAGAACTACACAAAGAATATTAACTTACCCATTGACTAGCTTTCCTGACTACCTACTGAAGTTCAGAAACATGATGAAGAAAATCTCTGATTTTGTTTTCAGGTTTTCTTTTTGTTCCCTAAGTGGTATGGATGCCTGTTCTAGCAAAGCAAAGCTATCCAAATACTCAGAGAGGAACCTTGGCCCAAAATCACATTGGGTCAAGTGTTACTTCTTTTTTTTTTTTTTAAACAGTTTATTGTCAAGTTGGTTTCTGTATAACACCCAGTGCTTATCCCCACAAGTGCCACCCTCCATGCCCATCAGTGTTATTTATTGTTAATTGTAGGGAATAGAGGGTAGATGACTATTATAACCCATTAATAAGCCACAGAAAAGGCTGGAAAAAGAATAGAGAAAACACAACAAGCTTTGGACAACCAACTGGTCCACCTTGGGTTGATCACACCTGCTCTCTTGCCCATAAAATGGCAAATATATTCTTCTAATACTCTCAGTCTATAGGCCTTTACTTCAATTTGTTGGCCCCAGATGTGCCAACAGAAAGACAGGTTTTTATCAATGATTAAAACTGTTTTCTGTGGAAGGGGGTTTTTGTGCCTGGATGGCTCAGTTGGTTAAGCATCTGTCTTTAGCTCAGGTCATGATCTTATGATTCCTGAGTTTGATCCCCGCGTCAGGCTCTGTGTCGAACCTGCTTTGGATATTTGTCTCCCTTTGCTTCTCCCCTGCTTGCACTCTCTCAAGAATAAATGCACTTTAAAAAAAATACCTGTTTTTTGTGGTTTCCTTGGGTTGATTGTGTCCATAGGCTATGAGTTCAACACCTTTCCCCTGACCAGCATTTACATTTACACCTTCCCTTCAAGCCAGCCCTCCTCTCAGAATCCTTGTTCTGAGCGTCCACATAGTTGATGATTCTGGTTTCTCTGTGCATCGGGTCAGCACAAATCCGGCTGTTTTAATTGGATATATTTACAGGGCTTCATCCCAGCCTTAGAATGTGAGGCCTGTCATCAGCAATGGGGCCTGCCTGCTGATTAGGTCACAGCTGCTCATTTTCTTGATAGAGGATAAGAGATTGAGTGCTGTTTAGTGCTACGTCTGACAGACATTACAGCTACTATGTGAACTACTCTTCTCTATACCAAGCATGAATCTGAATTTCTTTACCAAATGGCACCATTCTGAACACATTTTGGCATACACGGGTTCTTCCATCTGTCTGGAATGCAGACATGCCTCTGTGCAAGAGGTATTAGAAACAGGAGGGAGAGGGAAGAGAGGGCCCCAGGAGCCCAGGAAGTCTGTCTGTTTTACCTACAGGGCGCTTCCTCAGGACAGAAGCAGGATGGCATCACAGGACAAAAGAACATACACGCCATGTCATCATGCACCTTTATTTGAAATTTCACATTCTATGCATAGGCAGACAGAAAAGGGCTTTATGCCAGGCAGATGTGGCTTCACATCCTACCTCTGCCCCCACAAGCTTTGAGAACTTCAGCTGGTATTTATTCTGTGGACATCAGGGTTTCTTCATAAGAGGCTTGGGGATAATGACACCTGCCAACCACATCAGTGGAGAGTTGACACAGTGAAGCTCTTACATGCTCAGGATAGACCTTCCACAGATCTCTGCCTGCTCGCTGCACCCCCACATTGTAGGTTAGAGTATGCAGGATGGGCTTCATGGAGGAGGTGGTATCATACATTACATACTCACCTAGCAGTTTTTCTTTCTGTGAATTAACTTGAGAGCACAACTCAAAGGCGACAGAAATAATATTGAATTAAATAGGCACTGCTGAGCCCTGCAACTGAAAATGTAACAGCTAGAAATTCAATGAGAAATTAAGATGTCATGCCACCTTTCAGAATCTTCTACTGGAAGAGGTCAAGTTCCTGAAAAACACAGGTGGAAAGTAAGAAAGCATGGAAAACTGTGTCAGTGAGACTGGAGCCCCAGTGAAAAGCAGACATACATGAAACTTGTCAAATTGAGAAGGATATAGAATTTGGGTGGGGTCTTGGGGTGCCTGAGTGGCTCAGTTGGTTGAGTGACTGACTCTTGATTTCAGCTCAAGCTATGATCTCCTGGTTTGTGAGATCAAGCCCTGTGTCATCCATGCTGACTGTGCAGAGCCTGCTTGGAATCCCTCTCCCTTTACCCTGCTCCAGCATGTGCTCTCTTTCTCTCTATCTCTCAAAATAAATACACTTTAAAAAAATAATTTGGGTTGGATCTTATGCTGGAATCTAAACATTTAGAGGAGACTCTAGGGTCAGGCAAAGAGCTCATGGCTTCATATGTAACTCAGTAGCTTCCGTGCTTCTTGCTGAAAAACAAACTTTTAAATCTTTTTGTTCTTTTAGTGTATTTTGCTCCCCAAGGAGTGACTGTGGCTAGTCCAAGCAGCAGGTACAAGGAGAAGCAGAGGCTGGAGGATTCCTTAGTGTCCCTCCAAAGTCAAGTTCTGCAGTGTTGGGTATCACCATGTCAGCCATGTATCTCCATCTCCCTCAGGCTTGTCTTACAGCTGAGACTCCGTGCAGGTGAAAAGAACATGGGGTGCAACTTGTTAGTGAGTGACTTCTTCCAAGCCAGGGGGACTGGCATGGAAAAGGACGAAGAGAAATCAAGAGGAAAACAAGGAACAGACACACTACAGCTGGAAAGTGGCCAAAGCCATCCATCCATTCCTCTGACAGAAACCGGAGAGAACTTGTACATCAGTCATTGATCTGGGAACTGAGGTGCAGTCAAGAAACAGGCAAATCCCTGTCTGCATAGAGCTTCTCTCCTCGTTCAGGCAGGCAGAGAAGAAACACATGGGTATATGAAATATGTGACATGTTTGATCACGGTAGTTGCTACAGGAGAAGCCAGTAGGGGAGACAGCAGGGCAGTGTTAGGAACCCTTGCTGGGAAGGTGGCGGTTAAGGAAAGTCCTCAACAGATGAGAGAGCAAGCCGTGCAAAGACCTGACTACTGGCGATAAACTGTTGCCAAAAATAGGACCAAGGGCGAGCTATTACAACAATCCAGGTGAGCAACGGGATGACGGCTCTGAGAATTTCGGTCAGGGGATCAGGAAGAATGGGGTTGTTGTTACTTCTAAAATGAAGATGATACAAAGAATGCTTTTGGAGGGAAGGAATAAGGGACTTGGTTTCAGACATCGTGTTCGTTTCCTAGGACTGACATGACAACGCACCACAGACTGGGTGGCTTCAAACTTCCCGAACTTATTGTGTCACATTCCTAGAAGTTTCTGTTCAAGATCAAGGTGTCAGTGGAGCCACGTTTCCTCCAAAGACCATGGGGATGATCCTTTCTTACCTCTCCCTAGCTTTGGGTGGCCACCAGCAATGCTTGGCGCTCCTTGGCTTGCACTGTACCACTTCAGTCTCTGCCTGTGTCTTCACGCGGCATCTTCCCTTGTCTATCTGCGTCCCCTCTCCTCATCGTAGGAGGACACGGTCATATTGAAGCAGGGCCCACACTAATCCCCGGTGACCTTATCTTAACGCAATTACATCTGCAAAGTAAGGTCAGATTCACACGCATCAGGTTTAGGATGTCTATATGTAATTCTGGAGAATACCATTTAACCCACAAAAGACACGATGTTGGGTAGCCAATTGAATATGTAAATGTGGGGATTAGAGGAGAAATCTAAGTAGCAGATGTTAATTTGGAGGTCATTCCTACGCAAGTAATAGCTAAAGCCCTGTGATTGCATGAGACCATGAAAGAACAGAGTACATACAGGGAAAAGAAAAGGGCCAAGGACTGAGCCCTGAGTGGTCTAGCACGTGGAGTCAGGATGCTGAGGACTCAGCAAAGGAGAACGAAGAACCGTTGTCCAATAGTGACTGACAACTGAGCAAGATGGGGTCCCAGGAGCCAAGTAAAGAAAGTGGGTCAAGGAAGAGGGAGGAGCAGAACAATGAATGAGGATGTTCAGGAAAGAAGAAGAAACAGGGAGACGGTAGCCAGAGAAAGGGATTCCTACACGGGGCTGGCACTGAGCACATCCTGGGGAATGAAGAGAGGAGCCTTACCCTCAGCAGGACAGTGTCTGCAACTCACCCATGCAACCGACACGTGACAAGTGTCCCTGCACACTTGCAAGCTTGCTTCCTGCATCTCATCTCCCTGTTGACCCCCCGGCCTCCCTCCCTCCCTCCCTCCCTCCCTCCCTCACAAAGACCTTTGTGGTTACACTGGGCATCTGATGTAAAGATGAATCAGAAACATCCCTTTCAGCTAGTCCAAGTGAAAATAAAGTCTGGCTTATGTAATGAGCATGGGTCAAGACAGTCAAGAACAATGCAGGCAGAATCCCAGCCACTGACCAGCAGCATATGGCCTAAAACACATCAGAGACAGCCCAGGTGGAGTCAAAGTAACCAGAAAGCAATTGTGACAGTGGGGAGAAGGCAGAAAACGGAGGTGGCACTCAGTACCTCACCTGAGATGTGCCTGAGTTTTGCAGTGAATGGTGGAGAAGGGACTGGTCTTCTGTGTCTTGTGCATTCAGTAACCAGCTTTGCTACAGCAGCCATCAATGGGGTGGCTATCAAAGGATTGTAGTTTAAACCAGCAATGTTTTGGGGCATCTGGGTGGCTCAATCAGTTGGGTGACCAACTTTGGCTTAGGTCATAATCTTGCGGTCTGTGGGTTCCAGCCCCACTTCGGGCTCTGTGCTGACAGCTCAGGGCCTGGAGCCTGCTTTAGATTCTGTGTCTCCCTCTCTCTCTCTGCCCTTCCTCCATTCACACTCTGTCTCTCTCTGTCCCTCTCAAAACTAAATAAACATTAACAATTTAAAAAAACTGCAATGTTTCTAAAAAGCCACAGAGAATAAATCAAAATTAGGTTTTGATTTCAGTCATACTGAAGTATAACTGACATCTAAAATTGTAAGATATTTAAAGTGTACAGTTCTTTTGACGTTACTCCTTCTTTAAGAGTAAAACTGGAAGCCGTAAAACATTAAGTCAGGGTAATGGTACACTAGTAGCTGAAGCAAAGGTTCTTGAGCATTCTCACCTACAAAAGATTATCTTCTTTATTAGTCAAAGTATGATTATACTATACATATAGATTTTTTTAAGTTAATATTGGGGCACCTGGGTGGCTCAGTCGATTGAGCGTGCGACTTCGGCTCGGGTCATGATCTCACAGTTGGTGAGTTTGAGCCCTGCGTCGGGCTCTGTGCTGACAACTCAGAGTCTGGAACCTGCTTGGGATTCTGTGACTCCCTCCCTCTCTGACTCTCCCCTGTTCATGCTGTCTCTCTGTCTCAGAAATAAATAAAACATTAAAAAATTAAAAACAAAAAAACAAAAATAAGTAAATATTTTAAAAAATTGAAAACAAAGAAATGTTAAAGAATTTTTAAAAAGTGAATATGTTTAAACACTATGTTTGTGGGAGCCACCTATTCATCATAAAGTATATGAGAACAGACAAATATGTAGTCCTGGGAAAGATACCCGCAGTCTCATGCCTGTAAGAATGGAAACTATAGGTAAAAATTCATCAAAACTTTAGTGATAAACCTCAGTATTCAATAACCAAGAAATGTGTCTTGTGTTCTTATGAATTCTTCATTGGAATGCAAAGTGGATAACAGCTTTTATTTTTTTTTTATTTTTTTTAAATGTATTTTATTTATTTCTAGGAGAGAGAGAGATAGCGTGAGCAGGGGAGGGTCAGAGAGAGAGGGAGTCACAGACCGAAAGAGGCTCCAGGCTCTGAGCTGGCAGTCAGCACAGAGCCCGACGCGGGGCTCGAACCCACAACCGCGAGATCATGACCTAAGCGAAAGTCGGACGCTTAACCGACTAAGCCACCCAGGCGCCCCAAGGATAACAGCTTTTAAAAAGTAATGTGGAAGTGTATGTGCTCGAGGGGTTGACTTTGGGGTGCAGGGAAGCATTCTTCTCTGCTTCAGTTCTTTTAGTCAGTAATTCAGAAATGGCTACAGGGGAATAAAAGCGCGTTAAACTTGGCCTCCATGCAGGAAGAGTCTCCCAGGCAAAGGGTGCGTTTTCTTAAGTCACAGCTGCTTCCAAACTGCCACGTGGCAGCTACAGACTTTCCTGAAAACTGCCTTCGGATAAAAAATTCAGCGTCCTCTCCATTTCCACTCCGGGGTTTTGCTTCCCAAGCCTTCCATGGCCAACTACAAGCTAACCGCGCCTCGCGCACGGTGGGCCCGCTCCGACGTTCACACTTGTACAGGAAGGCCCAGTGCACTCGTTCCCCGGGGCAAACCGCAATGAGTGAGGCGTGTAGGGCTGGTGCAAAGGTGTCCCCTGCACGAGGACCCAGAGGTCCCTCCTTATGTTAGCTCCCTTCTAGCACCTTCCCCGTGCCCTCTCTGCACCCCCCATCATCTTGCCACAATGGCCAAATATGGGAGCATGCCATTTGTCACCCTCTGCAAGGTGGGCAAATCCCAAGTCCTACTTTGTCCTGGATCCTCTGATTTGTCACAATGAAGTCATTGACTGCCGGTCAGCTTCCTCTGGATAATAAGAAATGCCTCTCCAACATGGTACCACCGTAGTGGTGAAAAGATAATCTCCCTCAGACCTATCAGAGGGAAAGATAGAGAGGAAAACAGGATGAGTAGAGAACTACACGTTGCAATATAATCGTCTGGGGTTTTCCCCTTGACAAAGGGCTTTCCCAGTTCTTAGCCTTCTCATCGGTAAAGTGGGAGGCTTCAGCCAGACCAGGTCTCATCCAGCCCCAGGTATCTTTCGTTCCTTAGTTGACTATGTGGATTTTCTGTCCCAAACAATGTTGATAAATATGCTGTTTCTTCTTCCTGTCTCCGCCTCATCCTTCCCTTCCCTTTTTCACCCTGCTGAACCATGGTAAACTTCTGGAGCCTAAACACACAAAACGAATTAATCCATGATAGCAGATCAGGGACAGAGAGGAGGTGCACGCTGTGGAAATGTCTTCTAAACCACACAGCACGAGAAACACATCAAGCTCTGAAAGACTGATTTTGGAATGTTACAAAAGCAGCACAATAAAAGGATCAAGACTAAAATTCGATGCACCCAAGATTTCCTAGAAGTGACTAATGTACCCAAGATTTCCTTAGAATTCCTTCCAAAAAATGCTGGGTCCACTGTCCTTACCATTAGATTCCAGTGTAAAATCTGTTGGTGACACTGCAGCATCCCCTTCCTTCCTCTCTCTCCTCTTCCTCTCTAATGCTTTACATTCGCAGTGATTTTTGAGATCAATGTCAAGTAGCATATGTAGAACTCACTCCTGCACAGGTAACTTTGCCTCTTCATCTGTAAAGACCAGAATTAGGTACTGTTATAACCAAAAACGTCCCTTTTTTTCCCCTACTCACATATAAAACTCAGAAAGGTCAGAAGTGGGAAAAGAAAATGGGTGTCTTGAACCAATTGAGTAGGTCCAGGGAGGCAGTGCCCCCACCTACTGCTGGGTGAGCCTTGCTCAGCCCTGTGGGTAGGTCACTTCTCACCGGAGGAAACCCAGGAAGGGAGCTCCCCCCCACACTGGCCGAGGCTCAGGAGGCCTCGCTCTGTGATGCTGCCGCGGCCTCCATCATGTTTCCATTTCAGGCAGAGCAAACATGTGTAAATACTTTATTAAAATTAAAAAAAACCGCATGAAGTGAAAGCTGTTCCCCTCTGATTGATTTTTCAAAAGCTCCCTTGACTACTTCTGCTACAGATGTTTGCAAAATGATTGGATGCAAAGTGGGCTTAATTCATAAAAGCAATAAAATGTTGCTTATTGACTGAACAGATGAACTAGCTGAGGGGGGGATAATTTGGAGTGTTCTTATTGGAAATGCTCTGAAGAAATGTAATGATAGTGGAGAGACAGAGTCTTATTAGCTGTGGTAAATATATTTTCCTACAGAATGCTTAGGAAATTTTGGAAATAACTAGAAAATAACTCTCAGATTTTCGGTTATACTGGCTTTTTGATTAAATGTGTTAACTTTCAACTTCGTAAATCCATAAAATCCTTGATATTGTGACACTGGGAACAAGCCCATGGTGGGGAGTCAGGATGACTAGGTTCCGGCTGTAGTTTTGCGACTGATTTGATTACAATTCTCTTCTCACTGGAGAGACAAAGATGGGTACGTGTGGCCTCCTCCCCCCACGGAGCACAGAGCCAAGTGTCGTAGTTGGGAAGCTCAAAGAGCACTAATGGGATTCCTGAGGAGGAGGGGCAGTGTGAGCAGGGGCACCCTGGACGCAGGTCTATGCCACAGTGAAACCGCTCTACTCTCTCCTGTCATATAGGACCACAGAAGAAGACACCACCTGCCAAAAGAATCTGTTCCTTACAAGTCTTGGGGAAGCGGGAGTTTCATGGTAAGTAATGCCTGTCCTACTCATCAGGCAAATGTCCCTTGAAAAGGAAGAAGCCAGTGGCAGGCATGCAATTCCTTGTATTATGAATTAAATCATGAAGAAGCAGGTGTGGCTTTCTCGGTCACCCTCTTCTTACCTCTAGTTCACTGATCTTCTTGGATTCATCAATATTATTTTATTTCAGCTCCTTATTTTTAAATAAGTTAAATCTCACTTAGAGATACATGAATAGGAATGAACCCAAGCAGTGAATTTTACTCAGCAGAGAAATGTCAGGGGTATTGGTGAAGCGAATGGCAAGGCGCAAGTGATGCCCACCCACTGGAGGTAAGCTCTGGTGGAATCAATACAAGGTCATGTTTGGAGGCACATGGCCTAGGATGCCAGTATCCTGACCCAATGACACTCTTCCTCCATGGATTCCAGGAACTGGATCCAGAAAAATGACATCTCTTTCATCTGCGATGTCAGATATAAGACACAAGCACAAAGGTTGACATCTTTCAAGAATATATCATCTGCTGGTAACTGCATAGCCTCTCCTAATGAGACGTGCTATCTTCCTCTCTTCTGCTGTTCATTTGCTGTCGCTGACTATGGACTCTGACACCCAAGGGTTATCACACCAGTGGATGCAGTTCCGGATTTAATCCAAAACACCCCCAATGTTGTGCCCTAGAGTTGTTTTTTCTCACTTTTACTGTTGTAATATAGCTTTGGCATCAAGGAGATGATGAAAATATTTAACCAAAAAAATAATTATTTTAAATGCCAATGATAAGAATGTGTGCATAGTCATCATAGATAATTCTGTATATTTTATTGCACATTTATGCTAATTATGAGTTCCTAGAGTTGGACACATGTTAGGTATATGCATGTTTTATATATATATAACAGTTTTTAAATATATATAACAGTTTTTAATTCCAAGCTCCATTATCATGGACTGGCAGGAAAGTTTCTTCTAGCCCTTCTTCTGGATTTCCTCCCAGGGAGTAGTCCATAGTCCCTGGCCTCTCATAAGGGGGAGCTCAGGTCATTGGTTATCTGTCCATACAAATACTATTGAGATGCCCACTGTTCTTCTCTACTTGGTCCACTAGGTGAGTAGCTCTTTGGGAATCTTTTGGAAGCTTCAGAATCTCTGTTTTCAGGTCCCAACTCTTTAAGATTTTATGCTCTGAAGACCATTCCTTTCTGGCTCTCCATGCCTCCCTGGAGCACTACCATAGAGGAGCTCTGAACCTCATCCCACAAGGGTAAAAGGCATACACATAACTCTTTGCCCTAACTGGAGGAATCATTATATACCTATGTTTCTTTTTCTTTCTTTCTTTCTTTCTTTCTTTCTTTCTTTCTTTCTTTCTTTCTTTCTTTCTTTCTTTCTTTCCTTCCTTCCTTCCTTCCTTCCTTCCTTCCTTCCTTCCTTCCTTCCTTCCTTCCTTTCTCTCTCTCTCTCTCTCTTCATTTCCTTCATCTTCATGTATCTATCTACCTATCTACTTGTCATCTATCTATCTACCTATCATATCTCTGGGACATCCTTCTCCTTTCTCTTGCTTCAGGCATCATGGCTTATTTCTATATGCTTGGTCTTACTACATTAAATTAAGTAGTTGGAAAATAATGCCAGAAGTACTATCAGGTTATTTCTGATTTCCCTCATGTGGTGCAAAACCCAGTTATTTCCAAATGGTGGATTATAAAATGCAAAGTAAATGGAGAGAAACATTCTCTGATATGCAGCTATATTTCTGTTGAAAAAATAAATGAACCCACAGTTAAACCCACTTAGAAATGTTGACTCATTCAGGTTCACTAACCTAATGATGGAGCTGAACTTCAAGCCACATATTGCTAGCACATTTGGATTTGTTATTTTGTTTCATTTTGCCACAACTATCACAGTATAGCATAATGCTTATGAAGTACAGTTTGGGAATTAAAATTTAAGCTGTGCCATTTATGAGTAGTATGAATGGGTAAGTTACACAAATTCTTTGTGGTCTGGTTTCCTCTTTAGTAAGTGAAAGATAAGATTATTTTTTATTACTTATTACCTCATTAAATTATCTAAGATTACTTACCTATAAGGAGTTCGAATGAGATTAAAAGCTCTTACTGCATGGTGCCTGTCATATAGTATGTTCTTAATATCATATAGTATGTTCAGTAACAAATGTTGGCTATAGTCATTGTATTACCAGTTCCCAATAAAACAAAGGATTTTACACTTTATGATGTGTTTTACATATAGTTATTGTTGGAAAGTGACACATCTGAATTTGCAATGAAAGAACATGTACTGGTCAAGTGTGCTCAAGGTTTTGAGCATTGGAAGTAGTATGAAAAGGCACAGACTTTCTCTGCCACCTTCAGAACATCTAACACAGGCAAGACACTTGACATTCAAGTCTATTCTCAGCAGAGCCAAGGACAGATGTTGGCTGATGCAACAGACTATCATTTGAGAAATAAAGGGGAGAATATTTATAGATGTGGTACATAGCAGTGAGCTCCATCAGAAGAGAAAAAAAATAATTAGTGAAACGAGACCAGAGACTAAGATGGATGGGCAGAAAAATTAAAGCAATACAAATTGAAGGGAGAGAGAGAGAGAGAGAGAGAGAGAGAGAGAGAGAGAGAGAGAGAGGGGAAGGAAGGAGGAAAGAAGGAGGAAAAAAGCATTTTTCTTACTGTATTGAGATTTCTAACTCAATTTACTGACCCTGCCATAATAATCATTAAGTAGTAGTGGGCCTCCATGCACAAAGCACAGGCAGGTCACAGAGTGACAGCCCTCCAGGAGGTAAATTGACCCTAGATACTTGACATTTCCTAATAAGTTTACAGTTAACTCTTCATTAGACACAGGCGGATTACAGGATGTAAAGGAGTTCCAGACCCCTTTGTGCCACCCAATGTGGGCTTGTGTGTGTTTGCAAATCCATACCTCACATGACAACTTGCCTTAAATTGTGCTTCATATTGTTAGATCCAAGTTACCGCTGACCCTGAGTATAGAATGAGGGCATCATCCTGAATGGACAATGGATATGGTATCTGATTGTACTGTGATAATTCATTTCTAATTCTATCTCTACCAACCAGTTATGCAGTGTGGGCAGAGCAGTGAGTAACAGAAACTCAGCTTCCTCACACATGAACTTAAGGGGCTGGACTGAACCCTCTCTGATTTGCTTCCTGGTGGCTTTTCTTATGAATCATTCAACACTATGGATAATACTGGTCCACTCTTAACTTCACTGGTCTTCCAGATTATCCATGACCTTCATAGAACTGTCTGTGAAAGAACTGTACTTGCAAAGTACAGTAAAGTACTTGCAGAAAAAAGTACTTGCAAAGCACTGAACTTGTAAAGGAGAGAGATGGGGAGTGCCATGATTTGTGTCTGAAGAGAGCCGTTTACTTGGCTCCAAATTCTTTTGAAGTTGAACACAGATACAAGGGGAGTCACAGCTCTGAAATCAGGCATTAGTCACAGCCCAGAGAGTAAATGACAGCTCCCTTGATTCTCTTCACCAATTTTAAATGAGGAAAATGGGGAAAGGGGGTGTGTTCAAGTCTCTTTTGAAAACGTTATTCTGAATTTCATATTATGGAGAAGTTTCCCTCAGGTCAAACACCCTTCTGTTAAATTTCACATGGTTATGCTTTTTAAACTATGAATATTCATTTGATTAATATTGCTAGAACCATGAGTTTAAAAAAAAAAATCTATTCAAACACAACAGCCTGAGAACATTATGAGATGGACATGTAATTAGACCTGAATGGTCTACCGACAGGGCTCCTTTATTATCTGCCCTCATGGAGGAGACAGGAAAGAAAGAAGGAAAATCAGAGGTCAGCTTTCCAAAATGCAGTTACCAGCATTTCAAACACTGCAGTTAGCAGAAGAACAAAGCAAAAAGAATAATACATCTCTTTTGAATGAAGGTGTATGGAAGGTGAATTGAGAATATCCTTGACTCTGAAAGAATTAATTATTTTCAAAAGCATGCACTGAGACAACTTTTCCCAGCTGTAACTACTGGGAAAATACATTTATATAACCCCTTTAAGTGTGACTGGAAGATAGATATATAGAGAAGGAAGGGATAGAAGGATGTACACATAACACAAGGAGAGACAAGTCGGGGAGAGAGATTGAATGTCAAAAGACAGAGAAGGGCATGTGCTTTGCAGTGATCATTCTTCATCCAGAAATACATTTTAAAATAGGGTTTTTAAATATGTGGGTATAAATATTACATATTCACATAGGTATGCATATATAAATATTATTCATAAGAGTATATAGGTATACATACATATATGTGCATTATATGCATATAAGTTAGAAATCTTTCTTTCAAGTATCATTGCATTCAATGCACATATAATTGAAGAAGTAAGTGTGTGTATTTCACATATTGATTTTCCTATCAGAATAGGAACATTAAATTGCAATTGACGAATTGCCAAAGACTCAGTGTGGAGTACCTCCAGAGTTAAAAAGCCCAAGGGGTTAAATACTGGAGGAAAGCCCCACACTTGTGACTTTTACCTCCAGAACCCCAGCAAGTTTTGGGGGTAAATACGATCTGAGAAAACTCCCTTCGTGATCCAGCAGAGAGACGGGGAAAATCGCCAGTTTGAAATACAGCCAGAGCATTCTTCTCTCTTAACAAAGGACTTCCCTCAAAAGATATGATTTTACCCTGGGCACCTGGGTGGCTTAGTCGGTTAAGTGTCTGACTTTCGCTTAGGTCATCATCTCACTGTTCATGGGTTCGAGCCCCACGTCGGGCTTTGTGCTGACTGCCAGCTCAGAGCCTGGAGCCTGCTTCGGATTCTGTGTCTCCTTCTCTCTCTGACCCTCCCCTGCTCACGCTGTCTCTCTCACCTAGAAATAAATAAAACATTAAAAAAAAAAAGATATGATTTTACCAGAGCCTAAACGGGCTGGGGGAAGGGAAAACCAGTCTCAGACTCCCCCACTTTCCTGTCTTACCTAATGGGGAATAAAACTGAGCAGCTCACATGTAGGTCACAGCCCAGGCACACAGACTGAGATGTCATCATAAGGTTACTGATTGGTTCCCATGTCCTCACACCTTACACCTTTGACATCTATAAAATAACAGGGTTATAGCTAAAAGAGATGTAAAGCTTGGACCCTATTTAAGAAAGATTCTCTAGAGAAACCCAGACAGCAAGAGAGACAAAAGCGAGGGCACCAAAGGAATTGTTAATCTCCAACACGTAGAGCAGCAGTGAGGCGTAAATCCAGCCAAACTCTTGGCCGGATAAACATGGAATCTCACGCTGAGGGCTTCTGCCCTCAGTCCCTTTCACTCAGTACATCATACAACAAAAAATTATAAGGCACGCTACAGGGGTAAAAAACACCATTTGAAGAAGCAAATCAAGCATCAAAAGAGATCATACATGACAAAGTTTGGGAATCATCAAATAACAATGACTAATATGTTATGGGCGCAGGCATATGAGAGTCAAACTCCAGAAAATCAAAGATAAGGTAAAAATCTAGAATGAAGCCCGATGGGGGAAAATAAGAATTGCATTAGACTTTTTTCAAAAACCATGCAGGCAAGAAGAGAGTGGAGTGAAATAAAGTCTTGGAAGAAGAAAACCATCAAACCTACAGTGATTTATCCAGTGAAATTAACATCCAAAATGGAATGAGAAATGAATACTTTCCCAAACAGACATACATGGAGGGACTTTTTCCAGGAGACTTGCCTTGGAAGAAATGTGGAGAGAATTTCATCAGAGGCAGAGGAAAATGGTATTGTCAGAAACTCAGATTTACACAAGGAAAGGAAGAACATTTGAGAAAGAGTAAATGAAGCTAAAATAAAATCTTCCAATTGTCTTATTTTTTAATGTTTATTTATTAGTTTGAGAGAAAGAAAATGTATGAGTGGGGGAGGGTTGGAGAGAGGGAGAGAGAGAGAATCCCAAGCAGGCCCTGTGCTGTCAGTGCAGAGCAGCTGTGTCCCAGGAATGGGGAGATCATAACCTGAGCTGAAATCAAGAGTCAGATGTTAACCTACCGAGCCACCCAGGTGTCCCTCAATTTTCTTATATTTAATGTATGTAACAGATAACAGCTTGCCCAAATGACTAGCAACAACATGTTTGGTGATTATTGTTTACGGATGGGTCAAATGAGTGACCACATGCTGTAAAGGAGAAGGAGGAAGTGGGAAGGGTCTATTACACGGCACCTGCACTACCCATGAAGCAGAGTAGTGCTGTTGGAAAGTGGGCTTAGATTGGTTGTAAATGGATATTGCAAACACTACGACAACCATTATTATGCTCAGAAATGAGTCTAAAAATCCTAGATTTCCCCTTTCTAGGGGCGTCAGTACTCCAGCCTCACAGCTGGGATGCCTGGACACCTCTCTCCTAAAGCCAAACAATTCAATACTACAAATCAGATGTCAGTTGATGAATACTCCTTCAACACAGCGGTAAAAAGGATGAATGAACTACAAGATAGGTCAGTAGAAAATATCTAAACAGGGACTTGTAGAACAAAAAGAATGGGAAATACAGGGCAAAAGCATAAAATATAGGTAGAAGGAAAGTTTGATTTCTATGGAATTGAGGTCCCAGGATGGTTGTTGAGAAAGAATGTGGCAGAAGACATATTTGAACACATGATGTAAAAGAATTCTAAACTGGAAAAAGACACAAGGTTCAGGTTCAAGAAATACTATGAACTATGAACAAAATAAAAACAAACAAAACTGTCCAAAAGTTTATCATAATAATATTGCCAGAGGCGAAGAAAAATTTTGAAAATAGAAAATTTTGAACATATGAAAGAGAGAGAGAGAGATACCAGGAAAGAGACTCTGAACTAAAGAGAACATTACTGAAGGTGCTGGAGGAGCAGTGGGAGAGGGTGGGTGAAATGGGGGATGGGAACTAAGGAGCACACTTGGGCTGAGCACCGCGTACTGTATGTAATTGATGAATCACTAAATTCTACACCTGAAACTAATATTACGCTGTATGGAATTTAAATAAAATCTTTTAAAAAAAGAAATCACTGTCAAAGAAATAATTACCCTGATACCTGACCTCACAACAGAAATGACCAAATCCAGAAGACAGTATGTCATCTTGAATGTGGTAAAAGAAATAATTCAATACCCAGCAAAAATGCCCTTGAAACACAAAATTAAACAGATATTTCTAGTCAAGCAAAAACTCAGAGAAATTTTTGCCAGTTGGTACTCACTAAAGAAATTGCTTAAGAAGGGAGCCTAGGTGGCTCAGCCAGCTAAGCATCTAACTTTGGCCCAGGTTATGATTTCACCATTTATGGGTTTGAGCCCCATGTTGGGCTCTGTGCTGACAGCTCAGAGACTTGCTTCAGATGCTGTGCCTCCCTTTCTCTCTGCCCCTCCTCCACTCACATTCTGTCTGTCTCTCAAAAATAAACTTCAAAAAAAAGAAATTACTTGAGATAATTTTTCAAGAAGAAAGAAAGAAAACCTCAGATGGAAACATGGGAATGACAGAAGGAATAAAGAGTAAAAAAATAGTAAATACGTAATTAAATATAAATATATATGAACCATGCAAGGCATGAATATTAAAGCCTCATGG
The DNA here is from genome assembly GCA_017311185.1 of Proteles cristata cristata. Lineage (NCBI taxonomy): Eukaryota > Metazoa > Chordata > Mammalia > Carnivora > Hyaenidae > Proteles > Proteles cristata. The sequence continues at coordinate 515,658 of JAESUZ010002808.1, forward strand.
AGCTTAAAATACACGTAGAATTCAAACATATTTTTAAAAAGCCCCACACACATCTATAGAGTATAAATGGTGATAAAAGCATTAAGTGGAAAGTGTGGAAAGTCCTATTATATGCTAGACAGTAATAAGTCAAAAAGAACAATAAGAAAATTAAGCTAAGATATAACAAAATTATATTATAATATAATAGTATAAATGTTTTAACAGATAAGGTAATAGAGATGAAAATGTAATCATGAGACATCTCTACAAAAAATTCAACAAAAGAGCAAAACTTATTATATTATAAAAACATACAAATATACTTACATATGATATAAGAGAGACAAAAAATGTAATAATAAAGTTCCGTTAACTCAAAAGAAGACGAGAAAAGAGAAAAAATATATAAATACATGAGCAATAACCAGTGGAGATAATTAACAAAGACAAGTGTTGCTTCCTGAAAACATAAAGGCTGAGCAATACTGGTCAAGAAGCAAAAAAGAAGACACCATTTACAGGAAGGAAAGATAGTGATATCACAACAGATCCTACAGAAATTAAATGATGAGAATATTAAAATGACTCTATGCCAACAAAATTAAGAATGGAAATTAAATGGATAAATTCCTTCATGGGGGAAGTGCCAAAATGGCATAAGAAGAAACAAAAACTATGAGTATATTTATTAAAACAATGCCATCTGTAATTGCACTAAAATTTCTGAAATATTTAACAAAAGACATGCAAAACCACTTTACTAAAAGATAAGAAGTGCTGCTGGCAGAATTAAAGGCAGACAAACTTAATGCAAAGATATGTCATGCTCAAAGATTAGAAAACTCAGTATTTTTTAAAAAAATTTTAATGTTTTTTTTTATTTCTGAGAGAGAGAGACAGTGTGAGCAGGGGAAGGTCAGAGAGAGAGAGACACACACACACACAGAATCCGAAACAGGCTCCAGGCTCTGAGCTGGCTGTCAGCACAGAGCCCGACGCGGGGCTTGACCCCACGAACTGTGAGACCATGACCTGAGCCGAAGTCAGACGTTCAACTGACTGAGCCCCCCAGGCGCCCTGAAAACTCAGTGTTTTTAAAGAATCTATTTTCCCCAAATTGACCTATAGCTTTGAAATCCTAACAGAGTTTGCTGTGGAAGATGACAAGCTGATTCTAAAATATAAGAAAATACAAACCAGAAACTAAAAACTAAAATAGACAAAATTATCTCAAAGAAGAACAAAGTTAGATGCGCAAACCCTAATGTCAAGCCAGACTACAGAGGATGGTCACAGGTCTGTGGACACAGAAATGGATTATTAGCACAGAACAGAGATCAGAAATAGACCCATATATATTCAACTGATTTTTTACTGAGGCCCCATGGCATCTCAATAGAGAAACTCCTTTTTAAAAAATGGAACTTCATTAACTGAGTAAACATTGGGGGGGACTAAATATTAACTTCCTAACTCAGATTTTTCACAACCTTTGAGATGGCTCATGGGCCTAAACATAACAGTTCTTTCCAATGTCATAGGAGCGTAGCTTTCCAAACCTCAGACAACTAAGAATTTCTTGGGAAGGATACCATTTCAAAATCAAAACCATAAAAGAAACAGGGAAAATGGGAAACTAATAAGTTAAAACACCTACTCTCAGAAGATACAACCAAGAAAATGAAAAGAGCCACCAAGTGGGAGAAAATATTTTCCGTGCATGTATCTGATCATGGAGCGAAGGAAACATTCTGGGTGGTGCTGAGGTCGATGGGCACATGAATCTGTGCAATTGTCGAAACCCATAGAGCTAAAACAAACAAACAAACAAACAAACAAACAAACAAACAAACAAACAGAAAACCTTGAGCTGTACATGGCACAGAGTCAATGTTAATGTGTGCAAACTGAAAAATAAGCACTAAACTAGAATGTCAAGGGAGCCCAGGATGGAATGGCAAACGAATCTAAGTATTGAAGATGTATGACATAATCTCACTGAAGGAGGAAGGAGTGGAGAACCTGAGCAAAGTTAGCTAGGAAGGTGGTATTTTTATCTGGAAACTATAAGATTAAAGACATAGGAGCTATATGCTGTCATTGTATTATTGCTGCTCACGGTGGTGTGAACTAATAACCGTTAAAGTACTTTGAATGTACAATGGTGTTGAACAAACAAGAAGTGGACACCGGGTGGCTGGAATCAAGTTTTTCACTGTTGGAAAAGGAAATTATAGGTAAGCAAGAAGGAAAGGCTGCAGTGAACCCCAGGTGAGTGTGGATTAGTGAGAGACATTAGCATGAGCCTGTGTTTATGTGCATGTGCGTGTGTGTATGCTTGTACACATGCACACACAATACGGATGGGTGAGGGATGGTACATATGCAGGTGCTGATTACTACTACACGTGTACATGTTATCTAGCCCTGTCCACTGAGACAGCCTTAACACCTGGTACCAAGATCCAGGTTTTGGTGTCTAAACATCATTCTCTTAGAAAAGGAACCAGGACTCCTTGGAGAACGGTCTGATTCAAGAGCAGTCACAGAATAAATAAGTTGAGCCTGGAGCATCTCGTCTTCCCAGGAATATGGAAGTGTTGACCAAAATGGAAAGGTTGGGGACATATGGAAAGGACATGACGAACCTGAGAGAGCCACCCCGCCAAAACTAGAACCACTTCAACAACAGCAAAGTCGTGTGGTTTGAATTGTAATCCACAGGATAAAATAAGTCTGTGGACATATAAATAAATGACTGAATATACAAATAAATGAAGAGACAAATCTTTACAGAAAAATCTCAAACTGCAAATGAAGATACTCTCCTCTACAGGAGGTGCAGCTAATCCATCTCCCATCCCTTGAGAGTGGTCTGAACTTAGTGATTCACAGAGTAGAGGGGAAAGTAATAACCTCACACTGGAGGAACCCGGCCAACACCCCCTAACCAATGGATCAAGTAAATATGCCATTGATGCGATGTGAAGGGCACGTAACCCCAGATGATGTGACCAGAAGGGAATTTCTCTGTGGTACTGTCTCCAACAATTCATTCCTAACCAAGGCTAATTAGGAGAGAATTCATCCACATTCTGCAGAGTACCTAGCAGGTCCCTTTAAAACTGTCAAGGTCATTGAGGTACCTAGATGGCTCAGTCAGTTAAGCATCTGATTCTTGATTTCGGCTCAGGTCACAATCTTGCAGTTTCTGAGTTCAAGACTCAGCTTGGGCTCTGCACCGTGCAGAGCCTGCTTGGGATTTTCTCTCTCTCCCTCTGTCTCTGCCCCTTGTCTGTGCACTCTGTCTCTCAATTTATATATATAATATATACATATATAAATTTACATATATGTATATATTGTATAATATATACATATATGTAAATTTATTATATATACATATATAAATTATATATATATGTGTATATATATATGTGTATATGTATATATATAATGGGGCACCTGGATGGCTCAGTCAACTGAGTACCTGACTCTTGATTTTGGCTCAGGTCATCACCTCACAGTTATGATCTCACAGTCATGAGGTCTAGCCCCAAGTTGGGCTCCACTCTGAGCATGAAACTTACTTAAGATTCTCTCTCTCTCTCTCTCTCTCTCTCTCTCTCAAAACAAAATCTTACCATGCAGTGTTTAGCCCAGCATAAGGATTTAATAAATATTGTTGAATGGAAGGATTAGAGATAGATGTGAATGGCTTAGCAAATCTGAAATATAGTAAGTAATCACTAATATAATAGTTTAAGATAAGAATTAAAAAGTAATAAAAAATTGTCCTCAATTTGGGATCACACTTGGGTTTTTATAGTAAACCCTTTCAAGATAAAACCCAAAGTTGCTCTCAGCAAAGCTTTCTAGGTCTTTTGTCTGTGGATCACATACAGGTTTCCTGTCAAAACTATTCCTCTAGCTATAAAGATTAGATCTAACACCTCTAGACAACAAGGACCCAGCATAAAATTCAAGGGTCCCTTTTTAATGATACATTTTAGACTCCCAGGAATAAAGAGATATTCTCTTTGATATGCTCCTTAAATCCCTCTTTATCTCATGCGCTAAAATTAGTTTTTGGTTAATGCTTATTGTCTAAGCTCTACTTTTACTGATGTTGTCTTGAGCAATTCGGAAAGTTATTAAGCTTTATACTTCCCAGTATTCCATCCCACACTGAGACAAATATAAGCTGGACTTTAGAATTATTCATGGAAGTTCTACATGTTCTTACAGGGTAAGTCAAAGGAACACAAAGCTCAACTGAAATGCCCGCATTATATAAACCCTATCTGAAACCAAGCTTTACAAAAGGAATGTGAAGGACCGATGGAATCTTATAATGCATTTTTTCCCTTTCTTTTCAACTTTATGCTTCAGACGAAGCCTCTGTAAACGTACTGTCGGAGTCAAGGATATCTTGTTTCTTAACTGCAATACAATTTCACAGAATGTGGAAATGAGAGAGAGAAGAGAAGTAGTAAATCATCGTGTCCGCTCCCCACCAGCACAAGATTGCTCCCTGCAGTACATTTTCCGTTGCTTTGTCGATTTTGAAATGACTCAAGCAAGGAGGTTTCCATCACTTCCCTCGGGAGACTTTTCAATGGTTTAATAGCCCTCACTGTTAAGATTGCTTTAATTTTCCTTTGCTCAATTTTCCCTTGCTTAATTTTATTCTGTCTTCCCCAGTTACACTCCCATGGATTCTCTCCCCTCCCCAGTACTTAAAGCAACTTATCATCTGTTAGTCATCGAAGGCGTGAATTGAGCTCTTTCAGTCCTACTCAGAAATCCAATACTCATTCTCCCCCGGTTTTTCTCATTGACTTTCTGTGGAGACATTCAATTTGTTGTCAGTTAACACCAGATCGATTTAAGCAAAACATAACTGAATGAGTAGTAATCCATTTATTCCAGAACTCTACACCACGTGTCTAACAAGTCCTTAGATGAATAGCAAGCCCCTCTGTAATCTAACACGTACTCAGTCCAATGATGTGCAAAGGAGGAGTACACACTGCTCTCCAAGGATTTAAATCTTAAATCCAAACATGTCCCTAGTAGGGCAGAAGAGAAATAGACTATTTCCAGAAAACACACTTGCATGATTAGGCATGGACCAAGTTTTTAACTATGAAAATGCTTCCATCTTGTCCTAGGAGGTTTATCTACATCCTTAGCCCTGTGGGAAGCATGGGATCAGAGAAATAGATCCAGGTGTATTTGGCTTGAAGCAACTGCATCCTGAGTCACCCTTGATCTCCTGCCCCCTGTTACGAAGTGAACATTTGTAACATGCCCCCCCCACTATTGATATGTTGAAATGTACTCCCCAAGGTGATGATATTAGGAGGTGAGGCCTTTGGGAGGTAATTAGGTCATGGTGATGTAGCCTTCACGAAAGGGATCAGTGCTCTTATAAAAGCTGCCAGAGGCAGCTCCCTCCCCCTTTGGCCATGTGAGAAGACGGTGAGAAGACAGAAGATGGCTGTATATGAACCAGACAGCAAGTTCTCACCAGATGGGAAACTAGACTTCCAGCCTCCAGAACTGTGAGAAATTGTTTGCTGTTTATAAGCCACCCAACTTGTGGTATTTAGTTATAGTAGCCCAAACGAAGACATCCCCCTTCCTTCCATTAATGCTGAGAGTTTCTGGGAACATTCTGTGTGTGTGTGTGTGTGTGTGTGTGTGTGTGTCTGTCTGTCTGTCTGTCTGTCTGTGCAATTTGCAAGGGGAAAAATTCCTGTGTAAGTATACCTGGTCAATTGCCGAAAGATAGATCAGAAAGACTGAGACCCAAATCTCTAATGTTCTAGCCATTTGTTATCATATATATTTTCATTCTAAACAGGTATTCCATTTCTTTCCTGATTATGTATTTATAGTTTTGTAATTTTTTCTCAACAAAGACCACCCACATTGTGGAAGTTTCCGATCATGTCATTGTAAGCCCATCTTTGTTGGGTGAATGCTGCTGCAGATTCTCCAAACCACAGCATCAGCCAAGTAGAAGATTCCAAACATTGACCAAAGGTCAGGGTGGGTTGTTCTCTACTTCTCTCGCTCTGCCAAACGATCAAGCACAGAATCTCAAAGTGCACACTGAGAATCTAGTAATAGTCAGTTGACCCAGGGTTGGAATGACAGTTTTTTTATTCTCTAAATTTTACGGGTTCTAATAAATTCTACAAATTTAAACTTAAAAAAATCAAAACCTTACTGATATTGTTTAATCAATACCTAATGATTTTATTTGGCTACCAACCCACCTTTTTTTCTTTTTCTTTCTTTCTTTTTTTTTTTTTTTTTTACTTTTTAACACATTACCCACCATTTTGCTGATGGAATTTATGTTCTGAGGAACACATTCTGGAAAATATTCTACCACTGCATGCTGTACAAATCTTGTATAGTGCTCTTTTCACAGTACAGTTTAAAGCACATGTTTAACTTATTTGATTACTGAATCTTATAAAGAGGTTAAAAAAAAAAAAAACCTAGAGAGAAATCTCCATGAAGCTCTCTTCTTTAGGTACTTAACACTGACAGACACAGGAGGGATTAGAACTGTCCTATTTCTGAGTGATTTCATGGAGTTTACAGTCTCTACCTGGCTCTGAGTCTCCAATCCTTGCAGGTACTTTCCCACCTGAAGTGTACTGGGCCAGTCATGCCAGCCCCCTGCCTGGCTTATAAATCATGCAGAATTACTGTCTGCCTCAAGCCTCACCAGAGGTTTCTTGAAATGCCATCTGGGCTGTGTTACTTATCCAGCTGTATTTCTTAAATCTTTAATTAGCAACAGGTTTTTTGCATGAGGACAGAATGCAACCCCTGGGCTACTTTATGTGCCAGTGAACCTCACATGGGAAGGCTTAATTCCAAATATATTCTCATAGTATACTTCTTCCACAAATGCTCTTGGTCGGTAGCAGGTGAGGGAACAAATTATTCTGATGCCTCCAAAGTGAAAATGAATGCCAGTGGATCTAGAAAGTCCTAATATCCATATTATTTTTTTCACAAAATCAGATATTTAGAAAGATGAATGTATTCCTGATGATGTTATATCTACTTCTATCATTTCTTTGAGGAAGAGGAATTAAAATCTCCAGCTATAACTATTAATCTATTTTTCCTTGCAGTTATTTCAGTTATATTCTAGGAATCAATCCATCCCTTAATCATTCTGAAAAGTTCTTTATCTCTGGCAATACAGTTTTTTCCCCTTTAGAATATAATTTGATGGATAGTATAGTAAATTCAGTTTTCTTTTATGACTGCTTCTGATTTTTGTCATTTTAATATTTTAGTATCTTTATATTTAAACTGCATTGTAGTACTGAAAATACTTTAGTGTTTGTGTGGTGTTTTAATGCAATATGACAATCTCTGTGTCTTTTAATTTGGCTGTTTAGACCATTTACACTTAATGGGATTTTGCTACCGTTACATTTGTCTATCAATTTGCTATGTACCTTCTATTTATTTCTTCTAGTGTCCATTCCTCTTCAACTGCCCACTTTTAAATTAATTGTATTTTTTATGCTTTCAACCAATCTCCTATGTCAGATTATTAGATATAATTTGTTTTAAGTTTATTTACTTGAGAGAGAGAGCAAGCACTAGAAAGAGCAGAAGAGGGGCAGAGAGAGAGGGAAAGAGAGAGTCCCAAGCAGGCTCTGCACTATCAGTGGAGAGCTTAACATGGAACTCGATCCCATGAACTGTGAGATCATGACCTGAGCCAATATCAAGAGCAGAATGCTTAGCCGACTGAGTCACCCAGGTGACCCTAGATATAACTTTCAGTTTAGTTATCTAGTGGTTGCTTTAGGGTTTCTAATATATGTCTTTTACATATCATAGCCGACTTTAAGTGATTAATACCACCCCATGTATAGCAAACAAACCATACAATAGTATATTTCTGTTTATCCTTTCCAACCTCTGTGGTTGTACATCCCATTCCCATATGTTAGAAACAGGACACACTGCTACTTTTGTTTAAACAGTTAAGAATATTTTAAATGTATTTAAATATTAAGAAAATACTCTTAAATTCTTATTAATATAACAGTTGCTGTGCCCCCCCCTTCCTCTGGGTAGCTCAGCATTTCATTCAGGGCCATTTTCCCTCTGCGTGAAAAAGGAAATAATCTCAGACTGACAGTGATGGATTATGTCAAGTTTTGCAGTTCTAACACCTGAGCCAGTTATTCCAGCATACAGTTAAAATTATTTGGAAACAGGTTAGTATTTTTGAATCTTTATTTTAAGATTTGTTAAGGTGTACCAAAGCAATATTTAATTGAAAATTAATTGTTCCCCATTAATGAGGCATGACTGTTCTGAACACTATGCCCAATATCCCATGAATTATGAGAAGTCCTAGCCTGGCAGGTGGGATAGCCCTTATTCCCAGCACTATGTTATGATGGCTTCGTTCTCTCTAATTCTTTCAGGTGACTCTTTCCTTAGTCTGGGGTGCTTGCTTCACATGCATTGTGAAGACTCTGCTTAATATTCAGGAAGGATTTCTGGGGTTTTCTCTGTCTGCAGCGCTTTCCTCTTTCGTATTCTGCCTTTCAATCTCTAGATGCTGCATTGTCCCTGAACCCTTATCTCCATCTTCTTTTCTCTGAGATTTCAACAGCCCCTACATTTGGCACCATGGGCTAGAAAATTCCCTCAGCCATTAATCTTGGGAAATCACTTTAAGGGCTCACTTAAATTGTCGTCCATTTCTCAAGGGTAACTACACTAATTTCCTGGTATCTACGGTCTTAGAAACTGTTATTTCACATATGTTTCCTGGTTTTTATGACTGTTTTAAGTGTCAGGGTAAATCCAGTCTGCTACCCCATTTTAGATGGACCTGAAAACCTCTCTTTAGCAAAATGTTGATGAAGTAATAAAGATAGTGAAAGTTAAAAACAACATAACAGCTTAAAACTGTTAAATAAGACTCACAAAATCATCTCAAAGCTTTAAAAAGCTGGACATACATCCAGTTCACAACCTCTTTTCACCCATCTGGCAACATATCACTCATAACAACTAGGAGTACAAAGCCCAAATAAGACTGGGGATCATCTTAAAGTCATCCATTTTATGTATGTATGTATGTACTTATTTATATTTTAATGTTTATGTATGTATTTTGAGAAAGAGAGAGAGATGGAGAGAGAGAGAAAATGAGGAAAGGCCAGAGACAAGAGAGAGAGAATCCCAAATAGCCTCCAGATTCAATGCAGATCCTGACACAGGGCTTAATCTAACGAACTGTGAGATCATGACCTGAGCCAAATTCAAGAGGTGGACGCTTAACTGACTGAGCCACCCAGGCACCCCTACACGTACTCATTTTTTAAAAAGAGAACAAGAAAAGTTTTGACAAAGCCCTGTTAAAAAATATGCAGATACATATAGTGGATGTACAATAGACATAGAAACATATGTACACAAATAAAATAGGTTATTAAATTGAATAAGTAAATTACTAAACAGTACAAATATCCACGGCATTGTTAATTTTCTGTGTCCATCCCATGAGCAAAGAGTGAACACTTGCTTATTTGCATATTTCAAGGCCACATGACATCCCTCAACTGTTGACATCACAGGAAGCTAGAGCTCTTTCTGCCTGTCTCCTCACTCCAGACTAGTGGAGTCCTCTTTAAATTGCAAAAAATAGAAACCTCTTTAAATACACTGAAATAAATTGAGTAGGCATTATTTCCACAATTTTTAAATGTTATGGAATTTACCAAGGGAAAAACACAGGATTAGGTTAAATCAGGCTCTATGCATTGGGATAAGCAACTGGCAAAGGAAGAGTCTAGTATACTTTGTCTCTACTTTGTTTCCAAGTGGTTACATATTCTCTCTGGACTGGTTTTGTTCGTTTTGTTTTCTTCCGATTACCTATCTTGAATTAACACAGTAAAATCACCAATTCTAATATAAATTATGACATTATGATATTTCAATCCCCTGTACCACCTGACTCGGACTCCCAATATCCATCCCCCCCTCCCCCCGCAACCAGGTATAAAACAATACTTCCTTGTTTCTTACTTATGCAGAAGTAAGACTGGACTGGTGCATGATAACTGCAATAAAAGAAAAAAAAAAAGAGTGCCTTGGATGATTGTAACCACTGTTCAAAATGGAAACTCTTTATTTCAACATGAAGTGGAAAGAGTCCATGTGATACTCAATATTTCAACTACCATCCCAAACTGTATGTTGTCCTATGGAAATTGGATCTGAGGATCTGATTCTGAGTAACCTCGTATGTTAGGACACATCCTCAATTAGGGGAAGTGAAGTTCTGCTTCCATCTATTCTATCCTGCACACCAGGTGACATGGACCTCAACCTTCTGGAAAACATCTTTCTCAGTCAAAATGGATGTAATTTGTCCATGGATCAACCGTGGAAGGTTCCAAAGATACCAGAAAAGTCATACTGTAATCCTGCTCTCCAGATCTTTTTAAGCTACAAACTTTGTCAAATAGCCAGAAACAAAATCAAATCCAGGGACTGAGGCCAAATGCATCTGGCATCAGTAGAGGTGTGGGGGGAAAATCCTTGCCAACAGTAGAATGGGTATAAAATCTTTATTTAGTAAAGACAATGATGATCTATTTCCAGCTTTCCTCTTGAAACAAAACAGAAATGTTTATGGATAAGGGAAGGAAATCAACCTTCTGATTTGAGTATTTGTTTTTAATACACACCACATGTTTGGACCTACAGATACGGCTCAGGAGTTTTATCTAAGACTTAGCAAAAAATGAAAAGATAAATACAGCACAAGGTGTGTAAGATCGGTGACTCTTCCTGTGATTGTCTATGTAATACTAAAAACTGATTCTCCACAATGTCACCGTCTGATCAGTAGACTGTATCCATCTTCACCAATAGTCAATCCCCACTCTTACTGGAGGATTATGTCTCCCTACCACATCGAGCTCAGGTGCAACCATAATGTGAAGTATGAGAATCACGTGTGTCACTGGCAGAATCTTTAGAACTTATGTGCTTTTGGCATGTTTTCTTTTTTCCTGATATGACTATTAACAATAATATAGAAGAATGTGGATGTAACAGCCTGTAGCTAGACTTAAGAGCCCTCAGATGACCTGAAATGAATAGCTAGTATGAACAAGAAACAAACCTTTGATGCTTTATGCTCCTGGAAGCTGTGGTTCCTCTGTTACTGTTGTATAACCTCGCCTATCCTAACTGATATCTGTCACTACTGACCTTTGTATCCACCCAAGAATACAGCAACAACTGTCTAGCTATTTGTTTTGTCTTTCCAAATCCTTTGTCAACACCATCATATACGCTGCGGCTAACATCGACATTATGGAATCCAAAGTCGTTTATGCCTTATTACAGTCCTTGCATGAAATATAGTGCAAAGTCAAAACCCATGGCATAGAAAACAAGGCCATCTGCAATGGGGCACCTGTAGATCATACTGCCTTCCACTCACCTTCCTACAATGTCAGCTCCCACATAAAGCTTCTTGCAGAACTTGTGTTGCTGCCTTTTGTTCATATCTTCAGAATTTGCTCATGTAGTGTGATTTCTATCAGATCTTTGTCCGTCCTCCTGTAAAACATTACCCATTCTTCAAACCTCGGTTCAGATAGCTTCATTTTTTAAGGTCCTCCCCTGATATTAATCTGCACCCACCAACACTAAGTATAGGTCGAGCCTTCTAAATATAGCTCTAGGGGCACCTGGGTAGCTCAGTTGGTTGAGTGTCCAATTCTTGGTTTAGGTTCAGGTCATGATCTCACGGTCATGGGATCAAGTCCTGGGCTGGGCTCTATGCTGAGAATGGAGCCTGCTTAAGACTCTCTCTCTCTCTCTCTCTCTCTCTCTCTGCCCCTTTCCTCTTCTTGCACTCTCTCTCTCTAATAAAAGAAAAAAGTCTTAAATATAAATATAAATATAAATATATATACATATACATATATATATATATATATACATATATATTCACATTCTAAGTAGAAAGATAAATATATATTTGCAAAACCAAAGGCCAAATCCAGTATTAGACCTATATGGATTTGGCCTTTGGTTTTGCAAATATATATTTATCTTTCTACTTAGAATGTGAATTCCTTACAGGATTTTTTCTCCCCAGTTAGGACAGCAAAGCTCAAAGATGAAGAAACTTGCCTAAGATGTGGCAATTAGTAAGCTGTAGAACTACAAGCTGAATCTGAGTCTGCAGCTCATGTGCTTTCCTGTACAAGCACCTCCTTCCAACTGAAGTCAGAAGACCTGTACTCTAGTCCTTAGTCTGAGAGCTGTGGCCAACACAGCTCACAGCAGTGATTGAAGTATGTGAGACATTTAACAGCTGAGTATTCTTCCCCTTCCTCAATAGCTCTTCGTGTATTACTGGATGGTTCTGTGATATGGTCAACAGATCCAGATTCTGAAAGAAATCAGAAAAGGACTACAGATTTTATGGATATACAGCCTGTCCTCCTCATTGTTCATCACTGAGGTTTCTGTGGGTTTATGTTCTAATTTTCTTATTAATTGAAGTTTGGGGATGTCACCAGGGTTCTTAAGCCCTTTTTGATGAGGTCGAATGAACAATGAAACCCTTCCCTGGGGATCTACATTCTAGTTTCCTCCTAGTCCATTAACTGGTTTGGGTCCAGAGTCCCAGATCTCTGGATAAATAATGAATTTTATTTAGATTGTCCCTATGGTCTCCTGCGGTACTAACATGGCCTGAGTGTAAAGGTATGGTTCATCCAAGCACTAAGAGTTCATATTTGTTGTTGCTCTTCCAAACACAAGATTTCAAATCAAATCAAAGGATCAAATACAAGGAACTTGTCACTGAAATTTGAATCTAGAATCTTCACACAAAGGCTTAATAGGTCTTGTTGGTAGAATGCACTTTTTCTCTCCTACACTTTTCTCTCTGTATTTCAGGTTAGTAATTCCAAAGCATTGCAGCCCGCGTCTTCTTGTTTATTACCAATGGCACCCTTGGTGGGTCCCTATGGAGTAACTGTGGGGAAATTAAATGTTTTCATGCTGGGTGCAATCCTTCAAAGAAAGTTCTTGCCTGAGACAAATTTTCTCCATAGGTTGTAGTTAGTAATTTGCTTCCTGTTAATAATTCCACACACATTGATCTCACAGCAGCTGGTGATTATTTGGCACAAAACCTTCTGGATTTATTTTAAATTTAGAAAAAAAAATTGCTCCAGTACCTGCTTCCTGCTTGGGCATAGCCTTGGGAAACCAGAATATTCTGAATAGCTTGATGAGAATGACCAGTGTTCGGAACAACAACACAGCCTCAAGTTTTTCATCCAGCTGCCCACAGGAACAAGTTCGTTGTTTCTTTCCATTCAATGGAATTTCTTCAAACAGTTTCAACTATAGTCTTTTATAGCTTCATCCCAATTCACTCAGGCATAAACTACTAAATCAAGGCATTTTCCTTTCGTAACCAGCTTCTCTTTTAGTCCTTTGTACCATCCTCCCCCTTCCCCAAAAAAGAAAGACTATCACTAAGTGCCTCATAAGTGTATTGAGAGCATATTTAACTCTAGGACAGAAGCCCCAGGAAGCATGTTTGTATTGTTCGCTGCAGCGTCCTCAGCTGCTGGAACAATGCTGGGTACTTAGCAGGTGCTCAAAATTTATTTGGGATGGTTTATCCAGAACACCAAACCACACTTTTTATTGCATAAATATTATCTCTTGTCAAACATGAAAAGTGGGTTAATATATCTCTGGATATAATAAAATAACCACTTTTCCAAGTATAATTTTACCATCCATGCAGTCCGTCAGAGACAATTGCACGTGAGTGTGGTCAGGTCTCCTATTGGGTTGTCTTGCCTTTAGGAACTTTCGATAATCCATCCCATTGAACATCGCCTCCACATGGGGACCTTTGATGCCCCACATTATTATTTTACTTTCTTGCTCTAAAACCATTAGTACTCTTGCTGTCTTCAAGGTCAACTAAAACCTAACAAGAACTCAAGGCTTTCTGAAATTATCCTCAGTGAGAAAATATATGCCCCTAGTGAAATATGTTCTCTCTTTAGTCCTTTCATAGAATGGTTTTCCACTTTTACTTCACTGATAAAATTATTTTCTATTCTTCCAGAGGCATCGCAACTGGAACATTCTCCATGAAGCTTTCCCTAACCAACGCAGCAAAAACAAGCACTCTTTCCTCAGAAACTCCTACAAAAGTCATCTGCATCATTCATTTTCGTCAAAGACATCATGAGTTGGAGGGAAAATGCATAACATTTGGAGTGGAAAGGCTAAAATTAAATTCCTAATTATGACTATTGAACAATAATTGTGGTCCTTGAACAAGTCTCTCAACCCATTTGCATGTCAGTTTCCTCATTTGTGAAGCAATGACAATATTATCTGATCCATATGCCGTGTGTCAGAAGCAAATGAGGTAACGATTGTGACTTGTAAAGTACCACACAAATGCTAGTTTTTCATTACCTACCATCTACCATCCACACATGGACATGTCAGCTTGTCAACTACAGTCCAGTCTCAAATACAGGAACTAGGTGATTCTGTCCTCCATAGCACAGAGTCCTAGAAAGATTTCTAGACTTTAAAATGAGTGAAATAAATAAACATTGAAAAAAGAACCTATTATGTGTGCCCTAGCTCCCCGTCCTCAGTGGGCGGGGCTCTCACACTGTGGGGGGAGTACAGATGAGGAAATGGACAAGAGCCATAAGGTGGGTCTATGCTTTGATGTTGGATGTGCACCAAGGGGAAGGACTGAGTGCTTCTCAGAGAAGATAATCTTCCAATTCCATTTTAAATGGGGATGCAATCTTCAACCAGAGAAAATAAAGAAGGGTATATTAGGAGCAGAGCTAGAAATCACCACGCACAAAGGCCAGTTAGCACACACGGGGTTTTATGTTAATGGAGTGGGGAAATACTCAGTGTGGCCAGAAAGGATCAAGAACCAAGAGATGGGAAAATCCAGTCAGGAAGATCAAGTAGCAAGAAGCCTTGCATGGCAAGCTAGGGAGCTTTCACGCTATCTTCTTTTAACCTTCCTTGGTCATGAACACAGGCTGAACTACAGGTGTCTGGTCCTCCTCACTCCACCCACCTGTGCCTCAGTCTTCCATGCCTGCACTCACCATTGTCTTCTAGTCTCTGGGCTTGTCCCTGACTCCATCTTGTCTCTATAATCTCTGCAAATTTCAGATCCATTATTTCTTACTTGACCTTAAACGTTCTTATAGGATTCAACCTTACCTTGACTCACAGTAACAGGAAAGAAGCACACTGTCCCTGACCCTCCTGTAGCTCTTAAACTATACCCTTTATCGGGTAAAGAAACCCATTACTGCTGAAGATACTGAAACCCAATGTTTAAAGATGATGCTGATGCATTTAGTAAAAGCACTTACATGCACCTGTAGAAAACCTGATATGAACTAGAAAAATTTCAACATAAGCTCAGGAAGCCTAACCTTCCCCATGTGGGCATGTACCACATATGCAGTAGGAAAACCTGGGAAAACCACGGGCATTGTATACATAATATATGGAGAGAACATCAAGGTTCTGAATGCCATCATCAAAATGAAATGGAGAATTACATTTTGATTTCATAGATGGAGGCTTTGATTGCATATTTCAGCTTCCTACAATTTCCCCAACTGATGTCAAAATGCCACTTAGAAAGCAATTTTCAATAAGCTGAGCACATCCAATGTGGTCTTTACTAGACAATATGCAGTGTATCACAGGGAATCAGTCAAGCAGCCTCACAGAAGTCACAGCTGAATGGCTGAATTCACTGGGCATTTATGCCACATTCCATCACAAACTGGATTCTTGCTTTGTGAGACCCAGTTGTGCCAGGGTGGAGAGTGTAACTCCGGGGCCAAGCTGGAGAGCCTGCCTCTGAAATCACAAACACCAGCTGTGTTATGTGCTGTGAAATCTTCACACACAGTGCACTGGGTTTTGGGGGAGATCTTGAGAACTGTGAAATGAAGTCAAATGATCAGTAGGCCTTATTCTGGATCTTCTCAGCCAAAGCCGGGCAGCAGACTACAGTCTGTCAAATGTTAAGTCCCAAGTGTTTCGTCATTAATCCATTTATTTCAAGGAACATTTATTTCAAATGTTCAAGGAACATTTCCTATAGACCTGCTCTGGTGTATGTGACCATGAGACATGACAGTAAGTGAGGTGAGACACATTTCTACTCCTATTCTTGATCCGAGTGCCCTTTGCCAGTGTTTTCTAAATACTCACATGAGATAAATGAATATTATACTTCCTTTCTGGTAGGCACCCCCTGAGGTAATGCCTGCCTGCTGTAATGAATATTCTTCCCTTGAATGTGCACAGGACCAGTGACTTGCTTCTAACCAGCAGAAAATTGGCAAAAGACGCTACTCTGTTGATTAGGTTATGCTATATGACAAAGGCAGAGGACTTCAGTCCATGATTATTTTACATTATAAAAGATTGTGACTTAGTGGACAAGAGAGACAGTTTCTCCCGCTGGCCTTGTAGAAGTAAAGAGACTATTGAGAAGTGACCGAGGAGAGGGCCAGGCGTCAGGGAAGTGCAGCAGTCTCTAGGACCTGGGTCAGCCATGGAGCAGCCGAGAGCATCAGTTTACAGCCATGAGCAGATGAACTCTTGCCAACAACCCGAATGGGCATGGAGATGGATTCTTCCCTAATTAACCTACAGATGAGAACACAGCCTAACTGAAACCTTGGTCACAGCCTGGTGAGAGCCTGATCAGAGACCTCACTATGCCATGCCTGAAGTCCTCACCCACAGAAGGTCTGAGATAATATGTGGGTAATAATCAGGTGGGCAGTAATAGAATCTGATACATCCTTGATCCTAAGATGCCATCTTACAAAGTATAAAAGCTAAGCATTGATAACCTTTATGGGAAACTAAGGATACTGAATCAATTGTACATTGAAAAAAGAGGGGCTTAATGTACAATGCTTATAGCAGCCCTATCAATGATAGCCAAATTATGGAAAGAGACCAAATGTCAATCAACTGATGAATGGATAAAGAAGATGAGATATGTGTGTGTGTACACACACACACACACACACACACACAGGAATACTACTCGGTGATGAAAAAGAATGAAATCTTGCCATTTGCAACAATGGATGGAACTGGAGGGTATCAGGCTAAGTGAAGTAAGTCAGTCAGAGAAAGATATATGATTTCACTCATATGTGGAATCTGAGAAACTCAACAGATGAACATAGGGAAAGGGAAGGAAAACTAAGATAAAAACAGAAAGAGCGATAAACCACAGGAGACTCTTAAGCACAAACTGAGTTTGCTGGAGGGGGGGGGTTAGGAGGGTGGGTTAAACGGGGCATGGGCATAAAGGAGGGGACTTGTTGGGATGCACTGGGGGCTGTAAGAGATGAATCACTGGGTTCTACCCCCAAACCCAAGACTACACTGTATGTTAACAAACTTGAATTTAAATTTTAAAAAAGTACACTGCTATATATTAATGTGTCAGGGGCTTTGCCACACACACAGGAAGACTAATGAGGAATAAAATCTGCAGGTTCTGATGTCAATGAACTCCGCGCAGAGGAGAGACCGAGGCAGGCAGCACCACCACACGGGGTGAGCCTCCCGCGGCCCTGCTCTCCCGACTGATTACCGCTGAAAACTCTGCACAGAATACAAAAGGCTCCTTCGGTCTCTGAAAAGTGAGCTCTACCAGGTAGATTCAGAACTGAAGTGAAGACCTGAATAACAGCTCTTAGCCAGAATGAGTTTCGTAGATGTTTTTCCTCCCTTGTCTTCCCGAGGGTGAACTGAACAGCAGGACACTGCAGTAGTCACTGGCTGTGGAAACAATAGAGGAAAAAAAATCAATAAAATCAGAAGCTTGTTCTTTGAAAAGTCCAATAAAATTGATAAAGTGCTACTCGGCTGCCCATGAGAAAAGAGAAGACGCAAACTGTGTAATTCAGGAATGACGAGGAAATAGGACTAGAGTCACTTAAGCCTCTAAAAGGGGAATAACAGAATTCCATGACAAATTCTGTGTCCGTGAATCAGCAATTTTGATGGAATGGGACAATTCTTTGAAAGTCACAAATTACCAAATTTCACTGAAGAAATAGGCAAATATGATTCTTCCTATGCCAAGTAAATAATTTGAACCTGTACTTAAAATCCTTTCAACAACAAAGGTCCAGATGGTTTCACTAGAAAATTCTATCAAGGATTTAACAGCGAAAATTCTATCAGTCCTATGCATTCTTTCCTAAAAGACAGAAGAGGAAATTCTTCAATTCTTCCCAACTTACTTCATGAGATTATCATTGCCTAATATCATATCCAAAGAAATTACAACAATATTACTGATATCTCTCATGAAACCAGATACAAAATATATTAAATAAAAATTAGCCAACTGAGTCCAGCAATATATAGAAAGAATAAATCATCATGACCAAGATGGGTTGATCTGAAACATTAGGTTGACCTAACACTCAAAATATCAATATAATTCACCATATTAACAGATTAAAGAAGTATCAACATGATCATTTCAATTGACTCATAAAATCTTTGACAAAATTCAACATCGGGGCACCTTGGTGGCTCAGCTGGTTAGGTGTCTGACTTGAGTTCAGCTCAGGTAATGATCTCACGGTTGTGAGAGTGAACCCTGAGTCAAGCTCTTCCCTGAGTGCGGAGTCTGCTTAAATTCTCTCTCTCCCTCTCCCGTCCCTCCTCCATTCATGTGCACGAGGCATGCTCACTCTCTCTCTCTCTCTCTCTCTTTAAAAAAAAAAAAAAAGAATTTAACATCTATTCATGATGCAAAGTATCAGCAAACTAGGTATAAAATGGATATTCCTTAACCTGAAAAAGAGCATCTGTAAGCTACTTAGAGTTAATACTTAGTTGTGAAAGATTTTACACTTTCCTCCCTAAGATTAGGAACACGGCAAAGATTACACCCAGTTAACATCTTGCTGGATAATCTAGACAACAGGAGATCAAAAGGGGAATGTCTGCACCCTTAAAAGGCAGAAACTGTCTCTTCTAGAAGGCAGTATGATCAAAAATATCACAAAACCTATAAAAATAGTCTCTGAACAAATGAATTACGTTAAAACAGTTGCAGGAAAAAGATTAGAACACAAAAGTTAATTGTCCTTTTATGGGATTAGATACCCAGAAATTAAAAAAATTAAAAATGATTTTTAACAACACTACAATAAATGAACTAACCCTAACAATACATGTAGCCCTACGATAGGTTGAAAAGTACAAAACAATGGTGAAAGAAATCAGAAGAGATCTCAAAAAAATAAAAACAAACAATGTCAACAAAAGAATCTATATGAAAACCTTTTAAAGGCTTTATTAATACTCACCAAATATGGAAATCATAAAATGGCTTTTAATGTGATGGGACAAATAAAATATGGCACATGGACCCTATTCAGCAATTGCAATGAACAAATTATTGACACATGTAGTAATATCGTTGCATTTCAAATGCCTTAGATAAGTGAAAGAAAGTAGACTCAAAATAGTATGTACTGTATTACACCACCAAAGTGGATTTCTGGAAAAAACAAAATGATAGGGTTGGAGAACAGATTGGTGGTTTTCAGGGTTGAAGTGTGGGATGGGGGGGTGGGGAGGACAGCATTAGACTATTTAGGGTAATGGAACCCTTCTGTAACGTTATTCTTTCATGGCTACATAGTTCTAAGTATTTGTCAAAACTCATGGAATTAAACATCAGAGGGCACTTGTTTGGATGAGCACTGGGTGTTGTATGGGAACCAATTTCACAATAAGTTATATTTTTAAAAAATCAGAAAGTTAATTTTACTACATGTAAATTTTAAAAATATAAGAAGGAAATAAAAAATTAAACCATGAATCAAACAAATAAATACTGTGATAAGTACTACAAAAGACAATATATAATAACAATAAGTAGCCTGATCAGAGAGGATAGATGTAGACTATTGAACAAAAGGGAGATTTGAAGGAACAGTACCATTTCATGGGAGAAGGGGGTGAGGAGGGAAGGATGTTCCAGACACAGGAAGATTGTCTGTGCAAAGGCCCTGTGGCAGGAAGAAATGCAAGTTTTGGTAACTGAAATAATGTCAATGTGACTGGAGCACAGAAAAGTAGTGGTGAACTTAGTGTGTCTTGTGAACTGGTCTTTGAGGACCAGTGCAAAGCCACTGAATGGTTTTCAGCTCTTCTCTGTCACAACGGACTCAGGGAAACAACCCATAATTAGGATCCTACCATGATATTTTAGGGAAGAGATCATTAGATTCCCACCTGTAGTGGCCCAGTGATTATTAACAGAACTGAAAAGATTTCTGGAACATTCATAAGGCAAGTTGGTAAAATTCTGCGCGTCAGATTTTTCTGTTCATTCAGCACATGAATGAACAATGAGTGTCAAAGGTGACTCTGAGTCAAGATCCATAAGATTTTTTTTTTTTTAGGCTTTGAAGACCACGCATGAACTCTGCTCATTGTTTTATTTTATTCTGCTTTTATTTTTTAAATAACCATTACAGAAATGTCCAGACCATTCTTAGCTCATAGGCCATACAAAAAAGGCCAGAGGCTGGGTTTTCCTCTTGATGTAGGGGATTCTGGTTTTTCTAAGACAATGGATATCCTTGCCACGGAGCAGTTGATAGGGTCTGAAGTAAACGTATCTATGAAATCAAATTTTTAAATGTTGAAGTTGAGCCGCCTTTGAAATACCAGATGGAGACATCAAGTTGTCATTTGGATATACAGAATGATGCTCAGAGGAGAAATCCGAACATAATACAGGGTTCAACATGGTCTGTGCTGGGTGGTCTGTGCTGGGTGGGTATCTCCAGCTCCAAAGCTGGAGATATGGATGGAAGTTGCTGAGTAAAACCTAAAGATTGGGAATAAGAAAGAGATTGAGACTATGAAACTTCTGTCCTAAAAGGCTTCCAGATCAGTAATGGTCCTAGGTTGTTTCCTAGATGGTTACAATGACACAGTGCGTCTTTATTGACCTGTATGGGGACACTAACCCTCTGACCTCTGTAGCATCCATCATATAATTTTCATTATTAAGAACTAAAGTGTCTTCATCCCCAAAAGCAAGGGAATCAAGAGCAAAAATAAACTGTTGGGACCTCATCAAGATTAAAAGCTTCTGCACAGCCAAGGAAACAACCCAGAAAATTAATAGGCAACCAACGGAATGGGAAAAGATAGTTGCAAATGACATATCAGATAAAGGGTTGATACCCAGAATCTACAAGGAACTCACCAAACTACACGCCCGAAAAACAAACAACCCAGTGAAGAAATGGGTAGAAGATATGAACAGACACTTCTCCAAAGAGGACATCCAGATGGCCAACAGACACATGAAATGATGCTCAGCATCGCTACTCATCAGGGAAATACACATCAAAACCACACTGAGATACCACCTCACACCAGTCAGAGTGGCTAAAATGAGCAAATCAGAGAACTCTAGATGCTGGCGACGATGTGGAGAAACGGGCACCCTCCTACACTGTTGGTGGGAATGTAAACTGGTACAGCCCCTCTGGAAAACAGTGTGGAGGTTCCTAAGGAAACTAACAATAGAACTCCCCTATGACCCAGCAATAGCACTGCTAGGAATTTACCCAAGGGATACAGAAATGTTGATGCATAGGAGCACATGTACCCCAATGTTCATAGCAGCACTCTCCACAATAGCTAAAACATGGAAAGAGCCTAAGTGTCCATCAACAGATGAATGGATCAGAAGATGTGGTTTATCTATACCATGGAATACTACATGGCAATGAGAAACAATGAAATCTGGCCATGTGTAGCAACATGGATGGACCTTGAGGGTGTTATGCTGAGCGAAATAAGTCAGGCAGAGAAAGACAAATATCATATGTGTGCACGTATAGGATTAGGAGGAGCTTAACAGAGGACCAAGGGGGAGAAGAAGGGCGGAAATGCTGGGGGAAAGGGAGAGAGGCAAACCATGAAAGATTCTTGAATGCTGACAAAAACTGAGGACTGATGGATGTGGGGGGGAGGGGTGATGGGCATGGAGGAGGGCACTCGTGGGGATGAGCACTGGGTGTTATATGGAAACTAATTTGACAATGAACTATTTGTAAAAAAAAAAAAAAAAAAGAACTAAAGTGTCTTGTTTGTATTTACTATTTGGTTAAAATCATTTTATTTTGTCAAAGTCAAGCGACTTCTCTTCAAATTCAGCTGCAAGGGTTTGCTGGTTGAAAAATTACCCTCCTGTGTGATATCCCCATACACAGCACATCAATCTCACCAAGCTTCAAAATTTATGTGCTTTTGCAGTACATTTGTCAATATTTATTGTTTCATACTGGATTGTCTCCTACTGCCATATAATATGTAAGTTTGTAATATCTTGTGTACAAATAACCTTCTTTCTTTTCAACAGTGTACCATGATGTCATCTATTTATGAGACAAACAGAGATTCAAATTTAAATTAAAATTCAACCACAGCACGTAATTTACTTGAGAGGGTTGTCCAAGCCCTGTTACTATTTACATATTGACATAGATACAGTTTGCCTGTGTGAAGGCATTTTCAAATACAGTAAAACCTTAGATTGTGAATAACTTGTTCTGCGAGTCTTCTGCAAGACAAGTAAACATTTCTAATAAATTTTAACTTGATAAATGAGTGATGTCTTGCAATATAAGTAGTAAGCGATTTTGTATTGATTATTTTGTATTATATTAACAGTATTGTAACCATCTTTATATGAATATTTTTGGGTTGTGGAATGAATCATTTGAGTTTCCATTACTTCTCATGGAGAAATTAGCTTTGATATACAAGGGCTTTGGATTACAAGCATGTTTCCCGAACAAATTATGCTCACAAACCAAGGTTTTGTTGTATATGGCAAACTTTTCCTATGAAAGGCAGCTGACAACTTTGGCTTTTACATCAGTGTAAGGCAGAACCCAATTTCAAAAAATCTTCATGGAGTATTCAGGTTAGAAAGGCAAAACTTCAAGGTGAAATACTCTAATTTCACACACTGGAGAGAAGAAAAACCACAGTGGAGCACAGAGAATGAAAATATAGTGAAATTAAGAGAGCATAAGAAGTGTAATCCAGAGTTAAATGGTCTAATTCATCAGCAAATGCAGCCCAGAAAGAGGAGAAAAAGAAGAGAACAAAAATGTTAAAAAGATCATGTTTTCCAAACCTGGTGAAAGACATAAACTCACAGATTCAATCATCTCAATAAGCTCAAATCAGAGGAAATACAGAGAAAACTTAGTTTATATTGCCAAATTCCTGAAAATCAAAGACAAAGAGAAATTCTTAAAACCAGCTGGAGAAAACTATTTTACTATATTCAAAGAAACAGCAGTAGACCATTTCAATGGCAAATCTGGAAACCAAAATATAAAAGAATTGCATCTTTTAAGTACAGAGAAGGGGGGAAAATCTTCAAAATATATTATCTTCTACCCAGCAATAAAAAGGTCTCCAAATAAAGGCAAAAGAAACATTGGGAATAAAGTCATTTTCTTACAAACAGATGCAGAGAATGTATGGTCAGTAAAATGATACGACAATACTCGCTGAAGAAAATTCTTCCAGGTGAAGACAAGTACTTGCAAAGGCACAGATAGAGGAGGCAACGCAAGTGACAGACGGCAAAATATGAGGGTCAGTCATCCCTTGCTGTTTTTACAATTTTGCCACATTAGTGTTTAGTCCCAGAAATAACACTTAGTTATCCAACATTTTAAACTTCATGTAAAATTTTATTTCATATATTCCTTGGCAACTGGCCTTTTTATTTAAAACTTTGATCCTAAGATTTCATCAACATTTTTAGTATAGCTGCAATTCGTTTCCATCACTGCCAAATATTCAATTTTGTGAACACCCCAAAATGTATTTATTTGTTCTCCTACAGGATGCTTGGGTTGTCTTCAGTGTTTTGCCAGTTCTTGTCTTGTTCACAAAGTGTATCAGTGGGTCTCTTTTGCTCAGGCAAATATCCAGGTGGGTTACTACTCAGCCGTGGGTTAGTTTCATCTCCAACTACTCTAGATAATGTTAATTGTTTCCCAAAATGGTTTAACCAATTTAGACCACCACCAGCAGTATGCAAGTGATCCAATTATTCCACATTTTTGCCAACACTTGACATTGCCAGTCTTTAAAATTGTTGCCAATCTTGTGAATCCAATGACTTTGTGAATTTAATTTCCATTTCCCTGAATAATGAAACTGAGCATTTTTAAATATATTGTTGGTCATTTGAATTTCTTTTGCTGTCAAGTGCCTATTCAAACATTGTCTCTCTCTCTCTTTTTTTAATTAGGTTGTTCTTTTTATTTCACATGGGTTTGTAGCAATTGTACATATATTCTACATATTGACCCCTTCTCAATTTGATGTTTGGAAAATATCTTCTAGTTTTAAACAATCATAATATTTTGATTTGATGTATACTTAGCAGAAGAGAATTTCTTAATGTTAAAGTGTTTAATTTTTGCATCTTTTTGTTTTTCACTTTTTATGTCTTATTAAAAATTATACCTTACCATGGCGGCGCCTGGGTGGCTTAGTCGGTTGAGCGTCCGACTTTCGCTTAGGTCATGATCTCACGGATCGTGGGTTCGAGCCCCGCGTCGGGCTCTGTGCTGACTGCCAGCTCAGAGCCTGGAGCCTGTTTCAGTCTGTGACTCCCTCTCTCTCTGACCCTCCCCTGCTCACGCTGTCTCTCTCTCTCTCTCCTAAAAATAAATAAAACATTAAAAAAAAATTATACCTTACCATGATAAAGATATTATCCTCTATTATCTTTTAAAGTTGTACAGTTATCTCCTCTTTCCCTGTGAATCTGCAAAGATACATCAGTGTTGCTGTAAATTAGGTTTCTATTATTAGCTGCTGATTATGGATTCTTCTGTCACTTTGGTTAATTGGTGTATCAGTGAGGCAATGCCCTACACCCTTGGTCTCCTAAATAGTGTAGCACTAGAAGCCTCAATAATTCATAAGGTAATCCTCCTTACCCTAGTATTGCAAAGTTGTTCTCTAGTGCCTTGGATTTTTTTTTTTTTTTTGCCATTTACTCTCCCATATAAATTTCAGAATCGTTACATGTTTTATAATTTTATATTTTCATGGTAGATTTAAGAACAGTTGACCCTTGAACAATGCAGAGGTTAGGGGTGCTGACCCCCGTGTGGTCAAAAACCCACATGTAACTTTTGACTCTCCCAAAACTTAACTACTAATAGCCTAGTGTTAACTGGAAGCCTTATCAATAATAGAAGTGATAGATTAACACATATTTTGAACATTATACATATTATATGCTGTATTCTTACAATAAAGTAAGCTAGAGAAAAGAAAATGTTATTAGGAAAATCATAAGAAGGAGAAAATATGTCTAGCACTATACTGTATTTATCAAAAAATGTAAAAATCCATGGAGACGTGAACATGGATCTGCTCAGTTCAGATCTGTATTGTTCAAAGGTCAATTGTTGATTACACTTCTTTCTCATGTACTGCTTTCTACCTTAAATTCTAATGTGTCTGATATTAATATAGCTCTCACAGCTTTCTGTGGGTTAGTATTTGCCTCTATTTTATACCTTTCTGTATTGCTTTGTAGTCATATAATACTGTATAATTATATAATTTATAAATATTACCTATAATAAATATGATTCATAACTAAATTTAATAATATATGTAAAGCTTATAATAATTATAATTATAAATCTGTAATTTTACCTTGTCATTTATTTTCCTTCAATAGATTGAAAATCTTATTTTTGAGCTTCCGTTGTGGATGTGAGGAGTCAGATATCAATCAAAGTATCATCTTTGTAAATGTAATCTTGCTTTTCTTTTTGTTTTAAAAAGCTTTCTTTGGCTTTTGTTTTTGTTTTTTTTCCAGTGTCATTGTGTTATATCTATGTAAGGGTCTCTTTTTATTTAAAGCACTGGGGGTTTACTGAGATTTCTGGATCTAAGGACTGATTTCTTTCAACAATTCTGGAAATATTGGATCCATTATCTTTTAAGCTACTTCATCTATGATTCTCACTCTTCCCTCATTCAGGAACTCCAGTCTGGTACAAATGAACAGCGATGATCTCTTCTGCCCCTGTGTCAACTTCACTTTATCTGTGACACCATTTCTCTCTCTGCCACATCAGGTAATGTCAGCAATTCTTCTACCATGTCCAATCTTCCCTTACTCTCTCTAACATATTTTAATTTCCGTCATTTTGATGTTTTTGTGTTTTTTAAGTTTACTTCTTTATTTTGAGAGAGAGAGAGAGAGAGAGAGAGATGCATGCACATGTGCAAGAAGGAGAGGGGCAGAGAGAGAGGAAGAGAGAGATAATCTCAAGCAGGGTCTGTGCTGACAGACTCAGGACTTGATCTCATGAACTGTGAAATCATAACCTGAGCTGAAATCAAGAATCAATGCTTACCCGACTGAGCCACCTAGGTGCCTTGGTGTTTTTGTTTTTAAATATTTCACTTATTTCTCTAATCAACCTTCTTCATTATTTTTAACTCTTTTTTTTAAAACATTATCAAGTTTTCTTTATATCTCTTAATACATAAAATGTAGAGAGAAACCTCCCTCCACCCAAGAGTCCATGCCCCAATCCTTGAAATTTATAAATATATTGCGTTAAATGGTAAAGGTGACTTTGCAGAAATAACTGACATTTTACTTTCAGATAGGGAGATTTGTTTGGATTACCCAGAAGGATTTGATCTAATCACAGGAGGCCTTAAATGATGGGAGGCCTTCTCCTCTTGGAAGAAGCAAAAAACAAAACAAAACAAAACAAAACCAAATGCAGCAGAGTGGAACTTAACGATGCCAAGTGTGAGAAGGAGTCAATGTTACTCTGCTGGCTTTCAGAGGTAGATGTGTAGGTGTGCCCTTAAAATGACCAAAATGAGGCCTCTTAGCATAAATGGTGGCTCTTACATAACAGTTGGGAAGGAAATGGACCTTAGTCTTATGGTGGCGTTGA
This sequence comes from Proteles cristata cristata, assembly GCA_017311185.1. Lineage (NCBI taxonomy): Eukaryota > Metazoa > Chordata > Mammalia > Carnivora > Hyaenidae > Proteles > Proteles cristata. The sequence continues at coordinate 542,825 of JAESUZ010002808.1, forward strand.
ACCAGATTCTGCCAACAACATGAATGAGCTTGGAGTTCATTGTCCCCGGAGACTTTTCATGAGAGCCCGGCCAGCTGACACCTTAATTTTGGATTCCGGAGACCTGGAGCTGAGGATTGAACTTGGCCAATTCACACTTCTAACCACAGAGCTGTGAGAAAATAAACTTGAGTTCTTTCAGACCCTAAATTGTGGTAATTTTTTAAATGCAACACTAGAACAGTAGTAGAGCATATTAAACATAATATCAAGTGGCACCTGGGTGGCTCAGTTGGTTAAGTGTCTGTCTTCAGCTCAGGTCATGATCTCATGGTTCATGAGTTTGAGCCTGGAGCCTGCTTCAGATTCTGTGTCTCCCTCTCTCTCTGCCCCTCTCCCGCTCAAACTCTGTCTCTCTCTTTCTCTCAAAAATGAATAAAAACATTAAAAATTTTAAACATAATATCAAAACCTTACCATTTAATGTGTGGCCCACAAATTATCATTAATGGCAACACCCTGGAGTTGACTAGAAATGCAGAATGTAAAGTTCATCTCAGACTTACTGAGTTGAGGCAGGAGGAAAGGGAGACTTGGAAGACAAGCTGACCAAAGTGAAGCCATCTTGGTTTTAGTCTGACCCTTAACCTAAAAGTCAACAGGTCATAAAAAGAGTCCCAAGATCTGATTCATGGAAGACCACAAGACCCACTCCCTCTGGCAGTAAAAGCCACAAAGGTTGGACACTATTAAAATCACTCCCTGTGGTTAACTCCCAACCCTAAGAGAATGGAAAAGTTTACTGCCAATGGAAATGATAAACCCCAAGTTAAAGAGCAGGCCCTTTCCCTATATGGTTAGCAAATTTTTAAAAAACCTACAAAATCCTACAGTAGAGGCAAAGGGACGTTGTCTTCCCATCTGGAAGGAGAGACCACTGCTTTGTGAAGTAGCTCCTCTCTTACTTCCGTACTTAATAAATCTCTGTCTCTTTCTCTAAATAGCTTGCTCTTGAATTCTTCCTTGTGTAAAGGCAAACATCCTCTTGGCAAGGAGCCTGAGGCCCTTCCTGTTGGGGCCTCAGCTGTCCAGCATCAGAGTTAGGATTTCATTTTAAGGGGCACCTGGGTGGCTCAGTTGGTTATGTGTCCGACTTAGGTCATGATTTCACTGTTCGTGAGTTTGAGCCCCGTGTCCGAATCTCTCAGAGCCCGGAGCCTGCTTCAGATTCTGTCTTTCTGTCTCTCTCTCGCTGCCTCTCCCCCACATGTGTGTTCTCTCTCTCTCTCTCTTTCTCTCTCAAAAATAAATAAGCTTTGAAAAAGAATTTTATTTTAACAAATCAAAATATTACCAGATGATGCACAGATTTTCAGAAGCGATGTGATACGGCATTTGATGTCTGATTACGGCACTACCAGCATATTTGCCATACATTCTATTGTTTCTTGCTTCTGCTCACACCAGCCCATCGTTCCTTGGTTCCTTGAATCTTTTATGATTTACTGTGAGCTCCTCTTTACTGGAAATTTATCTGGGAGATCTTGGTGTACAAACGTGTTTATGGATTTTAACAGAGAAGGACTGGAGTGGGTCCCAAGGACCTACCTTTCTGACAAGGGAAGCTCCTTCCAAGGGGACTTGTATTTGGTTTTATCAGGTACCTGGAGACCCTCAGCCCTGGCTGACATTTTTCCTGCCACACAAGGAGTGTGAATTCAATCCCTACACCTGTGTGAGTTTCAATCTATGGTTTTGGGTTCTCAGGGAAGATTTCTTATCCCTTCAATCTAGAACAAAGGCTTGAGACAGGTAGTTTTCCTTGTAGTTATCTAGGGAGAGAAGACACCTCTAGTTACTCTTAAACTTCTTAACTCCTTAAACTAAAGTAAGGCCATTTGAGGTGACAGCTGAGACGGGAGATGGGCTGGCCCTCCCATGATGGCTGGGACATGGCCTTTGTGTGGCCTTGTGCTGGTGCTGCCTTGAATACTGAATCTCAGAATTATCTCGTTAGCAAACATCCTCAAGGCGACAGCTTATTGTCTGCTGCATTCTCTTGCTTCCCTCTTTCACACTCACACCTCTAAGTCTCCCTAAGGCATTTTCCAAGAGATTGTTCTGTACTTAAAAAGGTGATTTAGGGGCACCTGGGTGGTTCAGTCAGTTAAGCATCTGACTTCAGCTCAGGTCATGGATCTTGCGGTTCATGAGTTCCAGCCCCGTGTCGGGCTCTGTGCTGACAGCTCAGAGCCTGGAGCCTGTTTCAGATTCTGTGTCTCCCCCTCTCTCTGCCCCTCCCCTGCTCACACTCAAACTCTGTCTCTGTCTGTCAAAAATAAACATTAAAAAATTAATATGATTTATACGTATTTCTAGAAAAATATCTCTAAAAATTATAAAGCGATGGCATTTTCGTTGCTGTTTTCATCTGTAAGGTCATCCCGGGACCACGGTTCATTATTCTGCTGGAAACAAATCCCTCTGGTGACCAAGCTCAGTGAGTCCCTGACATGGCCACAGCAAGAAGGTAGCAGAGAGAGGCAGCGGGTCCTTCACCACCTTACCCCCAGGTGTTAGGTTGACAGACATTCTGGGCTTTCTCATCGAGCCTGCCATGTTAAGACCACGTCCACGGGCTTGCACGTGTGGTTTGGGAGTAAGGACTCCCTGGCTTTGATGTCCTTTCCAAGACTAACTAGTTGCTTACCCAAACGAGATACCCCAGCATGGCCTCTGGCGTCACTCATTGAAAGAAACCAGGATGGAAGAGACAAAACCTGTTTTGAAATGTGAGATGCTTTCTTTGGAGCTATCCACGCGGCGAAGTCAGCTAGGCTGTCGGTCTGGGCAGAGCAGAGCCCTGGGCTTGAAGCCAGTGTGGAGTGATCTGGGGCACAAGAGGAAGGGCCAACATGTCCCACTGGCCGCCAGCTAGGGGCCAGGCCGGTAGTAGCAGAGAGCGGCTGAGGGTAGCTGGAGTTCACAGGCGAGGCTCCTTCGGGCTGTAGGAAGATTTATGAGGGAATTTGCATCTGACCAAGCGTGATGTGCACCCGGCAGCGAGGCTGCGCTGACGAGAGAATTCTGACAGCAGACCTGCCTGAGCGAGGTGGGCAGGAGACAGAGGTGTTTGTTTGCCTCATTATCTCCTTGTAAAAACAATCTCAACGTTCATTTTATTTTCAAGTGGCATGATGTTGTGTGAGGTTGTTTAATCTTCCTTTCAACAAACAAACAAACCAAAAGGAACAGAAGGTAAGTACCATAAACAGAAGCTGGAGAAACCTCCGGAAAGGTGATCTGTTAGGCTGCGGTGATAGGCGTCAGCCCTGCCTTCCCCGGCCCTGCTGGCTACAGGTGCGGCCGGAGAGCACCTGCAGAGTCCCAGCCCGCAGGGAGGGTGATGTGGGGGCCACAGTGGGCAGCAGGGGCCAGTCTGCGTGGGTCCAGGGCTGCCGGCCGCGCTCCGGAGCCCGCGCTCTGCAGGTGACCCAGCAGCGCTGGGACAGGCCACGCTGGCCACCTGGCTGCCATCCCTGCCCTGCTGTCTGGCTCCTGACTCCCTCCCTAGCTCTCTTCTCGCTCTAGGGCCCAGCCACACACCTTCACCCCAAGGAGACCCAACTTCCTGACGCCTTTCCTGCGAACGCCACCTTCCGCATCCTACCTCGGACTGGGCTGCATGGGTGTTGGCCCTGCATGGAGCACACAGAAGCTTCTTCCCGCCACCGACCCCCTCCCTACCTGGAAGGGAACAGGTTATTCGGATCCCTGGTTCTTAGCCCCTGGAGTCAGCCCCGCAGCCAGGTCGGCTCCTGTTCCATTTTCCTTCCCTCAGACGTCAGCTCACACCACCGACATCCCTGCTGCCGAGCTCAGACGGCTGTGCTCCACGAAACCCGGACGCTGCCAAGAGACTCTCAGTCCCTTCTTCAGCAGACACTTATTTCCTGACCACAGTGGACACTCCAGCTTCCGCAACAACAAAAATATAGCTCCTGCCCTGGTTTAACTGTTCTGGTAGGGGTGGGGCGGGAGGGGCAGACAGTAATCATCAGGATTATGGAGCAGGTCGGGCAGGAAATGTCGTGGGAGACAGCAAGGCAAGGTCAGAGGGAAAGAATCTCCAGGAATGGGGAAGGAGGGGCCGACTATTCTAGAGCCTCCCAAGATGGGCCAAGCGAGACAGAGGCATCCTAGAGAAATGTGAAGGGAGGGAAGCAAGGAAGGAGCCATAGGAGTATCTGCTGGCAGAGTATCCAAAAGAAAGCAGCACAGGGAGGGACCCAGGCGCGGGCGCCAGCTTGGCGTGTCCCAGGAGCAGGGAGGCTCCCAGGACCTGGAAGAGGAGGCGAGGCGGGCGGGCCAGCGGAGCAGAGCCGTGGGAAGCGCGGCTAGTCAGGAAGCTCTTCTCCGGGGTGAGATGGAGGCCACAGAAGGCTGTGAGCAGAAGCCCCACATTATGGGACTTCCGAAAAGGGATCAATCCTGGGGACGCCTGGGTGACTCAGTCAGCTGAGTGCCTGACTTCAGCTCAGGTTGTGACCTAGCGGTTTGTGAGTTCGAGCCCTACACCTCTGTGCTGACAGCACAAAGCCTGGAGCCTGCTGCAGATCTGCTGCCCCTCTCTCTCTCTGCCCCTCTCCCCCCCCACAGTCTTTCAGAAACAAATAACATTAAGAAAGAAAAAAGGATCAGTCCATCCCCATGTCAGGAACAAACCAGGCTATGGAGGGAAGAAGAGAAGCCTGAGCAAATGTGGCTGTGAGGCCAGGGGGGATCAGCGAGGGGAATGGACGTGGTGAAGTTTATTCTGAAGGTGGTCCAGGAAAGTTCTCCGCGTGAGCAGTGGGAGGAAGATGACTGACATCCTGCTGCTTGGCTGGGCAAGTGGGAGTCTGGGCTGTCACCTGCTGAGACAGGAGACGGGAAGCAGCCCTGTGTGCGCGTAGGGTGGAGGCACCAGGGGACCTGTGAAAGCGGTGATCCAACTAAATACCCACCAAGAGACCAAGAGATACCAAGCCAGCAGGTGTTACAGAAGCCTGGGGTTCTGGGCAGGGACTCGGATAAGCGTTTGGAACACAGATGCCGTTTACGGCACCAGGATGGGAGACAAACACCAGAGTCAGGCGGCGAGAGCAGAGGAAGGTAGGGGGCTGAGGGCCACGCTGCGTCAGCACTGAGAACCGCTGTCCCGAGGGGAAGGTTACACTGAGGCGTCTGTGGCTCGTGGCCCCCGAGCCTGGGTGCTTTAACCAGAGTAACTCTGCTCTGTGTGAAAAACACCCTGAACGCATCCTGCCTGGGCTCCCTAGCAGCTTCTACCGTTAACAAGCTCCGCGACCCTGGACATTTCCATCTGTAACATGAAATGGTGTTACTCCTTTCCGAACTGTACATTTTTCATGAGGACTGAATGAGTTGAATATCTCAGGGCAAGGCCAGTCAGGAAATGCACACTGGAAAGCACTGGGAGTTACTACATGGTTTATACCTCGGGGTTACACATACGACTTCATTAGAACCAAGAGGCTAACCTGCTAAAAGCTTTTTTGTGACAAAGTGGTGGCCCTCTAGCACCATGAATTTATAGGTAAAGACACGTTATTGTGTACACACAATTATGCATTAACCTTTGAAAGATAAACAAAGCTTCTTAAATTATGACAGAAGAATATGAAATAATGTAAGGGAACCTAAGCGTCTGAATTGAGGAATTTTATTATTTGCTAAAATTTCTTTGTAAATATATGCAGCACACGGGGAAAACTCTCAGTTGGCTTCCCTTCCAGTCTAACTCTTAAAGCATAAAAATGAGCCCAGTTATAATGTTATTTCTTTTTTTAAAAAACATTTTTGAGAGACAGAGAGAGACAGAGTATGAGTCGGGGAGGGGCAGAGAGGGAGGGAGACACAGAGTCGGAAGCAGCTCCAGGCTCTGAGCTGTCAGCACAGAGCCCGACGTGGGGCTCGAACCCACAAACTGTGAGATCATGACCTGAGCTGAAGTTGGATGCTTAACCAACTGAGCCACCCAGGCGGCCCTATGTTATTTCTAATCACTGAATCACTTTTGTACAGTAGTGTCTGTAACTAGTCGTTTTGTTGCAGAATCTGGTCTGGATCATCCAGCGGAAGAACCAAGCGGCACTTGGGGATCTTGGAAGGGAGGAGGTTTATTTTACACCGGTGAACTCAGAGGAGATCATTCTCCAGAGATCTGAACTCAGAGCATCAGCAGAGGGAGTAATTTATAGCCTGTTACTTCCGCATTCCTCATTCATGCCTGCGACAAACAGGGTGGGAAGAAGAATTCAGAAGAGGGAGCCTTTGATCAGGGACAGGAATTTCCTTATCAGTCCTGTTGGCCATCTTATAACAGACGTTTTTCCCTATCAGTTTCTTTGTTATTTCTTTATTGAATAAGGGACTTCCCAAACTCAGATTCAGCATGCAGGGTGGGGACTCCAATGGGCCTTGTAGATGCGGAAATTACCTCAAGAGGAGGCATGCTCACCCACAGTTCTACTGCCCATGGAGGTGGACCTGAGACAGACCCCAGATCCCGCTCCCCAGCCCAGGCTGATGTAAGCAACACAGCATTGCCTCCACTGCCTTGGCCGACATCCTGCCTAAGATGGGGACTCTGCTTGTAAGATCAGGATCCCAGTTAACAAAAGTAAGCTAACGGTGTGCAACCCTGGGCAGCCCTCCAGCGTCTGGATTCTGGATCGCCATGGACACATGGAGCTGCCAGACACCCGGAAGAAAACCCACGTCCAGAAAATCTCATTGTGCAGGTCAGGACGCTTGGAGAAGATGGTGCGAATCACTAGTATAACATCTTCTCACCAAAGCGCTGTGGTGAAAGACAGTGCCTCCCTGTTTTTACTGGGTCCTTAGAGGAAATATCTGAGACATCCAAATCTCTCTGACAATTTGTGAGGGGCAAAAAGTTTGGAATTGAGGATAGAACTTAGAACTGGAGTTTGTTTTTTTTTTTTCTTTTCAACAATGTTTACTTAACAAATATAAAAGTGATCAAAGAAATTGCCTACTACGGTGTACCAAGCCCCCACTGTATTCTAGAACACCACACACACCTCTATCCACCCTGTTAGGTAGGAGAAATTGTCCCCATTTTACCTCTGTGGCCAAAGGTCACGCAATCAGTTTGGAATTAGAAATCGAATATGGGCTTATTTGAATTGAAAACGTTGGCTTTTTCAAAACAAAATGCCCATCTGACATTGATCACCTGTATTTTCTGTTCGGTTGACTCTGTTGTGTCCTCATATTCAGATGGAAATATCAAGACATCTTGACATTTCCTGATGATAATGCAATAGAATGGGCTGATTTTGAAGGGAGAGCCAGTTGCAAAATTTTGAGATTTACATTAGGAGAAGTCTCTAGTTTCAGGTCCACAGTGAGAGGATTTTGTCATTTAGGATTTTTTTTTTTTAATTTGCCAAACTTGATTTGAAGAGGTAAATTTTCATCTGCAGAAAACCCCATCAATTATACAGATTATCATGAAAAACTCCAAAGCAAAACTAACAAAAGTAGCACATTTTTACAGAATTGAAGACACTTGATTTAGTCAGTGAGAATTTCTTCTTCACGCGGATTTTCGTCATCTCTCTTAGCTCCAGGGGCCCCTTAATGACAAATTAGCAAGATGCTTCTGTCTCATAACTAGGGGACCTTTAACACATTGACATTCACCATTGTGACCCGCTTCTTGCTAGACTGCTAATTAATATTTGCACTGGCTGCAGAATAAAAAAAAACTGCTTCTGAAGAGCCAAAAATTAAGTCCTCCATTAAGAGAAACCTCGGGCTGCACGTAGCCCCAGCCCCAGTCCCAGTCCCAGGAAAAGCCTCAGACTGTTCAAGGCTAAAGCCACCCTCCGCCTTACTGAAGGAAGGGCCTAAGGAGAGAGAAGTTAACCTGTTAGTCGCCGAACAAGACCCTAGACTCGCTCTATGATTGGCTGAATTCAAAGGTATCCCAAATGTAATTGGATCCCGCCAAAAACCTGATGGCGGGAACCAATCAGATACGGTATATGTTCACATTTAAATGTTAACCAATGGCAAACTTGTAACCATGGAAATCTCCTGTCCCTCCCCATGACTTGTTTACTTCTGTCTATAAAAAGGCTGTAAAGGCTTTGTTCAGGGCCTCTCAGCGTCACGGGCAACGAGTGAGCGGAGGTCCGGGTTCGAACCTGCAAATAAACAACCCTTGTCGATTGGCTTTGACTCTGGTCTCTGGTGGTCTGTTTTGGGGGGTCTCTCGAACTCTGGGCATTTCACTTCCAAGTGAAGGAGGATTTAATCGAAAAGCCAACTTTATTTTAACTTTGTTCTATCAGTGACATTTACAAGAACTATTATGGACCACATGTCTGTTCTTGCTGGACATGCAGGCATCTTGCATACTTCATGTTATCTCAGCTGTGCTACAATTGGGCAAGAGCAATCATTGTACCCCCATTGTATGTTTAGGACACTAAGCCTCAGACATTTAAATAATTTGCCCAAGAATGTAGCCGATGAGGGTTACAACTGAGTTTCAAAGTCTCCTCTGTCAGAATCCAAAGATGCCCTTAACTCAATCAGACCATCATCCTCAAGCTAAAGAACTTCCACTAGATAGTGGAGTAGAAACCAATCACCGTTCTGACAGCACTACCTTAGCAGGTGTATTACATTACTGTAGGTTCTCTCTTGTGAAAGAGTGAAAACAAACAGTGAAACAAAGAGCGAAAACTCTTCCAAACCAAATGATTTCACTGGAAGTTACGTGAATACACCAGAAGTTCCCTGGTATTCGGCCAGCATGCAAATGTAATCACAGCCCTTTTTTGCTTTACCAAACCCTTTACCAGGGTTCATTCCGATTCGTGCATACTCAGGGCTGAACCAGTTATTACATATGTTGAATCACATTCCAAAAGAACAGGAACAACACCTTCAAGTGTGTCTTCATAGGAACAGGACCATTTTCTTCATCACAAGAACCTAGAGCTGAAGATACACACACGTCCACGCATCGATCCTCTCCACTGCATCTTTGTTGTAAGAATTACAAGTCAAGTCAAGCTTGCAGGGAAACAGGAGGCAGCAGCCTGAGGTAGGTTTTCTCTCAGGAAGAACAATTTGCTTTGTGCTTTGATGATATTTTTCAGTCTCCAAATTCTCTTCTGTATTTCTTTTCTGAGCACAAATTTTCTTCCCTGATGATCTAGGTCAATACTTGAACAGATGGCACCTGGCATTTCCATACTGTAGCTTGGGAGGAACTGGGAGAAACTCAAAGGGTCCTAAACTGAAAAAAAAAAAAAGCAAAAAACAACAACCTTGAAGGTATAAAAACTTTACTTTTAAAACAAAGGTCAATCACATCACTGCTGATTTCTTCTTTTAAAAGAATATTCAATTTCTGGTTGACATTTTACTTGTTTTTATTTTAAGTTTCATTGTTTTAGTATGCATATAATGCACGCTTATGTGGAAAAATAGGAAATGCAGAGAAAAGGGGTGCCTGGGTGGCTCAGTCAGTTAAGCAGACGACTTCAGCTCAGGTCATGATCTCACGGTTCGTGAGTTTGAGTCCTACATCAGGCTCTGTGCTGAAAGCTCAGAGCCTGGAGCCTGCTTTGGATTCTGTGTCTCCTTCTATCTCTGCACGTCCCCAGCTTCCACTCTGTCTCTGTCTCTCTCAAAAATAAATAAACATTAAAAAAAAAAAAAGAAAATGCAGAGAAGAAAAAACAGGAAAAGAAAAAGTCCTGTATAATCTCTTCAGTGATAAGGTGATGTTAATACCAACTTGCTTTGTTTTATGTTAACCCAATTGCAGGGAGGGGGTAGTCTTTTTTTTTTTATCTCCTTATACAAGCCTTTGGGGGGCTTGTCTTTTTATTTCCTATAGATTCAGAACACACACACTCACATTACACAGTGAAATCACACTGTATGTGTTATCTGCAATAGATTATCAGGCTTCCATATTAACAATTTCATTTCGTTCACGATACATTCATTACGACATTCCCGTAACGTTCATGATCATCTCAGTGGCTGCAGATGACACCACGTGGGAGTCATACTATTATTTGCTACGCAGCCTTAAATTATTAACATTACAGATGATTAACTTTTGTTGTTGTTTTTATTTTTAAAAACACTTTAATGAACATTTGTGTATATGTATCTTGGCACTCGGCTAATAACTTCCTTGGTATAAATCCCTAGAAGCGGGTCACAGCAACAAACATTTTTAAAGCTTTCCATGTAGTGTGCGGAGAGGTAACAACAAACTGTTTTCACACAAGCTGTGTACGAGCACACCGCAGGCCTCTCACCCTCCGCAACGCTGTATATTTTTATTCCATTTAATCACTGTCAGTCTCAGCAGTACACAAAAACAGTAGCTCTTTTCTGTCCTAATACAGCCTATTTCTTTCAAGCTATGTTCCACACAGATACAGAATTCAGCATGAAACTTGAGGAAATTTGGACCTTATACTAGCCTTTTTTACAGACTATTTCTGTAATTTAAAGTTTCTCCATGCTTCGCCTCACTCTCCCTTCTGAATGTCCAGCATTCACCTCAGAAGGAATGTAGCCCAAGAACTGAGCTCACAAGCACAGAACAGCAGAGCCAAGGGAACAGACTGTGTCCCAGCAATCCCCCCTCACGGGGGTCCTAGGAGAAGACACCCAGGCTCCTTGGCACCTATGGCTCTCCAGACTGAACAATGCACAGGTAAGCACAATGTCTGAAGTCAGCAGCTCCCTGGTCTTCCTTTTATTTGGAATAATTACCTATTTTTATTTTCTGTTATTGATTATCCTTTCAAAACTTATTGTTGGTGGTTTTGATTAAATTCACATATTTTCCAGAAGACGGAGAAGTAGGGCTGAAGCAGAGGACATTTCCCCTCACTCAGACCAAAGAGTTTTTCCTTGGCAGGACAAACTTCTACAAGGACAGCTGTCCTGGGAGAGCTGGGAAGATCCACGGGTGCTGGGGCAGCTCATGGGCTTTTGAAAGCCCCTGCCAGTGGGGCTCACAGATAAGGTGGGAAGCTGTGATTTCAGCTTCAGTCCCTCCAAGTCAGCAAACAATGGGTGTTAAGACTTCATGGAGTTATGAAGACGGGGGTGGCCCATCAATGACTCCTATCTTGGCTCTCTATCAACAGACATGAACTGGCTAAATGTTAAAGCCCCTGAGCTGCTTCCACCTGTACACCTGCAAGATGATTAATGTCCAAAGATGGGAAGACATAGATCTTCTATCATTTCGGAACTGAGTCTACAAGTTATTCTTCAAACAGTAATACAAATAAGTAAATGACAGACTTTAAAGAACTCTTCCAATATTTGTAATATAATAAACACAGAATGTTTTTAATGGAACAAGTCAGGGGCATTTGGCGGAAGATGTGTGGGCAAAACTTGAGCTAGAGACCACCAACCTGTCCCCACCCCACTCTATCCAGTCATTAGCTGAGGTGGGCAAAGCAGAAGGAGGGAAGCAATCTCCTAGGGGAATACAGTCGAGAAGAATATGTACTTATGGTGATGTTTTAGTAACCAGAACTAGAAATAAAGGACTTTTTGAAAATTACTAAAAGAATATAATAAAGGAGGTTGTGTTCTACATTGTATTGACATGGGACCAGACAGCAAGGTGCCTGCAGAGGCAGAGACCAGTGGAGTGTGGCTTAGAGAGTAAGATAAGTCTATGACAGACCTTCAAAGACATGGTTACCTCAATCGTACTTGGCCAAGGAACTTAATATTAGAATCACTGTACAGACAGTACTTGAGAGTAGAATAAAATGGGGTGGCTTTTCCCCTCATTCCATAGTGTGAGGTTGGCCCCTTTTCATTGAATTCTCTTATGATTTTCAGATATTCTGAGTTAAAGAAGTCCTGTTAGAAATTGAATATTGTGTTGTTAGAAATGGATATTTGATCTGTTAGACATCTGTACCACTGCAGTCAAAATTCTGATAGAAGTAGAGGCAAACAGACAAAGTCAGCAGACCCCCAACCCCAGAATGCAGCCCGGACAGGGAGTGCTCTGGTTCAGGGCTGTGATTTCCCTGCCGGGTTGGGTGCTTCGTGCTATCTGTATTCTGGGAGTCTGCATTGCTGCATGTGGCTGCTACATCCAGGGACATTTTGTCTCATCTTAGGACATGAAATGTGATGGCCACTCCCAAGCAAGTCCATCCCTCTAGCTGCTACAGACCAAACAGTCGGAGCTAGGTAAGTAAGGGCATTGCCCTTCCAAAACAGAAGTGGAGATCTGACTTACTTCTACCCCATGTTTACATCAATCCCATACTCTAAACCAATTCAGCCTGGCACAGAAATCTTAGGGAAGGGAAGGAAGACAAGAAGAAAAGGAGAGACCAGGACTCATTTAGAATGAGCTCTGCCCCCAGATCATAAGGGGCATCTCCAGCTCTTTGTATACTGTTTTTCACATCTTTCACCTATCGTGTTTACTTCGAACTATGGCCCTTTGAGCACTGGGCCCACATCTGCCCACAGCACTGCAGGTCAGCATCTGAAGGACAGTCAGCCCCACCCATCACCTCCCCAGGGCAGGGCAGAGTCTGCATGGATTCTCGTGAATCTTTCTGATGGACAAGTTGAAAAATTCATGTCTTGCTCTATCCTGAGAGTAGAGATGATGCAGAGTGATTACACAAATTCCCGAGTTAAGGAATTAAATCCCTCATCCCAACCAAAGGACTAGGTAAATTGATCTGGGATTTACCACACTAATAGCACCTCCTTGTATAAACTTCTTTCTATTTCAGATGGATGGGATTTGCATCTTGAACTAAGGCACAGCAGTAGCAGCTTAGATTAATGGGATATGGACTCCAGCATCAAGGGTCTGTGAGACTGGAGTCTGGAGCTAAGGGGCCACAACATGAGCTGTTATCAGCCAGGGAGCCTTCCCCAGCCACTCTGGGCTTATCTCAACTGAGGCAAATATGTAGCCCTTATGATATCAATTCTCCTTCCTATGCCCTTGATGGGCACTGATGATTAAGATCAAGACTCCCTCCTACTTAGGTGGGACCCGGTTTCAGGATCCTGCATGAAGCCCTCAGTCAACCTTTAGCACCACTCACGGTGTAGCAAGAGACAAACAGCCTTTGTTCCTCTCATGTCTGAGGGTCCATCTCGCCAGGAAGGTCAGTACTTGGGAAGGAAAGCCAAGTTTTACTCTACCTTATCTATTAATAATAAATAAGTAATTAATGCATAGTTGTTATATATAAGGATCTATGGTCAGTACTATTTTTTAATGTTTATTTATTTTGCGAGAGACAGAGCAAGCAGGGGAGGGGCAAAAAGAGAGAGGGAGAGAGGGAGAATCCCAAGCAGGCTCTGCAATGTCAGCTCATGGGGCTTGATCTCACAAACCACGAGATCATGACCTGAACCGAAACCAAGAGCTGGACCCTTAACTGACTGAGCCCCCCACACGCCTCTATCCTCAGTCGTATTCTATTCCTCTTCTCTCTCATTCCTTACAGCAACCCCATAAAGTAGATAACATTATAAACTTATTTTGCAGATTAAGTGGAGGCCTGGAAAGATCAGTCGACTAACGTAAAGTCACACAGTTCGCTAGTTTCAGGTCAAGAATAACCAGTCTCAGGGTAAGGATGAAGGGGCGGAGCAGACAAGTTTAAGAGTGGTGAGACTATTCTCTTTGACACAGTACAGGTAGATACATGACATCATGCATTTGTCAAAACCCACAGAATGCACAACACCAGGAGTGAACTCTAATGTCAACAGTGGCCTTTGTAAACACTGTTGCCTATTGGCTCAGTGGTAGTGAACACTCCACGCTAACGAGTGCTGGTAATAACAGGAAACTGGTGGAGCACAGATGGTCTACTGGAACCCTCTGTGCTACCTGCCCAATTTTCTACAGAACTAAAACTTCTCTGAAATAGAAAGTCCGTTCCTTCTTTTACAAAGAGAGAAACAGTGGTACATGGAGGGATCCAATAGAGACGTGGCAAGGATGACTCTTTTAATTACAACATAAATGGGTGACATAGGTGAAGGGCGTCAAGATGGCACCTATTTTGAACTGTTGAATCACTGCGTAGTACACCTGAACTAATATAATACTGTACGCTAACTATAGTGAAATGAACATCTTAAATCAAATAAAACAGGGGTGCGTGGGTGGCTCAGTTGGTTAAGCATCCAACTCTTGGTTTCAGCTCAGGTCATGATCTCAGTCATGAGTTTGAGCCCCACTTTGGGCTCTGTACTGACAGTGAGGAGCCTGCTTGGGATTCTCTCTCCCCTCTCTCTGCCTCTTCCCTGCTCTCTCTCCCCTCAAAATAAATACATAAACTTAACTAAAGTAAAATACAACATAAATAGCATCAATAGAAATGGCTTAATTAAAAAAACAGAATTTAAAGACAGTTTTTAAAAAGAAAAATGGTACTGAATGTGTTAAAACGCACCCCCCCGCCCCCTGCACATACACACACAACAATTTCGCCTGTGCAGCGAATCTGAGCTATTCACACAACGTTTCCTCCATCATCCCAGGAGAACCTTATCCGTTCCCTCTGACGTGTCCCCAGCACCTGGGACTCTTGAGGTGACAAACATTATGACTTCTCTTTTCACCGAAGTCAAAACAAAAGGGATCCTTCCAAGGGTTCGGATTCCGGGGCACGCGGCTGGAAGCGCGGCTCGTGGGGAGGAAGCCGCTCAGCTCCCTGGTGCCGCCCTGGGGGAGGTGGGGTCCCACTCTGCTCCCACCCAGTCCCCGCCCAGTCTCTCCCAGGTTCTCTCCGTTTCTTTGGTCTTCTGTGTCTGTGAGGTGTGCACACGGTCCCCCCAAGTCCGTGGCCACGTGCTAAGCTGCGTCTCCAAGCCCCGCGCACTGAAGCAGGCCCGTCTCCTGCGTGCGGAAAGGTGGGCAAATTCTGACCTCTTGTTTATACTCGCTGCGTCTGTTCTTCCATGAACAAGCACGTCTGCAAAGAGCAAAGCACACTTTGGAGCAAAGGGGTCGTGTTGAGTCGGGCAACCCTCAGGGCTCTTGGGAAGGAGTCCCCAGCCTCAGGGGACCGAGGGGCCCGCGCAGGGGACCCCTGGGAGAAGCCCGGGCAAGCCCAGGACACTCCACATCCCGCTGCACGGCTCCCTGCCGGCGCCGTCCTCAGGAGCCTCGGCCTCGAGCGCCCCGGGTCCGTGGTCCCGAGAGCCGGGCTTCGGGGCCTGATCCCCGCCGCCTCCCTCCTGGGCGGCGCCCGCGGCCTGGGCCTTGAGGCGCTGATCAGCTCAAAGCCAACGGCTCAGCCTCTAAAGACACGGTGATAATTTATAGCCTTTTATGAGGCTCCCCATTCGTTTCGGAGCTGCTGTGCCGAGTCTGGGTCTCACGTCGGGCCCTTCGTCCTGCGGGTACAGTCTCTGCAGGGCTGGCCGGCCCGGCGCGTTTTCTGCTGCGACAGCGCCACCTGCTGCTGAGGACGGAGCCGGTGACGCCTCCGAGGAAGCCCCGCGTGGGGCCCGGAGGCTCTCGGGTCCACACCTGCTGCGAAAGCGGTTCGTTTCGCAGGGATAGGAACCAGCGCGCCGAACAGCAACATCGAAGGAGAGGCCCGGGACAGGACGACACGAAAAACAGGGAGAAAATGTCTCCTGAGTTGCCAAAGAAATCAAAGGGCTCTCGGGCCTGACACAGAGCGGCCCGCCAGGCATCCGCTCTGAGAGGCGACCCGCGAGCCGGGGCTTCAGAGCCATTCGCGCGCGGCGGGCCCTGCAGGGGACACGGCGCTCTGTCTGCCGCTGGGGGCCAAGCCAGCCCCCCTTCAGGCCGGCTCGGACCGCCACGGAGCTGGTTTCCAAGGACCGACCCTCCTCCGGGGGGGCGGCCGAGGTCGGCCTCCTCGCCTGGTCTTCCCCGCTCCGAGATGGCGCTGTCGGAGGGTTGCCCGCCGTCGCTTCGCGTGGCCTGGTGTTCAAAGACACACACCCGCGGTTGCTTTAAAACCCCGGAAACTACAACCGGGAACACTTACTATCCATGCCCGTTTTCCATTTGCCTTTCATGTTAGGGGATAATTCGATTATTATTGATTTTTTTTTCCCCACTAGGCTCCATGCTCAGCACGGAGCTTGAACTCACGACCCTGAGATCAGCAGTCACATGCGCAACCTACTGAGCCAGCCAGGAGCCCTGACTTAACTTTAAATTAAGGCAGGATTTGAAGTGTCCGTGATGTATCAAATTCTTACTGATTCAACGAAAAGAGACACAAATTGAAAAATAAAATTATTAAGTTTACTTGTTTTGAGAGAGAGAGAGAGGGAGAGCATGACTGGGGGCGGGGCAGAGAGAGAGATTGAGAGAGAGACAGAGAGAGAGAGAGAGGAAGGGAGAGAGAATCCCAATCAGGCTCCTCACTGTCAGCACAGAGCCCAGCGTGGGGCTCGAACCCATGAACATGTGAGATCATGACCTGAGCTGAAATCAAGAGATGGACACTCAACTGACTGAGCCACCCAGGTGCCCTAAGGCACGTTTTTAAGTGACCTGCTCTCCAAGTAGTTATGTAGATATTTTAGAAATGGTTGTTTTTGTGTTCCAAAAATATTTTCTCATCATGGACATAAAGCTTGGCTTTTATTTTGACATCTGTATGAGATCCATCAAATAAAGTGTGCCTCATAACCTAAACAGATGAGTTTCAGTCTGATAGCAGGAGTGCTGATCTCAGAGTTAGTAGAAGTGGGCAGTCTCAGATGAGGCTGTGTGTCCTCGGGGGGGTGTCTTTACCTCTCTGAGTCACAGTTCTTTATGTATCAAACCAGGGAGTCAGAGCCTAATTCAAGAGTTTTCAAAGTTTTGAAGATGTTAGTCTCACCCTTTTTGCATATACAAAAGAAAATCTGCACAGAAGCCTCATTCTATTTTTTTTTTAACATTTATTTATTATTGAGAGACAGAGAGACACAGAGCATGAGCATGGAAGGGGCAGAGAGAAGGGGAGACACAGAATCTGAAGCAGGCTCCAGGCTCCAAGCTGTCAGCACAGAGCCTGATGCGGGGCTCGAACCCACAAACCACAAGATCATGACCTGAGCCAAAGTCAGATGCTTAACTGACTCAGCCACACAGGTGCCCCCAGAAGCCTCATTTTTAAAACTGGAAAAGGTAGGGGTCCTCATTTTTCCCCAAAGCGGCCTTGAAATGACTCCTTGGCAGCCCAGAGACTCCCCCGTGGGCCAGTTTGCCAAGCACGGGGCAAGCCACCTTGCCCTCGTCTCCAGGCCCCCACACCCCACAGGGACCACCAGCCTCAGGTCCCCGTGCCGGCATCGCGTCTGTACCATGGGGACCATTCCGCCCGCTTCGCGGGTTCACTGTGAGAATCGAGGAGGGCAACAAAGATGAAGAAGCTTGAATCAGCGCAAAGAGCTAAACAACGATGGTTATAAAGGAAAAAGGGAAATAACCGTTTTACGTCTTTAGGTTTCCCTTTCCTCAACTATCCGGCTGAGGGCCGGGAAATTCTGGAGGCCGACCAGCAGCACACACAGGTCCTGGGACTCGAACCAGTGCTCATCCGGCATCCCTGCTCCCCGCCCCTATCCCCTTCCCTGCCGCGACCTCAATCACATCGGCGGCTTCAAGCTCCGTAATTCTACGACTCTCCAAAACACTACTAGTAATGGAAGAGCTGGAGCTTTGCACGTGGGTGTGAAACGAGGCGTCTGCAGGTCCCAACATCGGGTGTAGCCCGCTGCGCTCCCCTTGCGGGTGAGCACACACCGGACACGAGCATCCCGAGTACACGGCAGAGGGGCCTCTGCGCGGGCCGCCTCGCGGGCAGGCCCTTCAGGGCGCTCCTGGCCTTCTGGGGCCGTCCTGACCGCCGGGCCTGCCGGGGCCGCCTCGGCGGCGCTGTCGGAATCGCTTAAGGACGCGCTTTCAGTCCCCATCACCCGGGGCTGGGTGTTACAGCAAGACTTCATTTCTGTTCCCGCTTCCAGTCCTCCTCCCCGGTCCATTTTAATTTCACTGATTTCCCCGTCACCGCTTCATACAGTCTCCTCGTTGGCAGCTGGGCTGAAGGCTGCAGCACAAAACACTGAGAGACCAAATCAAGATTAAAAAAAAAAAAAAAGAGCAAAATACTCCCATTTCAGATGGAGAAGCAGATGGGGCTCTTGGCACTTCGGAGGATTTAAATTGACCCCCTGCACCACACGGGAGGAAGGCAGACTGTCACCGCTGACAACGAGGCGCGAAGGAGCCCTGCTTTCCCTTCAGACACACAGTAGCATTTGGAGATCGTTCTCTCCGTGGTGCGCGACGCGGAGAAACCATATGATTTGTTCTGACTCCCGTAAAGCCTGGAAAGGCAGCTGTGGGACCCCAGAGAGCCC
Organism: Proteles cristata cristata; assembly: GCA_017311185.1. NCBI lineage: Eukaryota > Metazoa > Chordata > Mammalia > Carnivora > Hyaenidae > Proteles > Proteles cristata. The sequence continues at coordinate 561,293 of JAESUZ010002808.1, forward strand.
TGGGTGCAGACTGCTCTCCCCCGAGCCCCCGTCGTGACCGAGACCTGGTGGCCGCGAGGCCCGTTTTGCCATCTGAAGACGGTAACAAAACCAGCGAGTCTCATTACGGCTCCAGGAAGTACCGTAAATGGAGGCGAAGTGCCTAGCACGGTGCCTGCACATAGTAGGTGTTCAGCACATTTGGCTGCTTCTCCTGCTTTTCTATACATGGCCAAAGATGCAAGCTTTTTCGAAGCTGTCTCTCCACAGCTTTCTCGTTTTACAGCTGGTAAAGATGAGGGCCAGGTGGGTGGCTCTGACCTTCCCTGGGATGACATTTACAAAATAAGCACTATCCATATGCAGGACAAATACGAGTCGGCATTTGAGGCAGGAGTTCCTTATTTTAAGCAGGTTTTGAGTTTGCCTGCGAATCTTTAAAATATGGGAATCTTGGACAACCTTTAGTCACAAATCTTGAAGCTGCCCTCCTGTTCAGTTATCAAAGACGTTCCAAATTTCTATGTCTATCCGCTTTCAGCTGTTGTAAGCACTGACTTTTTATTGGTGTGAACTGTTTATTTTAATAATAATTAAAAAATCTTCCTCAAAGGAATCAAACTATTTGTGCTTGTAACAACAGTCAAAACAAGAAAGAAAGAGAGAGAGAAAGGAAGAAAAGGAAAAAAGAAAAGAAGGAAAGAAAGAAAGAAGGAAGGGAAGGGAAGGGAAAGGAAAGGAAAGGAAAGGAAAGGAAAGGAAAGGAAAGGAAAGGAAAGGAAAGGAAAGGAATGGAAAAGGAAAAGAAAGGGAAAGGGAAAGGAAAGGAAAGGAAAGGAAAGGAAAGGAAAGGAAAGGAAAGGAAAGGAAAGGAAAGGAGGAAAGAAAGAACCAAAGACATTAGTTTCTGTTGAGTAACCATGGCCGGCTGGATAACAGCCCCAGACAATCCGTATACCCTACCCCCTAAATCCTGTCCTTGAAAATGTCATTAAGTAAAGGGTGTTGACCTGGGGGGACTTTCCTGGATTATCCAGGTGGGCTCTCCATGCAATCATTGGTATATCTATAAGAGGGAGGCAGAGAAGATTTGATACATGCAGAGAGATGCACTGCAGTCACTGAGGCAGAGAGGGAGGAGTGCGGCCTCAAAGCAAGGAGCGCTGGCAGCCACCAGAAGCTGGAAGAGGCAGGGAGCGAGTTCTCCACTAGACCCTCTGGAGGCAGGATGGCCTGCCGACACCTTGATTCCATCCAAACTATCAGCCTCCAGAACTTGAGAGGGTACATTTGATTTGTTTTCTTTCCAGCCACCCAGCTAGTGGTGATTGCTGTGGCCACAGGGGAAACGAATAAAGTGACCCACTAAATAAATAGACAAATAAAATACCTGCAGCAACATCATGGCAAAATTTCAGAATACCAAACATAAGGAAAAGGGACTGAAAGCTTCAGAGGGGAGAAACACATCTTTAAAGATCAGGACTCAGATGGGAATCATAACCACAACTCCTCCAACTCAATGAAATAATCATCTGCAGAATCTAATGTTAGGAAATTAATGCCATTTCTGATCTAGTATTGTTCATCCAACCAAACCAAAGTGTTAGCTCCAAATAATTGCAGTTTTCCATGCAGTGTCCCCCCAGATTAAGATCTGATGCACATTTTTTTTTCTCAGAGAGCTCCTGAAGGCTGTGCTGTGACAAATGATAGAGGACATGTCCAACAAAGGAGCAGGTCATGACGTTTAGGAAGGAGGCAAGCCACATGAGGTGTGCTAAAAGGTGGGTTTCCCAGAAACGGGTGAAGGCAAGTTCCAGGGTGACATATGAACCACATTCCCACCGCCGAACAGGCCGTGTTGGAGCCTGAGGACCGGAGGACTCAGAAGGATGTCTCAGCCACAGCAACACAGCGGGATCAATATAGAGCCTAAGTATCGGATGGTATTTAGTGGGACTTTAAATATCTTTTCAGAAAGAATTGTTAACAGGTGCATAGAAAGAAACAATTTTTAATAAAATACACGTGTGGTGAACATGTGTGCTATACGAACCCTAATCTTCCATAGTGTAATAGAGAATGTGCTTATTTACAAAGAAGAGAATAAATATGTATTATTAGAAATCTGAAGTTCTAAACCAGACGAAACAGCAAGGAGTTTGAAGCAGCTGAGTCTGGGGCCTAATGAAGAGTGCCATGGAGTCTACGGGTTTTCCTTAAGCTTTTATTGCTCTGAATTTTCTAAACCATACACACTTGTTACTACGATTTTAAAAAGAAATGCACGGGCTCCCTTTCTACAAATGTCTTTACATGAGTCCTAATCCAGTTTTTTGGGTTTTTTTCCCTCTATGACACATATCCACAGTGGCAGAATGAGGAAGCCCATGGACCATGACCTTTCCGATTCAGTATATTTCATCATGCCAATCCAGCTTTCCTCAGCTGTGGCTCTCTTTAGACCTTATCCTCTTGATTCCTGTTGGCACGTTCTCTTCCAACTAGCGCTCACCTTCCCCCATGTCACAGCATCAGGACAAAGGACCTTTACAAACACTAACTTAATCGGGAAGGCCAGCTTTCCTGAGGATGCTTTGCAGGCAACGAACTCAGCCCCAGCCTCCGATTTGTCCACACTGGACCTGAGCCGGCCAGGGCCTGGCACGGAATGAAGGCCAAAGGCACACAGATCTTAGTGTGAACTTGAGTGAGGCTAATGCCTACCCAGCTCTTTATTCAGGTGAAGAGGAAACATGTGCTATTTATCCATCCTGCCAAGTATAAAAGTAGGAATACAGGCTACATCATATACCGTCCTTGCCCCCATGATGTCTAGGGTTATAAATTAAATATCCATTTGGGACTAGTAAAAACAAATTTTAGAAACTAAAATATTGGAGCCCAGAAGAAGGAAAAATTGCATTAGGCTGAAATGACAGAAAGAGCTTCCCGGAGATACCAGCATTTACTCTGGGCTGTGTGCACTGGCAATTCTAAACCTAACGCCCCAGTCCTTTGCTGACACCTCTCCCCAGTGGTGGGCTTGGTAACTGCCTCCTTTGCACCCCACAGGGTCCCCTAAAAATACCTGTCCTAACACCTGGTACTCTAATGCATTTAGTTCCATTTCTCTCTCTGGGCTCTGAGCCCCTTCAGGGCTTCAGTTTTCTTCTTAACCAAAGACTAAAGAGTGCTTGGATTTGTTAGTATCTATTAAAAATACTTGCCAAGTGGAAGAAAAAAACTGCATGCCTGTTCTTTTGCTCAGCTCCTATCTAACGGAGGCATGGTACTTTCTGAGCAGACTAGAGCCCATTTGAAGAAAGGGGCATTTGGGCAAGATTCTGGGGGCTGCTGGGTGCCGGGTGTGGGCACAGGCAGAGTTAAAAGCACACAGACCCACGGTCCGTGGTCCCCTGCATTACGAAGCTAGGCCACCGAAACACGGAGTTTTTGCTGGCTGGCAAAATAGCTGCTTGCAATCTGTCACTTTAAGGTGTGTGTTTTGAAATTACAATCCAACGGGAATGGAAATGAACGTGTTTTCCCTCTTAATTCAAGACCAGTGTTTTTTTCCTGAGCTTTTCCTCCTAACTCCCTTGGAGGCTGGAAACTTGGATGCCAGTGACCTTGATACATCACTGGGGGTTCAGTCTGCTCCCAAACGAAAAGACAGATCTTCAAGAGTAAAAACCCCAACCCAGGGGCTCAGACCACAGGCTGAGAACTGCAACCAGGAAGAGCTGGGGTACAGCTGTGTGTGTGTGTGTGTGTGTGTGTGTATGTGTGTGTGTGTATGTGTGTGTGTGTCTTTGGGAGCGTTTTTTTCCTGATGTTGGGGAAGAAAAGGGTTTATTTTTCCACTTCCATTCACACCAGCTGCCATGAAGCAGCAATAAAAGCTCCAGGCACAGCGCTGTGGCCGCAGATCACGGAGCGGTCCCAGCCGCAGATGGACCCGGCAGCTGGTCAGAGAGGTGCTGCCGCTGACCCCTCCCACAGGCTGGGGACGTGGGGAGAAGCTCACTGACTCCCCCGCCTCCTACCCCAGATTTATGAAGCAGGAAGCAGCCCGCCACAAAAGCTAAAGAGAAAAAGCCCAAGTCTCCTCCTGCTTCCTTTTTTTTTTTTTCTTTCTTAAAGCTAACACACACCCAGTGACAGTCCTTAGCTACTCTACTGGTGCACGACATGTTGGACACAGAAGACAGCGTTAGGAATGTCCGGCCTGGGAGTTTCCCATCATCCGGGGTTTGTGAAAGGGAGGAAGACAGCCGTCACATATAGTGTGCGCCCACTGTGCCTGCACTTGTGACCACAGGATATTTGGGAGATAAAAGGATAAGAGGCATTGAATGTCATGCCCAGATGGACATGGTCAAGAGATGCTCATCACTGGGGGCAGAGAGCTGTTTGTGAAAAGAGAGCTAGAATGATCTAGAAATTTCTTACAAGCCTTCTGGATAAGCCATTGAGTTTTTGGTGTTTCAGTTGTCTTCAACTGAGACTTAGATTTTTTTTTTTTTTTACCAGTCTCACACCAAAAGCTTAACCTCTCATCTTACATGGGAGCAAGTGAAGGCCTTGGGATTTCAAACAGCCCAGCCCAGCTCAGGGGATAACTTTGAGGGAAAGCAGGAAGTAGGACTCAATCTCCCAACGAATACCCTGACTCTTTCTGTAAATTCTTAATTTACATAAAATAATGATGTGTCCAACATACAGCATAAGTGATACAGTCCCTGACATGGACCTGTGGGCAGAAGTCATGATTAAAGGCTCACCTGAGTCGCCTGTTCATCAAGACAATGTCAAAGAAAGAGATGAACTCACTGGGATAAATGAACAGATGTGATGTGCAAAGGAGTTTTGCAGAACCCGAGGCTTGGAAATTACTGCGCAAATACGTGGATTTGGGGAAGCAGACAGGAAGTGTGAGGGCGAAGCAAGGATTAGTGGTGTATTTTGGGGGGAGGAAATCCTCTTGGTTGCTACGCATCAGGTAGCTGGAGCTGGAGTGTAAGCGGAGGTGGGAAAGGCCCGCCCACAGACCCCTGGGGTCTCTCAGCCCAGTTCTCCAGCCTCGCTCATTCCACTGATGCTCTTCTAGGGACCCGGCCTTGCGTTAGTGCCTTGCGCCATACCTGTCCCTTCAAATAACAGGAGGCTGGAGTGCATTGTGGGTGCTGGAGTTCTATAGTGTCGGCAATGGAAGAGGAGTGTCTTTATCCAAAGCAGCCCCAGGAGAAGGGCTGATAGCCAGGAAGTGGAAATTATCTAAATAATCAACATTTTATAATCAGTGAAACACATTAATGGTAACCTACCACCCAGAGCTGTGGACTTGCCTATAAATGCAAAGAGTGTGGCACTGGGCCAGGTGAGTGAATTTTCACACAGAAGGTGGCTGAAACACGACGTCTCAAAGCCCAAGTACGGAGGCAGTACTCTAACGTTCAGGGAGAAAGAGAAAAGCCGTCCTGAAGAGTGGTCTTGCCCTAAGCAGATATTATCATTGGGAGCTGGAGATCTGCATCTCTCTGCTAGAGCCAGGATGGACCCTGTCTTCATTTAGACCGTTGCTATAAAGTAGGTTTCCCTCATCGACACTGGACTGAAGTCATTGGCTTCCTTGTTTCTCTTGTGCACTAGATCATGACTTCTCATGCAGAGGTTGCCCATATTGTCTCTGTGTCAGGGACAATGCCTAGCACGACAATGCCTGGCAATCATTCCTGAATAAATGGTAAGTGGATATCTGAAATGGAACATCATGGAATGCTCTGTATCCCTCAAGTTCAAGGCATTTTTTTTAACTGCTGAATGTTGAAGATGCAAAATTAACACTCTACAGCCAAACTGAGCTATTGAAAAATAAATAACTTGGCTGTTTCTGAATCAAGCAAAATTGGTTTCTCTAATATAACACACCTGTTGTTTTCTCGAAGCCCTGGCACACTAATGGTTCTCGATAGCGGCTGCACATTGATATGATCCAGAGCTGAAAAGAAAACAATGCTGCCGATGTCTCAGCCCTGGGGGCTCTGACTGAATTCACTGGGATAGGACCTTGGTGTTGCTGGGCTCCCAGGCTCTAATGCACAAACAAGGTGAAGAACTGTTGAAGGAGAAGCTGTACCTTATTTCGTACTTTTGCTTCCGGACACCCTGCGGGAACCAAACTGAACTTTGGTTAAGCAGATAAAGAATCATGGCTTCTTACATTTCTGTCCCCTGCTTCCTATAAAATCTCTGACAAGGACCCCAGCATGAAGAAGCCAACTAGCGGCCCTTGTAGCCAACAGCGGTAGCACCACTGAGGCAATGCTGCAGGCATTGTGAAGCTCTGTGAGGACAAAATCACGTTCTGGGGCCCGAGGGCCTGGTGATGGGGCTGCTCATGGTTGTAATTTAGCTACATGTCTCCTCTCCGCGCCTCATTCAAGTGAAGTCAGGAAGAGCCCAACGCAAGGGAATGATAAGGTCTTAAGCCAACAGGACCAGTCCGAATAAGACGCGCAAAGCACATGCTCAGGGGTGTCTCAGCTGGACGCTCTGCTGACTGGGGGCTCGCGGCCTTCCTCCACCAACACCTACGTGCTGGGTACAGACTCAGCTCTTCTCCCCCTGGCCCCAGACCCCAGTGTCAAGTGCAGGGAGGAGCACCTGTTTTTAATGGCAAATGACTTTGTGATCATTAACTAATATCTAATAAAGCAAAACCTTTAAACAGTCTGAAGAGAAACAGATGTTTCCAGGGCTTAATGAAAGGGAATTATGCATCATCATACAACAGGACTCAGCCTGGCCTCACTCGCGTGTGCGACAAAACAGCCAAATGGCCTTGCTGAGTGTTTGGTGAGGCTCAGTGGGAACAGCCCTTGGTCGGCTAAGGTGGAATCTGATGCAGGCTCAGGCGAACAACTCATACTCACAAACACACACCTGCACAGCACCAGAGGCTGCCTGCAGGCATCAGTTGAATAGACACATTGCCATAAATGACCTTCAGTGAGGAACCAACTCATTGAGAACTTGGATGAATTTAGGACACTCAGGCCAAGAAATTTAAAGCACTAACTCTGAGGCCAGTCACATCTTTCCCACCTCTCACGAGCTGCACAAATCTCAGCAAACTACTCATCTCAAAGGTCCAGTTCCTCATCTGTGGAATTTAATCATCAAATATTATGGTACCAAAAAAATAACTCGTAGATGCCTGTATCGTAGAAATACTATTTTTTAAAGTAGGTGAGCCCCAGGAAAAATTTCTAAATGACCAATGATCATAAAAGCCATGATAAGTATCCCGTCTCTGTCATCTCCCCTCATCAGACCCTTTTGCATTTGATCTCAGTTCACAGTGGACCCCTCACCTGTTAGCACTTGCTTTCTTGGCGTAATATTTGATCACAGCCACAACTGAGACTTGTCCCTCTGTGCAGGGCGACTGGACAGCCCATTTGCCCCAACCCAACAAGGGTCTCCAGCACTTTCTCTCCCCAGACACACAGTGGGAATGTTCCTTCCCCCACAAAGGTGTGTGTGGCCTCCCAGCTCTGTCCACACTGGTCATGAGGTAGCAACCCTCCAACCTGGTAAAAATGCTTGGGCAATACACACCTGAGCCCAGAAATTCTCCAGGGTGGTTCTCCCACCTGCTGCTTCAGCTCTCAGCTCCCCTCGCCCCCTACCCCATTGGGGGTAACCTCCCTCCAGCTGCTGGGAACCTAGGAAAATCCATCTGGCTTCTCTGAAATACACTGCCTTCCATCACCTCCACTGACTGGACTCATTACAGCCGTGAGCAAGGGTCACCCGTGGACCCTCCAGGTGATGCCCCTGTCCCCAGGTCAGCCTCCAGGCCAGCCCTGTATCTGAGCAAGAGCACCACCTCCCCAGCGTGCCTCGTATCTGAGCCAGCCTCTGGCACACTGATGGCTGCCATGTCACATCCAGCATCACAGCCTTCGTGCTGTGCGTGAGTGGTTCATGCAGGTGCACATGTGTGTTTGCGCCTAATGTAAAGCTGCCCAGCTCTGTCTCCTCACAGCTCCTCCAAAATTCTAAGGTTCTGGTTGATTCTTATCAACCCCGCAAACATCACCTTTTATCCTCGTGTTGAGCACTTGTCTGTCATGATGGAACAGCTAAGAGAAAACAGTAACGTTCCCCAAACACCTAAAACATGCAGCCACATGGCCACTCCCTTTTACAGCCACGTTCTCCACAGAGGAGAGATGATGACCGTCATGATAACATTCACTGAGCATTTAATACGTGCACTCACTGCTTACTACGCCTTTGTGTGATGGCGTTTAGCCAGGCACGGAGGCCGGGAGGAGGCGGCCCTGTAAGCATGAGTGGAGGCCAGGATCGGAGGCCCACACTCACTTCTGGCGTCACCCCTGGACCCTAGCGGGCTACGGAGGACAGACATGGGGCCACAATGTCCTGCAATTTGGAAGGCGCAGGAGACTCTAACTGCATCTCTCCTTGCGAAGCAGCTTGTCAGTGACTTCAGACCATAAAGCCCTAACGAAAACCAAGCTGGATTCCTTCTCGTAAAAGTCTCATTCTGGTGTAGGGCCCCACTTGCTGAAAAGCTGCACAAAAGCCATCTCCTTGGCCTCACTGAGGAGATAATAAGTCTTGAAGCCTAAACTAGGCTATTGTGTCTATGAGTCCATAGCTTTAGCTTGAACACGATACCGGAAACTGGAGGGTCAATATTCCGAGGGCCGAGAGAACACGGTGGCCTCCACATACCTACTTGCTTCCTCCAGGAATGGCACAGAATCGACCCGCCTCCGGAATTTCCAGCCCAGCGAGGTCCTCTCTCTGCACAAACGGTATTTCAGCTGGAACCGGACACGGGGACTGAGGCGCTCAGTCCTGTAACCTTTAGCCTGTATCAACCTCTGCTCTTCCTCTGTCTCTCAGTCACTCCCTGTCATAATCTCTGAGGCCCCTTCTATCGCTGCAGAGCTTTGCAGACCTTACAGAGATGTTATCTCATTCACCTGTCGCAGCGGGTCTGTGGGGGCACCTTGCAGGCAGGTGAGGAAGGCCGGGATGCGGAAGAGCTGGAATGAGGCCTGGACAGACCCTCTGGCATCCAGTCTGACCTCCTTTTATGCTAAATGGCTCATAAATAATAGCAATGCCTCAGGGCGCCTGCGTGGCTCAGTGGGCAGAGCGGTCCGTTGACTTGATTTTGGCTCAGGCCATGAACCTACGGTTTCTGAGATCAAGTTCCGCATTGGCTCTGCGCCAGCAGTACAGAACCTGCTTGGGATTCTCCCTCTCTCTCTCTTTCTTTCTGCCCTCCCCCTGCTCGTGTTCTCTCTCTCCCAAACTAAATTTAAAACATAAGATCAGTGCGCCAGCCGTGACTGCAGTAGCGACGCCGACACAGCAGGAGGGACAGCCGTCCCAGAAGACACAGCCGCGGCCCAAGTAGCAGCAAGTACCATTAGTGAGCCGTCAGCTGCAGCCACAGTGGAAGTGGTAACGGGAATGGCCACCGCGAGAGGGTAACGCGGTTTCAGTAGCACCAGTTGACACTAATAGAGTCTGTAGAGGAAAGACCTTCAGAAATAACCTCCGAGGAGGTCATGAAGCCATTAGAAACGTGCTAGAGAGCACATGGCCATCACAGCGCTGAGCACGGGGCTTGCCAGCGAGCGTGGTTATGAGGCCAGCAGCCGCGGGGCTGGTACGTTCCGGGCTTTCCGCCTCAGCTCGCCAGGATTCTATGATGTGGGAATCCTGTGACTCATCATCCCGTCTTCCAGGCAAGGCAGCTCAGCTAAACAAAGGAACTCCATCAAGGCCAAATTTTTAACAGGTGATAGAGCCAGGACGCGAATTTAAGCCAGAACAAACCCAAGGTTTATGCTTCAAATATCCAGGAATCAGTATTTATGAAGAAGGAAAGACAGCACACAGATGCATGCAGACACTCCAGTGGTGGCACTTTGTACATGTCCCGTTTCATAAGAGAGAAAAGTAGACAGAATACGTCACAATACGGAAGACCTAGCCAGTGTAATTAATAAGGCAGACATTCTTCACACCTGTCTAATTATAGGCCAGGGAAACAGAAGGTAGGCTAACTTTTCCAAGTGTCCATGGAACAGTCCCTAAAAACTGACCTGTTATTAGGTCACAAGAAAACTTCACTAAAAACCAAAAGAAATGCTACATAGGAGAGAAACTTAGAAACTAAAAAAAAAAAAAATTAGGAATGTCAAACCAATTATAAAAGCCTTCCACAAGGAAATTTAAGAAACTTCTATTTAACAACACTTTGATCAAAGAGTAAACCGAGGGGCACCGGGGTGGCTCAGTCGGTTAAGTGTCCGACTTCGGCTCAGGTCATGAACTTGTGGTTCATGGATTCATGCCCGGCATTGGGTTCTGTGCTGACAGCTTGGAGCCTGGAGCCTGCTTCAGATTCTGTGTCTCCCTCTCTCTCTCTCTGCCCCTCCCCTGCTCTCTCTCTCTCTCTCAAAAATAAGTAAACATTAAAATAAAAAAGAGTTACCCGAAACTTCAATACTGAAAGGCAAAACATCTCACCATGAGGAAAATTGAAACACGAAATGCCAGAATCCACAGCATAGGACTGAAAATGTTCAGTGGATTTCTCTGCCAGAAATATGTATGTCAATTAGCAAGTGTGAACGGAAATGCATTATTTAATTACGCACCTCAAGAAATTAGAAAACAAGAAGAAAAAGAACATTAAGGGAAGCAGAACAAAAGAATTTAAAAAGATGAAGGCAGAAACGTGTTTACTTAGAGACAGAAAGCGGCAGAAGTAATCAATAAACCCACGAGTTGGTTTTTACACATTAAAGAGCCCACAGTAACAGTAAAAACGAACTATTAATAGTAGGAACTGATGGAGAAGAAGTCGCTGCAAGCCTAGCAGAAAGTTATTAAAAAAAACACACACACAAAAAAAAACAAAAGCAGGAATGCACTTTGCCGAGCTTCAGGCAGCATCTGGAAGGAAACACAAACACACACTCCTGTGTCTTCCCACGGAAAAGAGACCCTCTACATGGACCCAGAGACACGGAACAGACCGAGTCAGGGGATGAACCCCCTTCCTGTAAAAAAGCGCCAAGCCCACTCTCTTTTTTAGCAGGAGACCTAATACATCTTTGAGAAAAAGAATATTGAGTGTTTCCCATCAGGAGAAGGAGGGAGGAAGAGAGAGACGGGGAAGAAAATTTCCCAAATCATTTTTGTAAAGCTCGCAAAATATAAAACCCCAACCCACCCAACCGAGAGACAAAAAGAAAAAGAAAAACGTAGACCAACAGCACTTTAACATCCTTATATTCGGTTTCCTTATAGACACTAACAAGCACAGCACGGAGCCCGTTCAAAGGCTAGGACCATGAACGGTAGTGTTTGTTCTGGAAATGCAATTGTGACTCAACAGTAGAGAGTCTACCAGGGCAATTCCCCATTTGAATGCACCGAAAGGAAGCGGTGTCTAGAATTTGTTGATAAAATTAAAATTTAATTCTCAGCTTACAACTTTTAATGTAATAGGAATGGATAAGATTGTAAATTGTTTTCTACTTACAAACTTTTCACTTGAGACCTTTTTCAGACCGGACGAACGATATCTTCTAGAACAAAATTCCATCTGCTCTGCTGGGCAATACAGGCGCACGCGTGGCACGCTGCTTTGATCTGAAGCATCTTACAAATATACAAACCTCCCTGCGTGTCATATGCATGAGTAGCAGATGTTTTAAAAGTTACACAGAAAAGAGTTGTAATGATGACGGCAAGGAAGGAAAAGGCAACTTTGGATGAAAAGGTAACTTTGGAAAACAATGCAAAATTTTTTATGCAAAATGCAAAATGAGTTTTTAAAGAATGGATAATGAGCACGTGAGAAAGGCCTCTTCCTCTTCGGTGGACAAGTGAACAGCAGCGAGACGCACACGTGTCCTAACCGACCACGCCCTCAGAAGAAAGCGAGGGACGTTTCCAGAGCATAAAGACCATTTCATGGGCTCAGCACCCGTGCGAGCAGGCACAACGTGAGATACGAGGTGAGGAGGAAGACGGTGCCTTGGTAGCGAGGGAGACGTTCACAGCAATACTCACGGAAGAACAAGATTTCCAAGGCAAATAAAACAATTCAGACAAGGGGCGCCTGGGTGGCTTAGTCGGTTAAGCGTCCGACTTTCGCTTAGGTCATGATCTCGTGGTTGGTGGGTTCGAGCCCCGCGTCGGGCTCTGTGCTGACTGCCAGCTCAGAGCCTGGAGCCTGTTTCAGTCTGTGACTCCCTCTCTCTCTGACCGTCCCCTGCTCATGCTGTCTCTCTCTCTCTCCTAGAAATAAATAAAAATATTAAAAAAAAAAAAGTATTCAGATACACAAAGCCCAGGGGGATGTACTTTATCCACATGCTTGTTTTCAAGCTAGAAAAGGAAATCGCACTCCTGTGTGGTGGGAATGCCTCCGGAAGAGAGAGCCTTAATCCCTTCCTGGTCATTTTAAAAAATTAATAAATGGACTTCAGCTTAGTCGAGGGGACTGTATCCAGGCCGCTGGAGAGAGGACGACTCGCCGCGTCCATTTCTGGGGCCCGGTCTGTGCCAGGTGCCCGGCACAGCCCCCGGGCAAGACGGGGTGCAAACGGCTGGAAAGAGATGGGGTCCCGATGCAGGGAGGGCTTTGTAGGCCCCCCTCTCCACCGGACTCCCCAACAGCCTCAGACACTCAAGCAACGTGAAGCCCGAGGGAACCCAAGGCGCGTGGGGAATGGACTGCGTCCACACCGCTGGCCCGAGGGCCACAAGCAGAAGCAGACCCCGGGTCTCCCACTTTCTCCTTCTGGCGTCCAGCTGGCGAGCAGCCAGTGCGCTGAGCCCCGAGCCAGAGGCCAGGCTGACCCGCTCGGAGCCAGGAGGGCTGGGCTCACCCTTCTCCTTATGCAGGAAGACCTTCCCTTGGGATAAGAGCTTGCCTTGCAGCCCAAACATCTCACCTTCAGGACTGAGGCGCAAGTGGGGCGGTCGTGTTCTTAGTAGAACGAGGCAGCGGGTAAGTGAAAAGGGGCTCCGCTCGCCATCCAGGCGCAGGCCTGTAACCGGGTTCGGTTCTGGGACGTGCCACCCAGCACGCAGGTACCAGGCCCCACGCCACACGCTCTCGCTTCGAGTCCGGGGTCCCGGGTGGAGCTGGACCCTTGTCCCTGGTCTGCGGGCGGAGCACACGTGGTACCTGCAGCCCAGAGAGGTGCCCAGGGGTCTCGGGGCTCAGGGAGGGCGGAGGCGGCGGCGCGCACGCGTGCGCAGCTCAGGGGCCTTGCAAGCATTAAGCGTGTCGGGAAACCCTCGGGGGTGTGGGTCACACCTGCCTTACGTGTGTCTTGCACTCCCGCCCTGGGGGGTGGCCCAGAAACGAAAACCTGTCCCAGGTGGGGCGGCGCTGAGGATGAGGGCGCTGAACGGACGGGACTGGCGGCCCAGGGGCCAGAGCTGCCCCTTCGGGGGAGGGGCCGGGGGGCTCCTTCCCTTCGTAGGACGAAGAGCTGGGCCTCCGGGGAGAAATCCGGAGGAAGACAGACCCGGAACACTACGGAAGGACTTCTGGGACGAAGGTTGATTTCTGTGCCATCTTGAAAGGGGACCCCTGTCAACGGGAGGGTCCACCTGGGATGCAGGAAGTGTGCCGGTTCCTGGGTGAAGACGAACCAGGCTGCCTCCAGCTTCGGGAGCCAGGCCCCCCCACCCCCCCTCACCCCGCCTGAGGTCTCGGCTGCTGGCAGTGATGACCGCCAGGCCCACGGTGGGGCACCGGCCCCAGAGGCCTGGTCTCCAGCTCGGAGGGCAGGGCAGGGCCCGCTCGGCTGCCCGGACGCTAGCCTGTGCCCTCGGAAGCTGACTGCTTGCTTTCTCTTTTTCGCTGCCTTTTCTTTTCTTGGTTTACCCCACATGGGATGCGGGGGTAGGAAGTATCTTAAAAGAAGCTGAAAGGAAGCTGGGTGAGTACAGGGTGGAAGGGCAGGAGGCAAACACAAAAATCCACCACTAACAGGCAAAATTAAAAGACACAAATAAAACAGAAGTAACCAAAGAATGCAAAGCACGGCCCCCCTGAAACTGGATAAACGAAGTGCTCGGGTGCCACCTGCTGGCCGGATCTCGGCACTGCATGCTGGCCGGGACCCCATCTGGGACCCACCGCAGTCGGTAACTCCCCAGCGCACCCCACAGATCTCAGGCTCCTCCCCTCCAACCCCGGGGCGCAAAGTCTTTCCGAAGCATAGGGCTTAACTGTCACTTCCCAATTTAAAACCCTCTGGGGGTCCCATTTCATCTGGGAGCAACCTCCTCCAGGAGGGCCTGGAAAACCGACCCCGCCACCCCACCCTAGCCTTCCAGCATGGCCCCCACCTCTCTCCAGGTTCAGTTCAAGGCTGCCTCTCCTCCTCCCGCCTTTCCCAGCCCGACACTACTTTCTCCAGCTCCGTGCAAGGTACGCGCCCTGTGTGCATCCACGGCCCCTCTAGTTCATGAAGTACTCACGGGACTGTTCGATTTATCCCTCAGAACAAGGAGCGTGAGACTTCCAACCGTTGTCTGCCGGGTTAATATTTGCCCACTCGATATTTGCAAAGGAAATGCCAGTCCTTGGACCAGGGTCCAGTTCCGCTCCTCGTAGGCGAAGAATTGAGAGCGTTGCAGGCACTGGCTCTTCGCAATACAGTGGTGAGGAAGGCTCTGTAGTCCTGCTCTTGACGTTCTTCCCCGTGGACTTAGCAGGCCCCTTCTTCCTGAATCTTGGTGAGCATGGCTGTCCGCAGGAGGATCACTGAGGCAGCACGAGGCGCTGTCACCCCCCAAAATGGCCCTAAGGGTGTCCCCCTGAACCATCAGTTCCCTCCTCGCTTTCTTTCCTGGAGCAGAGAGCCCTGTCTCCCCACCGCCAGCATTTCCGGGCTAATCCCTCTCTCCTATTCGCACCCCCCCAACACTCTCATGTCTGGGCAACAAGTTTAGCCTGAAACAATTTGTTTTGCAGGGAAAACCTTCAGCCAGGGCTCAGGGTATACACCTGTCGCCACGTCTATTCTGCCAACCCCAGAGTCCCTTCCGAAGCCTAGAAACGAACCGCCACCTGGTCATCTTTCCACTTGGATCTCAGCGGCACCGACGACTCCAGGCATCTGAACTCATCGCTTCCGTCTCCCTTCAAGCTTTCTCTGTCTCCTGAGCTCCCTGTGCCAAGCAGAGCGGCGCCACGGTCTCCAGAGGCCCAGAAACGCGGGACCCCCACCAGCACCTGCTCTCCCTTGCTCCCTACACCACTTCTCACCATGTCTCACTGGCCCACCTGTCTAGGGATGTCCATGAAGAGTGCATGGCTCCCAGCGGCCGGCGCCCCTGCTTTCAGGCCACTCATCGCTCAGGCCTCCAGCATTAGGACCAGAAAGCCGGGTGAGCCCCTGACTGGAGCCTCTCAGAACTGTAGTGCAATTCAGCGGGAACTCCAGGTCCAAGCTCCCCCAGAGTTTCCTCTTGACTCTTACAGACTGATCTAGGGCTTCCCTCCATGCCAGTCCAGGCCCTGCACCAGCTTTATGAGAGAGCGGGCACGTGCACACACACATGCCTGCGCACACGTACACACACATGCCTGCGCACACGGATACGCACACGTACACACACGTACACACACATGCACACGCACACGTACACACACATGCATATGCACACGTACACACACATGCATACGCACACGTACACACACATGCACACGCACACGTACACACACATGCATATGCACACGTACACACACATGCACACG